>JACDJE010000505.1:333714-458933 GCA_016647715.1 Pavo muticus
GGGGGCGGCCGGCCGGTCTCGGCGCTCCGTTCCGCCTTTCCCCGTTCCCTCTGACAGCCGGGCTTGGTCTGCAGCCCGGCCCCGGATGGGAGAGCACCTGCTGGGGTGGATGGCGGCGGGCGGGCGCTTCCCGCGGTGCGGGGCTGCGGTTGGAGGCTCCGCGGAGCGCGGCCCGGGCCCTGCCGGACGGGTGCGGCCCTGCCCCGAGCCGCGCACTGCGGCACCCGCTGGGCGGTAGGCCCCGCCGGCACCGGGGGGAGCGGCGGCCGCTAACATGGCGGCCCTCCGGCCCCGGCGGGCGCCCGGCGCTGACAGCTCCCCGCCCGGCCGTTCGGAGGCCTCGGCTCGCTGCTCGTCCGCGGCCTCCGGGCTGAGCGAGGCTCCAGGCTGAGGGGAGCCGGGCTGCGGCTGGGGCCTGAAAACCGCCTCCCCTTCTGGGGCTGTGCTCGCTGCTGGTGTCGGGTTGTGCTGCTTCTCCGGAGGGCTCTCCCAGCCCACCGGCAGCTGTCAGAGCCCCGGTGCCACTCGGGCGGTGTTTGTGGCCGAGCTCGGCTGTCCTCCCCGACCGCTCTGGGTTGCGTACGGGCCTTATCTATGGTCACGATAAAGGAAACCAATAAAAAGCCGTTTGACAGCTCGCCAGACAGTAACTTTCAAAACGTATTAATCCCTTTGTAGTAAATCTCTTCTCTTTGTACTCGCATCTGTCGCTGGCACGACGATTTTTTTACATATTTAAATGCCTTGCCAGCAGAAGAGAGCAGGTCTGTGGAATACTAATGCAGACATGACCCCGAATAACGGTGGGATTGGGTGGTGAAACGCATTGCCCTGTTACATCCCATGCTGGCTTTTCCCTATCCATGAGACCCAAAGATATCCCTGTTCTGCTCTGTCCACGACGGAATGTGGATACTGTTTGTTGACACGTATTTCTGATGTGGCAATTTGTTAGCGTTGGCACGCCGCTGTAGGAATGCTCGTGCATTGACTTGTTGTTGTTCTGGATTGTGAAAACACGCTTTGGGAAACAGCTATACGAAGTGTTTGTTTTCAAAATACGGCCTTTGAAAATGCCTATTCATAAATTTCTCTCCTTCGCCCCCAAGTGATGGGGACACATGCTCTGTAATGGGCTTAGGAATCCTGGCTCTGCGTTTTTGTGGTGCAGCCTCAATGAAGGATGATGGATTTGTTCAGACAGCATATGTGTTTGTTGCCACTGCTGCAGATGTTTGGTGTGAGGGAGAGTGAAAGCAGTGCTGATGCTGTTGGGTGTGCTGGGGGCATCTCTGGCACGTGTGGGCAGAGCAAGCAATGTAAATCCTGCGGTGGATTCTTATTTGTCTCAAAATTTAGAGGGAGATGGGCTGTTCTCCTTGTCTTGCCCTAGAAATGGTGGAGGATGAAGGGCTGTGAATGGGTGGTTAGGCTTAGTGCCGTAAATTCTGCTTCTCTCATTTAAACAATGGTCTCAAATGTAACCAACTGTGCAACACAGGGACTTGTTTGTGAGGGATTATACAACATTAAGGTTGGAAATGACCACTAAGATCATCAAATCCAACCCCCAACCCACCCTCACTGTGCCCCACTGAACTGTGTCCCTCAGTGCCACATCCAGGGACACCTCCAGGGACAGTGACTCCTGCACTTCCCTGGGGAGGAGGATGACTGTGGGCTGCGATGCAGTCAGGTAGCGTGAAACTGAATGTGAATCAGTTCAGCAGCAAATAGAGATTTGTAACTTTGGGGCTAAAAAGGCTCGGAGGACCCCCCCATAGGATGCTGGCAGCTGAATGCATACCGAGGGTACCTCCCTGACTTTGCTTGGGAGATTTGTGCTGGACCTCATGGTTCACCACAGGAGTGCAGGCTTCCAAAGAACCCGTGTGTGACCTTATACTGTTAGTTCCTAAATTTTCTCTAAGCTGTAGAAATAAGTTGTACGCGAGCATTGCCATTGACTCTGTGGTGGTAGAGGCACACACCAGGGCCGGGTCGCTTGTAGGATCAGGGTGTTGTGTGAACCTGACTGGCATTCCCACTGACATCTCCAGCTGCCTTTTGGCTTCCAGTAGAATTTTTACTGCTGAGCTCTGATCCAAAATAGAATTGGATTTGTAATAAGGAAGCTGATGCACAATTTCACTGCGCCGACAGCAGCACAACTACATGGCAGCTCTTTCTCCTTCCGTGGCTGTTAGATGTATTCAGGGTTTAGGATATCCTAAGAGCAAGCAGCACTTTTCCTTTCTCCCTTTTTCTTCTTCCTGCTATTTGTCACCTTTTCAGTACCATAAGCACCATCTTACGATGGGCTCATCTCTAATTCCCATGAAGACTGGCTGCTCTGCCCTCAGGATGAAGGTATGACCAAAACTGCCATGATCTGGTCTTCATGAGTATTCTAACCAACTTCAGTGTACACCACAGCCCAGGTTAAGGCCCTCAGAGATGCTGCTTCTGAGGCAGGAACCCATCATCTCAAACAGCCGGAGGTAACCCGTGCCTCTGAAAGCTGTCAGTCACATTTTGGTCTCTGTTTCACTTGTCAGCCACGCTGTTGTTGCTGTGATAATTGCAATTACCTGTGAAAATTAGAGAATTAGGAGAAATCTACAATCAGTCTCTGCAGTCTCAGCAAGTGTTAATGGTAAATTTGGGCTTTTCTCCTAATCTTATCTACAAGCTGACTCTTACTGTTGCAAATAGGTAATTATAGCTGCAGTCACCACTAACCATAAGAGCGTTGTACATCTAATTTCTGCCTTACGTGCTTGCAGATGCCCTCCAAAGGAGTGTGTTCTGTTCATGGCTCTTCAGCTGCAGCAACATTTTGGTTTTCAGTGCTCTCCTCGCCTGTCCCTGGTGTCACTGCATGCTGGCTGTGCAGAGCTGTGATTTGGCTCAGGGAGTGCTGCTTGGCAGGGCGCTTTGTAAATCCCAGCGTGGAGCAAAGAGTCATTCCTGCTTTAGGAAAGCAAATGTTTTCTTGGAAAAGTGGAGCCTCCTCGAGAAGCCAGGGATCGGGAACCAACACGGCAGCCCTGCACATGTTGTTGTAATTAAGGCCCGGCCTTTCCTGGATCCTGAAATAACACAGTAAATAATTGTGTTCAGAAACAGTGGATGTGTTGAATTGTTCCCAGCGGAGGAAGATAGAGTTGCTTTCCATTGGGACGGAGCTGGATGTGGACGTGGAGCCATGTCAGGCTGTGCTGTGACAGCAAAGCAGCGGTGAGTACCTGCGCCGGGCTGCTTCCAGCTGCCCCCTTGGAAGGTGAGCTGAGCAAAGCTGCAGCAGTGGCAGATTTCCTCCTGACTTCAGTTACACCGTGCCTCGCAGCCATCATGTTACACTCTTGGTAAGGCTGTAGAAACAGATCTAATGTGTAACTTTTGTTTGGGCTTTCCTGGCGGCGTTTCCTTGATAGAAAAAACATCTTCCCGTGCTGTTTCATTTTCTGTTCTGATTCCTGTGCTACCTCTTGAGGGGGTGGACCTGTCTGTGTTCTGCGAGCCCAGGCTTCCCCGTGGACTCTGTCCATAATGTCACATTGGAGATGCAGAGCGGTTAGCTGTGCTCTCGCTTGGACTTGACCCTTGGAAGTGCTTTGTAGTTTCTATTTTTGCTCTCATGAGTGGGAAGCTAAGCTGGGACGTCACGGGATTGGACTCGTTAATGCTGTGCTATCTACCAAGAGGGAGATGCAGAGAAGGGGCTGTTTGTGATGTGTGTTTTATGGGCAGGGAGCGCTGCTGCTGTCGGCTGCCTTTGGTGCTCTCCTTCTTCCAGGGAAGGAGATCGGAGGCCACTTCCTACCACTGGAATTGTTGATTCTGAGGTTACAGCTGCATGTCCTTGTAATGATGTATAATGCAATTCTGTTGATTCTTTGATGATTGAAAAATGGCAGATAGTGGATGCATCTTAAAAGAAGGCAATGGTTTGTGGAGCCGGGGCTGTCACGACTGCAGCTCTGACAGCTGCATAAACTGTGTAGGATCCAAGTGATTCATGATGAATCCGTGTGACAGATCCCATAATAGAAGTGCTGATCTGCCTGCTCGTAAATATTTGGTATTTTCAGAGCTTTTCTTAATAGCACTGTTATACATCATCATTAACTGCCAAAAATGAAATATTATAAATGCCTGTTATTCAAGCATTCCCACCTTGGAGACTTCATTCTGTGGTTTTATCTGTAGTCAGTATAGGATGCTGTGCTGTGCTGGGGTCGTGGCATGAGATGCACAGGAAGGACAGCTCCTGGATTTGCTCTGGGCTGCATCATTCTGGCCTCTTCCCCTCCGTTTGGGGTTATGTGCCACCAGGGCAGGGGCTGCACCACTCCTGTGCTCTGCAATCTCCATCCATCAAATTCCAGAGGAAGTCTGTCCTGCCATCCTTCTGGGTGAGGTTCAAGTCCTCATTCTTTCCATTGTGTGAACTAATACACTTTTCGTTGTGCTTCTTTTGGGAGCACTTTGAGGAGTGGCTTTTTAGGCATTCCTTTGGCAACAGCAAAGGAACTTCCTTTCTAACTGTACTTTTAGGTGCAGCTGTTTCTTGTGCAGAAATTGCTTTTCTTGGTACTCAGTGTCTTGAAAGCTAATGAGTGAAAGCAGTGGGAATCCAGCCTGGATGGGATTAAAATCTGTTTTTCCTTTGCCCTTAAGGGAGTTCTGAGCAAGAGACAGGAGTCACGATTGAGAACTGTCTGACTGTAGGGATCTAGAATAGTTTAATCATTGGAAAAGCTTCTTGAGGCAAGATATTGAAAGAAATACACTGGGTGTATCACCTAGAAAACAGATCTGATCTGCATGTCAAATTCACAGAGGTCTGCACTCATGGAATATAACCAGGAAAGCCGTTGTAGGAATCCTGCAGGCAAAGAAACATCGGGCAGAGGTGTGGAAGCCGTATCTGAGCCACACTCCTGAGGGCTTTGGGGCTGAGCTGGGAGCTTGGACAACTGTTTTACCCATTGGTTCAGGGCAGAAGTGCCTTGCAGGCAGGGATTTGCCTTGTAGGGGCACTCCTGCAACGGAGGTTTTAATGAGAAATTTTTGCTGGGGTTTTTAAGGGGGGTCCTCTGAAGACTAAAGAGCAGCATGAAGAGGTGCATACCTCTGTTGGAAGAGTGAGCACGCTGGTGACAGGCTGTATTATAGGTCGGTTGCAGGTAGGAGATGATCTTGTTTGAAATGAAGGCAAGTGGTGCACGTTTGCATTAGAAAATATGGAGCTGGTGGACTGACGTGCTAAAAATAACAGGTTGGGAAGATGATCTTTGCAGCTCAGTGACAGAAACATTGCTGCTGAGTTGGAGGCCGTGGCTTCCAACCTGAGTGATGGGCAGGTGGATGAGCAGGTAAGAGGTGCTGTGCCACGAACGTTCAGCCTTGAGATTCAATAAGGATATCTTTACAGTGCAGCCTTGTAGAGTGTCCCATGTGCACCTCTGCCTTCTGAGTCTCTTTTACCCCCAGTGTTATTGAGGGAAGAGGAGGGGTTAGGAAGGAGGTAGCTCTGTGGAGGTGGAGCTAACAAGGCCAGGTTTGTGATGATTTGTGTCCTTTCATGATTAACCCTCTGCATTTCCTCCCCCATTCCTTATCAGACTGCTTTGTCAGTAGATGATCAGAGACATCTGAGGTGCAGCCAGACTGGAGAAAAGACAGCAGTTTACTGGGACGTGGAGTTAAGGACTGGGGCTTCCACTGGTAGTGCAGTCACATAATTCACCGTACATGACTTTGCACATGCCTGTGGCATATTTACTGAGAATATCTTTTGGATGGCAAGTGCGTTGGAACAGATGGAGCAGCAAATGGCATCCGTTGTGAGATTTCTTTTCCCCTGTCCCCTTTTTGGCCACGTTTGCTGATCTGTAGGCTGGGAGGGAGGAGGAGGTCTGCAGGAGGAGGGAGTTGCATAATAGTGCAATGTTGTCTTCGGGTCACGCTCAGGCAGCTGCTCTGTGTGATGAAGATAGGGCAGAGCAAGGGGTGAATGCACAGCGTGCTGCAGTGCCTGGCTGAGCCCTGGGCCCTCTGTGCTGTGGGGTAGCAGGTGCTGATTCCTGGTGAGCTCACCACGAGTCTCAGCTTCTCACTGAGTTTCAGCCAGCTTCCACGTGAGCTGTTCTGTCCTATGAGCAGTGCTGGTCTGAATGTGAAGCTTGCAGTGGTAGGAGCATGCTTTTTGATACAGGATTTCCTCAAAAACAACCCCAACCAACCAACAACAGGTGAAGCTGGTTAAGTTCAGAATTGCTGGGGATTTTATTTGTTCTTTGAGACAGCAAAGAGAACCAGCACAGGGATGTGTAGTCAGTGAAGGTTTCATCAGTACCTGCAGAAGGTTGGAGTGCTGTTACTGGTGGAAGAAAATGGGTCGTTGCATAGCTAAAGCACTGAGCTGAGACCTGGGAAATGGCAAAACAATTGCATTCAGCCCCAGCATTAGGGCTGGACTCAGCTGAGCACTCAGACACACTGAGCTGTGCTGAATTGAGGCCTCTGTTAGCTGCTGGCCTAATGAGAATAGTCTTTGCTTCTCCTGGGGTTTTCCCATTTTGTCTGCTGAAATTCATAACCCTTTTTGTCTATACAGAGACCGTGCTTCTTTCTGCTTGTATTTATACAGCACCTGGCTGTGCTGCTTTGCTGTTTGCTGGCATCAGAAAGCACTATTGTAGTACAAATAAGAAGGATACGTACAAGAACACCATGCTAACAGACCCCAGAGGCCATAGCTTTTAACCACTCTAGGTTAGCTTATGTGTATTTCACCAAGCTGGTGCTGATAGCTGTCTACAGTACAAGCCATTGCTTATTTTAAAGTCCCAGCTGTAATGTAATCTAAATACTTAAAGCAGCCACTCTTTCTGCTGGAACCTGAGGCCTGCTCTGCTCTGAGGGTGGAGTACGTTACATTTATTAAAGCTAATGCTATGAAAACATGCAAAAGGGTTACATCAGGTTTGGTCTGCTTCCTGTGGCTAGTGATCAGCAGCAGGACAAGTTAGAAAAACAAGTTTTCTACTGTTCATTTAATGAACACCTCCCCAAAGTGAGAGCACAGGTCTTCTTTGCAGAGCTCAGCCTTTGGCGTGTGCACACTGTACAGCTGCTGGAAGCACCAACCAGCTCTGTAGGATGCGAGTTTGACACCTTATCTATGAGCTTGCTCATGAAGTGGGTTGAATTAAATGAGATTTATTAAGTAGTATTTTTTAATGATGATCACCTCTGCAGTCTGCTGCAGGAGCGTGAGTGGGCAGCCAGCACCAGGAGCAGACCCACGTTCAGCATGGAGGAATCAGCCATAAAGAGCAATGGAACAGATTCACATTTGGATTTAAGGAGTTCATTTACATGCAGTATTTCAGCCTGCAAAGGTTTCCGTGGTAGATGAGGTGGGGCAGAGCTCACGTAACTCACCATACGTTGTGGTCTTTAAAGCTGCACAGTCCAATTTTAACATCTTTGGGGGAAATGTGTAGGATGAGTGCTTGCAGTGCAGCAGGGAGTTGTGTCCACAGCCTGCTCACCTGCCTTGTGAATGGGGAAACTGCAGCTTATATTCAGAAGGAGGCACCTCCTTTTGTGTTTGCAAGGCGGCAAGCTTGTTTTGGTTTGAACTTCAGCAGCACAGAGGTGGGTCTTTTCTCTCTTTGTTTATGGGAAGCTGGAAAGGAGCAGCGTTATCCTTGAAATTTGGAGTGGTGTAAGAGGTGCTGACATCCAGTCCTGCATGAAGCCAGGTTTAAGGCCAAGTATCTTAAAGCCACGAAACCCTGATCCCCTTTCTTAGCAGCTGTTCATTTAGCCTTATACATGTATTGCTGCAGCTTATCATCTAGCTTTTGGTTGCTTAAAATGCTGAGATTTCAGGGTTTTGTTTGGGAAGGAAGGAAGGAAAAGCAAGGAAGCTGCTTGGTGAGCACCTGCTGATCTCAGCCCTGATCCCAAGGCCGGTGTTCCTTCAGCATCGCCACCTGTGGGCTGCAAGGACCCAAAGAGAACTTGAGAAGGCTCAACAAGGCAGCTTTTGGTGACCGATGGCTGCAGATAGGTGCAATCTGTGCTTTGTTCCAGGACATCCAGCAGGGCCCTTCTCCCAACAGGACTCAGCCTGCTGTGCACGGAGCACGCCGTGCTGTTGCCAGCCCTCTGTTGGAGTGTTCGAATCATAGAATCATAGAATCAAAGAATGGCCTGGGTTGAAAGGGTCCACAATGCTCATCTGGTTTCAACCCCCCTGCAATGTGCAGGGTTGCCAACCACCAGACCAGGCTGCCCAGAGCCACATCCAGCCTGGCCCTGAATGCCTGCAGGTAGTTTGACTGTACCGAGTAATCACCCTTCGGTGATAGAGGACATGGCACTGAATTGAAACAGATTGATATTGCTTGGTCCTGTCATTGTGTTGCAGTGTTTGCTTTAAAGCTTGCTTGTGCCTTACAGTCTCTCTCAATTTACTCCTTTGTTTGCATTCTTTTCACACAGGGACTCCTCTGTTATTTACCAAACTGCTGCCCTGTGCCGAGCAGCAATCTTTTCTGGTACAGTTTATCAGGTAATTACTTGCCATATCGAGGGCTGTTATCTTTTCTTTGGTTATATTATAGGTAAAGGAAGCAGCCTCGTGTTTTGCTAAACGTCTGCTTTCTGTGCTTTGATTGTGATATTATGGAATACCATGAGGGTGAGTAATTAAGCTGGTGTTGATCTGTAAATGAATCCTGTGCTCTGGCAGCCTGGAGTAAATATCAGAGTGCTGTAGCCTCCCATCTCACCAGCATTCTGAAATCTCTACGTGTAGCTAATGAGAAAAACACACTTAGAACTGTGCTTAAACTAGATCTTTGCTTAGAGTTGTGCAGGGTTGCAGTGTGTGTATGCAACCAGATCCAGAGAACCAACAGTTTTCAGGCAGGATAAACTGAGCAGGTGGGTGGGGAAAATGGAAAAGGGGAGCAAAGTATTCTCAAAAATCTCTAATATCACTTTGAGTGTTTGTTTAATCAGTGTTTGCTTTCATTCCCTTGGCTGAGGTTTAGCTCTGGGCAGATGATTCAACTTGTCTGTTTTTCCTGTCGCAGCAAAACGTGTTGTTTTTTCACAACCATTCAGGGTAGGTCCGATTCTCCTTTCAGTGATGTTAGAAGAACCATTCCCAATCACCATGAATGTTCAGAAATGCAGTCTTGTTTGCTTACTTGAGTGTTCCAAGGCAGGTTATTGTGCCTCCTTTTTCTTTTGTTCAAAGATTGAGCGGTGAATGCTGGCAACTGCCTTTAAATTGGCCTGCATTGTTAGCTGGGCTCACAAAGCTGGTGTGACAATTGGAAGCTGAAAGGTAATTGAATCAAATATCCATTGAAGAGCATGTTGTTGATAATAAAATATTTGGAAGTTGCAAGAATGTCCTTTCCCAATGGAATGACACTCAGCGTCCATCCGTGGTTCTCCAGGCAGATGTGTGTGTGTTGCCCAGGGCGCAGTTAGCAGCCCCCCATGCAGTGGTGGTGGGGGGGGGGTGGTCCATCCCTGCGTGCAGCAGACCTGGTGAGAAAGCAGAAGTGAAAAAGCACGAAGGAGGGAGCATCTGTTGGTAGTAACATGATTTCTCTGAGTTCACGGCAGCTCCAGCTGCTTCCTGACCCCCTTTTACTTGCAGATCATACAAGAACAAACATTCCTCTCCTTACACGCCCTCCAAAAATTGGCAGATGGGTGAACCTCTCCCACAGCAAAATATGAAGAGGTCAGGTCTGCTTCCAGAGTGAGTCCAAGAGCTGCATCCAGCCCAGCTGTCTCCTGAGGAGACCTTTTTAGGTATTAAGTTTTTCTTGCTTACCCAAACATGAGAATAACCTTGAGGTAGAACTTAACCATTTGCACTGAAATTTGCATCAGTTTCTGGATGGAAACTGTCTTATCTAGTGGAAGTACAGTGCTGTGTGACAGCACATAAGCCTTGTTGGCTTATCCATGCTGCTTCTATCTGTAACCATCTTTATTTTGCGGGATGTTTTGTTCCAGTTGCTTTGTCCTCTGTGTGCACGTCTGGGGACGTAATGTGGTGAAAATATACTCCTTTCTCACCTGCAGAATGCTGGATGGTATCAGGAATATCACTGTTGAGGTAGAGAGCAGGGAGAGATGGTATGAGCATACAGCTCTGGATTTACCTGTGGCCTTCAACCCCCTTCAGTGTCAGAGCTGAGAGAAGAGTTTAAGTGTACATCATATAGAAAACCTTTGGTGTATAGCTGTGCTTTTTCCACCTAGTTACTGCTTGCCTTCTAGCAAAGGGCATTTGGATTGGGCTGCCACTGGAATGGCATTTTCTAAATTAATTAAGCACCCACTGATGGTTTAATGGGTATGTTGGGGAAAGGGGTGACTGGTGATTTTGCTGATGCTGCTTTGGGGTCCCAACTCTCAGCGCAGGCTGCTGGAGCCCGGTCCTCCCATTTCTGCTCTGGAGTTTAATTGACTGAGACAAGCTGCTGAGCAAACACAGAGGAATTTACAGTGCTTCAGGAAGGAATGACCTAAATATTTGCCCCATGGTTGTGTTGTGGGTTATCTCCATGTTGAGCCACTGACATGAGGGTTACTTTAGGAAATAATGATGGGTTTTGGTTACTTCTCTGGCCTTGGTTAGATGATATGTTACAGAAATCTTTTGCAAAGATATTCCAGCATGTAGATATCTAGGATATTGCAAAGGAAGCGATAAGAAGAGCTTAGCAGAGGTGGTTTTGACCGTATTACTGTTTCCTTTGCACTAAAATGTCTTTGCTTTTCTCACTGTCTCAAGGACTTTCAGTTTGCAATGTCTGCCATTTCAGTACTCGTGAGCATGAGCCCCAGCAGCTGCTTGGCTGGGAGTGTCTGTGCACATCGATGCATTTCGTGGGGGGAAGAGATTCATTCATTCCAGACGTGTGCCTGGGATGAAAACCCATCCATCCGAAGGAAGGCAGTTGGCGACGTGATTGCAGGCTGTGCTGAGTCACTTGTGGGGCTCACAGCTCAGTTTGCTGTGAGGGTGAGGATTCTGCACATAGGCTGCTGTGAGCTGCCTGGGGAGAGCGTGGCTGTTGGGGTCATTCATTGCAGCGTGCCTCATGGTCACCCAGGAAAACAGCATTCACCTGCAGCTCATTTTATGCTGAAGGGCTGTTAGGAAGTGCACAGGGTAGCTGGTCTAACCAGCCTCTTCCATGGGTGGGGTGGGGGGAGAGGTGACATTTCTTTCTCTTTCCTCTCACAGTTTGCTTTTTCTCTTCACAGTTGCTGGTTCTGTGGTCCTCGCTGTGTGTGCTTTGTTGCTGATGGTGTATTGTTTGAACCTGAGGAATGTTACTCATAACAAAAGCACAGGTTGCTGTTAGATGCCTCGCTGAGATTACAGCATTCCCCCACGACAGCAAAATAGACAATCATCTCCCATCCTAACAAGCGTCCTGTGGCAGTCCTTACCCACAAAACAACAAAGTATTACTGTGTGATCATAACATGATGCTTGAAATACTCCATTAATTATCAGAATGTCTGCAGAGGGGCACTGATCGTCACTGATAGGTTGCCTTGTGGCTTGCTGCAAAACAGAAGCGATAGCTTTGGTTTGCTTTTAAAGCACTAAAGGCCCTCTCACTGCTGGTTCCCAGCTGCAGGAGGGGATCATAAAGGGATGGAGCTGTTATTTCTTTCTTCCAGTGGAACCTTGTGGAGAAATATTTTGACTCTGTGTGTCAATTGAATATTACCTGTTAATTTCAATAATAGTGATACAGATGATTAGAAAAAGAGGCAAAGCAGACACGTCTGCTCTCCTGCTGCTGTAAATCAGTGTCCCAGCCCTCTGGGTGTGGGTTGTGTGACCCATGGATGCTGGTGCCTTTGGGCCTTGCACTCCGGTGCAGGTGCCGTGGCTGTGTGTCAGGGAGCTGCCATCTGCTCTGTAAGCAGAGCAAGCCAACTGCACCACAGCATGTGGAAGTTTGTCTTCCAGAAGCCCTCATTCACCAGCAAAGTGCAGACGTTCATCACATTGCCCTTTGGGGTCGGTGGTGCAGTGGGGAATGCCTTGGTTGTGAGTATCGTGTGCCGCTTCAGTGGGCTTCCATGGAAGTTCCTGCAGGTGCAGATGGCGTGGGATGAGCACTGCTGCAGAGCACAGCATTTCTGGGTGGGCAGTGGAGTGGGGGATCTCTGGGTGCAGCAGGCTGGGGCTGCAGGACCTCCATTTGCTGAGCCCGGGATGTCTTTAAGTGCTTGCTTCCATAAGCATTTCTAACCGGAGGAGTTGATTCCATTTCTTTATACTCTTTACAGGATCAAAGAGAAGGAGAAAAACTTGGAAGGCTTCTGTATCAGAATTGATATAGGATCCTAGACTAGGTATCCTAGTCTAGGAAGGAATCCATCTTTGGCTAAACTGTGTACATACCAGGAAACAGGTCATGCTTTTATTTTTCTCTGTTTAGCACCATTAACCTGTTAGAACAGTTGGGAATCTCCCTTCAAAAACTGCCATGGGTCTTTGCAGTGGAGCTGTGGAGTTTTTCCAGGACAGCAGTTTCCCAACCTCTTCTTATGCAGCTGTTTCCATGACTCAGAGTGGCTCTTTTGGAAGTAACAAGCTGACCTTAACGCTTGTGTTCCTTCCTCCATGCTCTGCCTGCACCCTAAGCAGCCAGGTTAAGATCCCATTGTTTCTCTAGGGTCTCTCACCAGCCTGGGGGCTGCAGCTGAAACTCTCACAAGCTCCTGTCTGTGGAGTGAACTTTCTTCTAGTCTAACTATGGACAAGCCTCCTCATCTCCTTTCCTTCACCTTCCCTTTGCAGTGTGCAGAGAATGACCGCGCAGACTAAGGCACTGGGTTGGGATTTGAGGTCTGACTTCTGTTTTTCTCTCTTCCGTCTCCTTTGAGTTTGACCTTGAGTAAATGATCCAGCCCCTGATATTGCAACCAGTTAAACTCGTGCCTCATTTAATCTATGCACGACTTGTACCTTTGGAGGAGGCTGTAAGCACATTATGATTACATGCCCAGGAATCTTGTAAATACAAGGCTTTATCCTTTGGGTTTCAGTTCCCATTTGAAAGATCTACATAAACCAAGTCTTGCTGCCAGCTGACCCAAGCACTGAGTTTGCATGCACGGAAGCATACCAGTACAACTCACTGGATCTTATCAGATTTCTTTCCTTTTGTTTAGCTGGATGGCAGAGGCTCTCCCTCCCATCCCCACCCATTGCTGTTCTGTTACAGTTGTTTCAACAGAAGCTCTTTGAAATGACCAGCTCTGCGATCCTTCCACCTCTATCTGGGTAACACCCTCTGTTGAATTTACTGTTGTGGTGGAATTCTTAAAATTGCAGGCAAAAAAAAGTCATTTTCCAATGCAAAGACTTTGGGGCTGCTGTCAAAGTGTTTATTTCTCGTGACCTATTTTGGTTATAGACCCAAACTGACAAAAACAGAAAAAAATAGAGTAAATGGAACAAAACTAAATGAGCCTGGAGACTGCTGAGTACAGGGCTGAGGAGGCAGAAGGTTTGTGTGACAACATTTGTCCTTATTAGGAAAGGGAGATGCAAAGAAGTGTCTGACACTAATTACGTCTTGCTCTTAGCAGGAGAAGGGGCTGCACAGCAGCAGCAGGTGATGGCAGGATGCAGGTGCTGCAGAAAGCAGAGAAAACATGAATATGGAGGAGGCTGTGGGCCAGCTGTGTTGCTTGAACTGGAGATGAGGAGCTGCTCATCTAAAGGAGAGGCAGGATTCCTGATGTCATGGGGAAAGGTGGGGGTATGTGGTCATCACAGATTGTCAAGCAAATGCGATGCTTGTAGGCATGCTTGACAAGTTCCTTCTTTCAGCCTATGCAAAAACCTTCATTGGCTTCAGTGGGACTAGAAAATAAACCTGAAGTGGTACAGGGTGTGCCTTCCAAAGAGCTTTGGATGCTTGGAATGAAGGTAAACTAAATAACGGACCTATAGCTTGTGTTGGACTCGCTGACAGTGGGTGTATGGTTTGTTTTGCAGTGTCTCATGCAGTGCGTCCTCCTCAGCTTTGAATCAATGGCTTCCAAAGCAGAGTGAATTTATTTGTTGTTCTCAGTGCTATTTCAGGTCTTGAGCTTGTAAGAACGATCTGTAGGGCAGCTGGGAGTCCTGTTCCCCATGTGATATTAGGTAGGTGCATCTGAAGGAGAGCAATCAAACAGTTAATGCTGGAAAGCCTGCCTCTTCTGTCTTTCAAATTGTCCCAGCAGGGGTTGTGTTTCATGGTTGACATTAGCCATGCTGTTCCAGCTCCTGCTTCTTTCACATCCCGCTTTTCATCCCCCCTCCCTGCTTACGGTTTTTTTAATACATCTCTCATTCAATGTGGTTAATAAGCAAATTTGTCATCTGCTTATTTTTGTCTTTGCTAACACACTCCCTCCCCCCCTCCCTCTCAGTCCAAATTAACAGTAAGCCAGCGAATTGAAGATAATGCTGCTGTGAATTATCCTTTGCTGCAGGGCAGCTTTGCATTTTTAGTGCCAGGCTGACTGCAGTTTGTGCTACCAAAACCAGGCAGTGCTGACAGAGCTGGGCCTTTCCCCTGGCACAGGTCGGAGTGGCCACTCCTCAGTGGGCTGTTGTTGGGAGCATCCCCAGCTGCTCACGTCCTTGGCCTGCAAGTCCCCCGGGTGCACACAAGTGCTCCTCTCTTAGGGGGAAGGAACAAAGGGGTGAATATTACTCGTCCTACTGGTGTTGCCCTCACCTACTGGTGCAATGTGAGCTCCCTTTAGGAGAATCACTGCTGCTGTGTTCTGCTGCCTTTCCTGAACGCAGCAGTTTGTCCTGTGTGCTCTTTGTTTGGGCTGTGCATGTGAAACCCTGGCTCCTCGAGGCTCTGCTTCTCAACCTAAATGCTGGGAAGGACCTGTTCCCTGGGCTAGGCACTTAATTGGCTCCTATTTGCTGCTAGCTTTTTCAGACCGCTGTAATTACCTTGGTGACACTGATGTGATAGGTGTGAGCATGTAATGAAGCTGCGGTAAACACACCAGGTTTTTCAGCTGGTGGCTAAAGGGGTTGCATAGTGCTGTTGTTTGCTTTGATAACCATTGAGCAGTAGGAAAGCCTTTCAGCTGGGTGAGGGCAGTTTAGGGAATTGAGACCAAAGTGCAGCTCAGTGTGTTTGGGAGCAGGGATCAATGCGTAGTGCTGGCTCTGGAGAGCAGCCCAGAGATCTCATGGGAGCAGTAAGGTTCATCATCTGGCTAAATCTTGATGCAATGAATGGGAATATATTGACACAGGGTGGCAAAATGGCAGAAAGGGGAGAAATCCATGAAGGCGTAGCGCCTGTCCTTTTAAAGGTGAGGTCTCGTTTTTTGTCCTTCAATAAAAGAGAAGAGAAATTAACGGGAAATGAGTGAGTAGAAATTGTAATCACTGATGGAGTGACTGTGGCCTGGGATATGCTGGATACAAGAGCCAATTCGTGGCATCATTGTTTAGCCAAGCCTGGCAAAGTGACCGTAGGCTGCTTCCAGTGATTGCCTCTGGGCACGATTGGCTTTGACAACCTTGGGTCTGTCACTCACATTCCAATAAGATGTGTTGCTTCAAATTAAGCAAAACAAGAACTTTTACCTTTTTTAGCTGTCAGAAACTTGTGGCTCTTACTGTTCCTTTCTCCTGCTATCTGATGGCTTTTAGGAGTGGGGATTTGTCTGAGTTCCAAGCTGCTGCTGAGGCTCCCCACTCTATGTCCATTGGTAACCGGGGCACTGTGAGCTCCCAGCAGCAGATTGAGCATCATAATTAGAAGCTGTATATGTTTGATTTCTTTGGAGTCATATAGATCAGGAAGTGGCTTTGTAATGGCACACAACTGGAACGTGTGTAAACGCTCATGGCATTACATGGCCGTAGATTATAGTGGGTCCTTCTTTTCCCTATAAGCTAAGTGTTGCCAAATGAAACCGTTGTCAGACATCTGTCCTTTGAGGTTTGTTTTGCACAGTCCACTTTACTGATCTTTTTTTTCCCTGGGTGAATGTTTAATAAATACACAGAGAGCTAACAGCAGAGCTAAGGAGTTGGAAATGTCTGTAGACAGGTCGGTGCTGGCTCTCTGCTGAAGGTGCTGCCCTTGTGAGCCACAGCTTTGGTACTGGCTGACAGCAAGGGGAGCATACTATGGAGAGAAGAGAGAGATTAAGGTGTTTTGACTGTACTGACTGAGGTAAAGCTCTGCATGATTAATTGAATTTTATTATGAGTTATTTGTGCAGAATTGCCAGCCTGAAGATATAAGCACAGTGATAGTGGGACAAATTGCATGAGTGACTCCATTCTGGCTGGGTTTGCTGTAGTGGGAACAGGTATGCAGAAAGTTTCACCTCTTCCTCACCCACAGTATCTCTTTTTAAAAGCTGCTTTTTCTCTATAGACTCCAGGGATCACTAATTAGGATATCATCCTCTCTTGGTTGGTGACAGCTGGTAAGTGGAGCAGAGATAGGACTTGGCCACAGCAGAGTGGATCCCAGCACTGCTGGGTCTGCCCTTATCTGGCTCAGCCAAGCTGTGCGCTGTGCTCAGGGAAAGCAGAAAGAGGGAATGGCAAAGCAGAGCTTTACTCTGAGATGCTGCCTGTATCCTTCTGCAGAAATAGGGGCTGGACAGCTCAAGAAGCTTTTCAAGTTTTATGGTGTGGGTTGGCAAGTTGGAGCTGTTCAGCCACTTTTTATGGGTCTGTAGCAAAAGCTGCAACAAGATCAGACTCAGCACTTCAGCTACTGCAGCGTTCCCATGTTTGTTGATGTTGAGCCCATTGGAAGCCTGACCTGTGAAAAACTGCTGTGTGCTGCGGGTTGTGGCTGAGCTGGCAAATGGGATTTTGGTGCTTGCAAACACTGCAATAGGAATTTGGGCTCTTCTCATTAGTTTCAACCTGATATGGCAGCAGCTTTTGCTTCTCAGATAGGATTTGGAAAGAGATCTTTTGTGTCTGAGGGTTGGGCACGTCCTCCAGTCTAGAGAAATGAGCCACTCCATCCGTTGAACTGAAGACAATAAAGGCAGGAGGGTCTTCTGGTTACAAACTGAAATGGTGGTTGGATTATTTGTTGCTTTTCTTTTTCCTTCTTGTTCAGTTCCTGGTGCAATTCCTCTCCGGAGCTGCAGTGCTAACCCAGCTCAGAAGGAGCCAGCATTGTCAGCCCTGCAGTGCTCTGCCACATCCTGCAGCTGCAGTCAGCCTTTCATCTCGCCTTTAGACGATGGTTTTCCCTGCAGAAGGCTTATCTCGTACTGTATGGTGCCAGGATAATGAGAGCCTACTTTTCGTTTCACAGGGCTTTAAATAAATAAAGTAATTGGCCCTGTGTTTCCCCCCTCTCTTCCATACTAATGCACTGAGCTTTATTTACTGGTAAATGAAGGCAGAGGTTCTATCGTGTTCTGTGTTTAAACCTACAAACACTCATTTAGAAGTCAAATGTACCAGGGCTTGGGCAGGTTGGGAATGAAAGCTTTGCATTTTGCTTGCTGTCCCTTCTGCATATGGAAGAGGTTCAGTTCCCTCCCTGCGATGCATGAACTCTGAACAGCTTTTATATCACTGTTTTTCTCAGCAGCCTCTGAAACGACTCCTGAAGGAGGTAGGGAACCAAAAGGGCAGAGCTGGGCAGGCCAGGAACAAACAGCTCCTGCTTCAGGATGCCCTGCCAGCTGCTGGGCACTCCTTAACATGGGCACAGTGTCAGACATCCATCCCCATTTTGGGGTGCTTGCGTGTCCCACCCCGACTTAGAAGGTGGTGGCTTATCATGGTGAGCAGTCGCCGTCCCGTATGGGCACACCTCTAAAGACTGGGTTTTGTGACAAATTGCAGCTCTCTTTTTTGATTCCTGACCAAACTTGCAGGCCCAGTTCCTCTTTGAAGTTGAGGTGTAGGTGGAATTTTGAATGGAAGAGGTCTGATCCGGCTTCTCATGACGCTGCCAGCTCGTCTCGCAGAGCTGCAGTCCCACCGAAATGTTAGAGGCTGTATTTGTTCCTAAGGGGAAAAGGGCTTGGGAGGGGTACCAGCAAGGACAACTTTGTCTTGTGATCTGCTTTCCAGAACGCTTTGGCCATGGAGACCGTCCAGGCCACGTGCTGGATAGCTGCAGCAGCCACAAGGTGGATTTACATTGTACCATTCCTGGGCTGCCTTGGGGACTCGGTGGGGAACTGTGCATCGGATTGATCTGTGTGTCACTTTAAGGCTGCACAGGGACCAGCAGTGCTAGCAAAGCTTTCTGCACAGTGCTGTGGGAGATTTGCCCCTTTGCACGTGGTGTGGAGGTGAGCACACAGCTGGGAGCCTCCACCTTGCTGTCCCTGTGCAGCTCTGGAGGCAGCAGGTGTACGACCTGTGCTCCTCACAGCACATCCCTGGCATGCACCAAAAGACCTGATGAGAATAAATGCGATGATTTTCACCACATCAGTGACCAGAATTATGCCATTTCATTAAAACATGTCTAGACAAATAACCTAGGGGGGAGAGATATTATCTCTAATAAGTGTTTGAGGTTTCTGCATGGGGACCTTACTAAATAAACTCATGAATAGCTTCTTTTCTCTCCCAGGTATCTGGAGCCTGGGAGTACTGGAGCCACATACGGATAAAGTGATTGGCATTAGCTCCTCGTTAGCAGTTAGGTGAGCCTGCCTGTAAGTCACTGTTCTATGAGGTATTGATTAGCACGTGTAGAAAATTTTTGATTGAGCTTTATTATTATAATGAGCCGCTTTCAAGGGCACACAAAAGGAGCATGTCACAGATGAATAAGAATTGATCCTTATCATGACTTGCTCTGGTGTGTGTTTAGCATTTCTTGTTCTTGTGTTGGTTGACAGCTGACACCACATTGCACTTTCGTTGAAAATGAATGGAGTACTTGTAATGAGAGGTCTGGAGCTGCTGGCATGTCCTGTAGTTACACAGAATGGTTGATACAACACACCTTACCAAAATCTGTTTCCTTCTTACAAGAATATTTATTGCTTTTATTGATAGTGGAGCAGCCCAGAGCCTTACATGCTGTGCAGTCTCTTGCTGCCCACCAGTGGGGCTAAGAGCTGTTGATGATAAGCCAAAAGCTTCATGAACCTCATCTTTCAGCTCTTGGTTTCGGGGCTGGCTGGGTTGGAAACTGCAGCACTGCAATGAGTTGGGATGCAGCTCTCTGTGTACGAGGAGGTGGCCTGGCTTCAGCTGCAGGGCTTCACAGCAGGCTGCATCCCTGCCTGGGCACTGCGTGAGTGTCATCCACCAGCACTGTTAGGAGAGTGAATTTTGAAGATAATTACACCCTGGGGAAAGCAAAATCCAATGTTTCCAATGGGCATTCCACAACCAGCTTGCTGCTGGCAGTAGGCTCTCTTTAACAGTGTTTTTCCTAGGTTGTTTTCAAGAACTACTTAATTTTCTGGGGGATGGTTAAATTGTTATTTATTATTTGTGACTAAGGCAGTGGACTGAGGCTTGGAAATCTGGATTTGCTTCATAGTTTTGCTGACTCGTCCCTTTGTGTTGCGACTTCTTTGTGGCAGAGCTGATGATGTGTGTCTGTCATTTGGGACAGTTGCAAGAATAGATTCATTAACACTGGTGAGAAAGTAATACAGTCATGGAAATAACTTAATAACGTGAATTTTTCTTCTCATCCAAGTTGTGATACACTTTTTGCCTTTACTTGTGCCAAACACAGCCCAGTCACAGCCTTGGGATGCATGAGAACCTCAGTGTCAGTGGAGATGGTGACTGCTGATATGTTTTGTATCACTTCTCATTATATCGTGTGCCTTCAGATCAGCCCTTTTGGTGTGGAATGAGCCCTGAAAGACAAATTAGGACTGTGAGGTTGCTTTCTCTTTTTCTTTATAAGCTTTTTCTGCAGATTGACTTATCATCCCCTCCTTCCAGTTAGCTCTGTCACTGAGTTTATGTATTTTTGCATTAGGTGCCAGTGCACATTTTTCTTTCTTAATGTATCTTCAAATATATCCATATATGGCTGATACACTTGGAGGCTAACAAATAGGGTTTGTTTTTTTACATACATAAAGTGATGTCTTACAACATAAAGCTGCTGCCAGGCAAAATGGAGGGGTTGATTTGACACGTCTTCAGAAAGAGCTTCTTCCCAAAGAGCTTTAACAGCACTTCCTTATGGCTACTGAAGTCAGCAGAGCTTCTGCAGAGCCACCAGCTGGCATTGGTGGAGTGCAGTCCTCCTGCTGTAGCCCTGGCTGTTGGTCCACATGCAGATATCAGTCAAACTACATGAGAAGCCAGGAGCTTCTGAAGGAAAGGTTGCTTTTGAGTGGGCTCAGCTTCCAGGTCTGCCAAAGCAGGTAGCAGAACGTTACAACTTCCCTTAGTATTAACTCACTGCAGGTGTGGACTTAGGATTGCTTATGGTTTTACCAATTTAAACACCTCCTTTGGAAAACTGCTGCTTCACAAGTACAGGCTCAAGCTGCCCAAAGAGATGGAGTCTCCATACCTGGAGATGCTCAGGACTGGAAGAGATGCTGCCCTGGGCAGCGGGACCTGCATTGGGCAGGAGGTGGCACTGGGTGACCTCTGGTTTTCTCTTCTGACCTACACGATTCCATGATGCTACAAACCAGAGCTGCTGTCTGAACGATCTCTTACCTTCCCTGTGGTCATTGGAGTCAGTGAACATACAGAACAAATGGCTTAATTACTTCACCTGCTCTCTGAGGGTCTCCTAGCAAGTAATAAAAAGTAGTGAAAGAAGTTGCTTTCCTCCATCTCTCATCAATAAAGGATGGTAAGAAGGAGTTAAGGAAAGACTTGATTAGGATCACAGTGACAGAATGGGATTAATCTGCTGCTAAGGTCTATTAAATGTGTGCTTTGTGGCGTGGTACTTATTAACCTGGAGTGATAAACGACACTGTGGTTTTATGCAGAGCAAAAGCTCCTCTGTATGTGCTCCTCAGGCTCAGAACCTGTGTGGGCCATGCAGTTCTGGTGTGCAATGAGCAGAGGGCAGCTGCCTCGTTAGCCTCACTCTTCTGAGTGGGCAGGAAAAATCCTCTAGCTCAGTGGGTCTTAGTGAGTCTCCAATAGGTGTGCATGATGCAATCACAGTGCAGGCGTCTGCAGTGCTATCAAACCAGTGTTTAATAGCTAATTGTCTGCAGGGTTATGAAGTGGAGGTTTGTGAGGGTCGGTTGGGGTTCTTAGGAAGGAGTCAGTTTATCTTCTGAGGCAGCAAACAGCTTGGCAGAGGGATGAGAGCAGGGTTAAGCCTGAACAGCCCTTGGTCCTAGGGCTGAAATCCTCTTTGGAGGAGAGGAGGCAGCAGGGTGCAGGGAGGTGATGCTGTGAGCCTGTCGCCGAGGCAGGTGAGGTGTTGGGAGGTGGTGAAAGCTGGATTTGGTGAAGGCAAAAGCACCTATTAGTGCAGGGAGGCTGGGAGCAGTGCCAGAGGATCCAGACACAATTCCAGGAAGCACAAGGAAGGAGGGGCTGTTACCAGCAGTGATTGTTTCGTTTAGTAATTAGTCCTGAATTCTCCTCTAAGGCAAATAAAGCAGAGGATGTGAGCTTCTGAGAGCTCCCCCCTCCTCTTCCCTGCACATCCACACCCTTTCTTGCACGTTCTCTTTCTCAAGTCTGTGTTCACTCAGATTTGATGGTAAGGAGCTCTGGGTAGCATTTGTTGCTCCGTTTGCTCTGACTCTGAGTAGCTCCTAACCTGATTTAAGCAGAAGATTGCATGTGCTGGAACAAGGATGCACGCATCCCTACCTTGCCAGCAGCTGCCAGGAGGAAACAAGCATCCCCTCTTTTGCAGGGATGCTCTAGCTGCGTGTGAGCAGGGGATGTGTTTTGTGCTGTCACGTTGTTCTTGCTGACAGATCAGGTGCACTGCCTCATCTTCCTTGTGCTGCTGCTTTGAGTGGTTCCAGATCACCAAGTTCTGCTCAGACTGAAGCATGTGGCTGCCTCCATTCGTAGCCCTTTGCTCCCTTCTCTCCTCCCTGAGAGCTGGAAGGGGCTGCTGCTTTAGTGCAAGTCACCATTTGCACAACGGTGATATTTGGAATTAGTGGCAGCTGCTGCATTGGATGTTCTTGGCTCTGCTCATTGCTACCCAAAGCAAGCTGGGATTACAGTCTGTCGTCCTCTTGCCTCATAGCTCCAGGCTATATTTAGTAGTTGGAGTTGCAACAGATCTGAAGTCGTTCCCCTTAGCTGCAGCAGAAAGCTGATGCCATGGCAGGGTGCAGTGAGGGGTGGGTGACTGGTCGTCCATCAGGAGGACAGCTGGACCAGCCTGTGCAGCACTGCAGGGAATCCCCACTGCTGCTGAGCGTGTCAGGTGCAAAAGGGCCCCCAGGGCCTCACAGCCAGCATCTTCCCAGTCCTTTTCCTTGTGTCTCACAGCTTGGTGCAGAACTTGTGCTTCTGGTTGTGGGTTGCGGGAGTTGGTGTGTCCTTATCTTTATGTTTCTTAAAAAGGAAGATGCTGCCATTCCAGCTGTCAAGATAAAACCATTGCAGCATCTTCTCCTCCAGTCCCAGTATTGGATCTTTGTTGAATGCTCTCTCCAGGACTCTGTAACACAAAAAAGTAAAGTCTGAATTTGAGGCTGGGGCTGGAGATGGGTGCCAAGCTGCAATCCTCTGTCTGCACACAGCTTGCAGCTCTGGAATTACAGGTGTGAGAGCTTCACTGGATTCTCAGGGCTGTTTAAAGCACCGAGTGTTGATTTCAGTGGAGCTGCTCTTAATTGCCTCTGTAGAGTCGAGTTATAAACAACTAAACACAGTGCTGACACGTCGTGATCTGTTCTGTATTGCCAAACGTGAAGGGAGGGAGGACAGATGCTCTAGGGGTTAAATGAATATCTTAAAGCATTTTTTTCCAATAATAAGAGTGGGCTGCAGGCTGCCTAATATTGAACTGCAAGCCATTAACACTGCAGATACCCACAGAGAGAGAAAAGGACGTTAAAATAAAAACAGAAGTGAAAGTGAAGGTGTTTTTTATCCCGGATTTTCCAAAAGAAATCATTGAAGAGGAGCTGTTTGCTCTGATCTTTTTTCTCCTCCTTCCTCTTTGCTTCTTTTTTCCCCTCCTCCCTCTTTGCTTCTTTTTTCCCCTCCTCCCTCTTTGCTTCTTTTTCCCTTTCTCATAATCTGACCCCCTTCTCTGCATACCCTCAGTTACTTTGTGGCCGTTGTGGTTTTTTTCTACACAGCAACAAGAAAGACAGCAACATAAATAAAGGAAAATGTGGTTGGGGAACCACAGCCCTGCGTCGAGCCGGACAGATTTCGGGTTGGCTTCTTGAAAGCTGAGAGGTTGTCAGAACCAAATGGTTGCCATTAGCCCGAGGTGGGCTGGGGAGTGCAAAGACAGAAGAGCTCCGGTCGCCCTCCCCGAGGACTCGTGTCAAACATTTGCTTTTGTTTTTCTAAGCAGCTGTAAAAGTGGCAATAAAACGGCGCGCAAATAAACTTGTTTGTGGAGTTTCCTTCCACCCGAGGGAGGCTGTTGGGAGCTGACAGCCGAGCTCTGCGGTGCTGGTGAGAAGCCAAGCTGGAGTCTGTGGTGTAGCAAACGAATGCATTCTCGTAATGCCTCCTTAGTGACTGTGTACACCTTCTGCCTTGGCTGGCGTGGCAGAGCGGTGCTGCCATGCTGCAGGGAAGGCCCAGCAGAGTGCTGTCTGTGGGCTGACAGGCCCTGAGGTTCCTTACCATTGCCTTGGTAGCCCATAGCAGCATCTAATTCTGATGTGATGTCGTTTCAACCTCGTGACTTTCTTTCTGTTGCTGTTGTTTTTCTTTGCAGGGTGGTGAAGGAGGAGATCTCGGATGACAATGCAAAGCTGCCTTGCTTCAATGGAAGAGTGGTGTCCTGGGTATGTCAGCCCGTGTCTGAGTGTGTGTGGGCACAGCAGCAGGGTGGGTGATGGTGGGAAGGGCTTCTCTACCCTCTGCTGAATCATCAGCTGAAGCATCTGTGCCTGGCCTGTGTTACCAATTCCACATTACTTTGTCCGTACTAACATCCATCCAATTGTGGTGCCTATCTGCCTCTATTTGCTGCTAATTACTGGGGAAATCTTATGTAAATCTTGCTGTGAGTTAATTGTTCGCAGTTGGGAGCCCTTTAATATCCCCTTCACTGGGACTGAGCAGTTAATCGCATGCATATATTTTAGGGCAAGCAAAGTTGGTTTTTACCTTTTGGAAAGACCACGTTTGGGGCAGGGCTGTTTCCTCGTTTGGTTTCCAACGTGATGGATATGAGTCTTCCTCGTTAGAATATGTGCATCAGCTGGTGGCAGATAGCTTGGGATTCTTTCACAAACCATCAGTGGTAATTGCCACCCTCACTGTTAATTATTACAATGTATAGATGTGTGTTTCTCACCCAGACAGCATACTTAAAATTGGAACATGAAGTGCATCCGATACAGCTTAGCCATCTCCTCCCCCCAACTCCTCTCTTCACTGATGCAGTGACTACTTTGAAGTTCTCAAGATGACTGATGTTGAGAAATTTGAGTTTCATCTTTTTTAATAACATTTGAATCCTTCTATTTGTCATAGGTGGGCACTTTGATCTTAGTGTCATATGCAGGACTGATTTCCATAGGGGGAAAGCGTTCAAGGAAGGATCTGCAAGGCTTTAGTTGCTGCTTACTTTTGCTGCCAGTGCACAGTTAGATTAGCATTGAATTGGGATCAGTGCTCCTCATTAGGTGTTGGGACCTCTTCCCCATCCCTGCTGCGTCCTGCTTGTTCTCCTCTGCATCTCATTCCATTTTGGAATGGGTTATTTTGATTGAATAAATAATATGGGACAGAGGGCTGCTGCTTACTAGATTTATAGATTGCCTTTTCCCTGGTTGACCTTTTTTTGTTGTTTTTATCATTAGTTATATGGGGGAGTTCTTCATCTAGTACTTAATACTCTTAACACAGACATATCCTATTTCCTGCCAGGTTCAGTGAAGACAAAAGGGAAGAGTTTGGAACTCGATGTGGCACAGAAAGTAACCGTCCTTACAATGCTGTATTCGAGGTTTTCCTTGTCCCCAGATTGCAGAGCCAAGGAAATGCACAAAACATTGCTTCTTGGGTGTCATTATTTGGTCTCAGAGAAGGGAGGCTTGCACCCTGTTGTGACTGATGTCTCGTTGTTGTGCTGTGCCATTTGTTGCCAGAAATGTCATGCAGTTTGTTCTGGAGTCAGGGCAGAGTAGGTATTTCTGTGCCAAAATAACAGCTCATATCTAGGATTGCCATCAATCTCTGGCCTGATGAATCTGCTTTCATTTTTGCAGTAGCGAAGGATGAAGCTTGCTGTCGATACAGATCTTCCCTTCTCATTAGCATAGTGTTTTAATTTAGCTGCATGCAGCTTTAGAAACAGCACCCTAACTTCCCCTCCCTGCTTCCTTTCCCTTTGGCCAAGTGTGTTAAGTCACACAGCGCCCTTCAGGATGCTGAGCAGCAACACAGACCCTCATCAGCTTTTTGCACTGCCTGCTTTGCTTTGGACGTTTTGCCCTCCTGCCCTTTTCCTCGCTTCCTTGCATGTGTTGCCACAGCCTGCCCTCCTGATGAACTTTATCTCCAAAGCCTTTCAGTGCACTCCTGCTCTAACAGTGCCTGTGGTTCCCTTGCTTTGTAGAGGCACTGAATAAGACGTTTGTGTGTTCCCACAGAAGCAGATTTCACTTTTTACAGGGCGATGAGCAGTCCATCTTTATGCCACCTGAGCAGAATGCAGTGATTTTAGTGGCGTGTGATGTGCACTCAGGTGCTCCAGGCCTCTTTGGACAGGCAGCGTGTGCTCAGTCGTGGCTGTGTTGCAAAGAAGACAGATGTGAGCTGCAGAGCCCTCCCTACCCAGCTCTCTGGAGCTCTGCTGGAGCCCTGGGACAGGGTGTGAGTGCATTCTGCCTTTCATTAGTCTTCATGCAAGAACCACGACATAATTTGTCACATGCAAATGAACATTGTCTGACAGTATGGATCTAAATGGGGTTTGAGCTCTGCGCTGCTGTGCAGCCTGTGTGGTTTGGGTTCTGCACCCTGTGAACATGAGATGCAGGAATGATCCCAAACCTCCAGTTCCAATTGCAACTGACTTGCAAACAACGTTTTTCATTCAGTGCATCTGATCAGATGTTATAAAAAGGCTGTAAAGAACATTTCAAGGCAGTGAAGGAACATGAAAACCAAAACCAAACCATGTGTTCGATGGAGTACAACTGCTGCAATTCTCTGTGGCTATTAGGAACTGCTTCCTCCCATTCTTTGTAATTACTGGCACACGTGCAAATGCTGCTTGGCACCGGCGTGGGCTTGTGTGACTTATGGCTGGAGATGGAATCAGGTTTGGGGAGAAAGAGGCAAGGAGGTAAAATTCAAGCATACAATGTTTTTCCGTTCTCCTTGCTCAAGGCAGGGCCAGCTCGTGGTGGAAGCTGGGAATGAGGAAGGAGTTGGCTGGTGGCCACAGCCGGGTCTGAGCCAGCTGCCTGCCCTGCCAGCCCACATCGCTTCTTTAGGAAGGCTTTGTGACATCTGGGAGCAGTTCCCTGACAGGCTGCTGGGGATGTGCACCATCCTATTGGCTGGCAGTGATGTCAGAGCCTTCTTCCTCTCTTTTTTTTCTTTCTCTATTAGCTAGGTGCCAACAGATAATGCTTGTCCTGTGTGTATGGCAGCTTCTAGGCACTGTGTTGGCAGTTGGAGATGGGGGATAGAAGCATTATGTCTTCTCCCATACAAGGAAGTCAGGAGCAGTAGGAGCACTAAGTGATGCTCAGCAAACTGCATTGTTGCCTTTTGACACGTAACTGAGGCCATGAATGAAAATCAGCATGAACAGATTCTGGCTGGTTTCTAATGTTTAAAATGAAGGGATTTCAGGGCCTGTTTCTTCCCAGGTGATACCTACCCACATTCATCTGCTCCTGGACTGGAATGGAGTGCTAGGGAGGAGGTGGGGAAGGAAGCAGGGGGGACTTGAAGGAAGGTGGAAAGAATGCCCCAGCTGAGGAGAAGCTGCAAATCTCTGGGATGTGAGGATCTTCTCTTTGCAGAAGTAGGGTTGGGTGGTTCTGCTGTGCTGTGCATGGGAATTCTGAAGTTAGATGGAGATGTCTGAGTTTACAGGAGATGCTTTCAGCCTGTAGCTGAGCACAGATACCAGTGGCTGCTCTTGGGTATTCCTTCAGCAGCTGCTATCAGTCCCTCACTTCCCTCTATGGTAAGAGGAGTACTGAGAGCTGCTGCTACTCCCAGTAGCAGTGGCAGTTAAAATAATGCAGTCTCCATGCTGGTGTACTGCTTGGTGCTCAGGCAGATGAGATGTGAGAGCAGGGCTCCCCGGTGTTCACTCCTTCCCCTTCCCAGACTGGTTCTCTTTTGACGTATTCAGCCATGAGTGTTGGCTGGGCTGGTTCCTTGAGCTGCCTTCGTGTCTGAGCAGGTTTGTTGTGCTGGGTGGCTGCGGAGTGCAGGCTGCTATAAAAGGCAGCCTTCTCCGTAATTAAGTGAAAAGCATAAGCAAATGTGGCGTGGAGGAGAGAAAGGGAAATCAAGAGAGGTGAAGCAGTGGATTCAAGGACTCACTGCAGCACGATGGTAGCAGTGATGAGAGGAACCTGACACTGTGAGCTCCCTGGCTTGGTGGCACTGCTTGGGAGTGTCAGCTTTGTTTGCATTTCAGAGTCCGGCTGCCTTCTTACAAGTGCTGTGGTGGGATGGCGTTGGCTGCAGAGCAAACAGCACTCAGTGTGATGGAATGAACTGAATCAACAGTTGCAATTAGTTCCACACTGCTTTATTAACTTCCTCCGTGTGAACCACACAGAAGTCATCCACGTTGCCCATTGAAACGCAGTCCTTTGGGTGCAGCCCAGCAGCTGTTGCGCAGCCTGAGCAGCAGCAGCACAGTGTAAGCAAAGAAGTGGAATGAAATGCTGCAGGGGAAATGTGATGGGTGAAATCCATTTATCAGGGCTGGATCCTGGCTGTGGGGCTGGGGTTGACGCTGCTTTTTTTCATGATCATAGAATCATAGAGTCATTAAGGTTGGAAAAGATCTCTAAGATCACCCAGTCCAACCATCAGCCCACCACCACCGCATCCACTGAGCCATAGCTCACACTGCTGCAGGGAGATTGCACCTTCCAAGATTGTGAGGAGCAAGTCAAATCAAAAAGCATCATCTAGGCTTACAGGTGAGCTTCCCATATGTGTTTGATAGAATCATAGAATCATTTGAGTTCTCGTGGAAGCACAGGGAGAAGTCTCTGCGTGGCAGTCCCATAGCACATCTCTCTTCCAAATGGTACAACACTGGAGCATTTTATTCCTTCCGTAGCACGCCAAAGGAAGGTTTATCATGAAGCTCATAGGATACTAAGCAATCTAAGGAGCATTCCCTTTGTTAGTGGAGGAGAATAAGAACTTGGGAGCAGTTCTAGGTTGTTCTAGAACTAATCTTTGATAGATGGACCCATTATTGTTAGAATCACTTGCACAGGGCTAGTTCTTTACAGCTAACAACAGAACGAAGCCAAGTCCTTGCTGCCTCTTAGCGAAAGGTAATGATCTGTACTCTTAAGCATTTACTTCATTAAAGACCTTGTATTGTTTAAAGTGGCTCAGCAGAGGGATTAGATGATCCAGGGGATTGGTGATGGATATATGCCTTTCCAATTCCAGGTCACTAGTTCAAATCCAGCTTCTGTTGGTGGTGGACAGCAAGTGATGTGTGGACAGCAGGTTGAGATAAATCAGTTTTTGCTTCTTTTCTCTCAGCTTTTTCTAGCACCAGTAGGATTTTGACACGATTAATGTGGAAAACCCCTTTCACCAGGTGTAGGAAAGGTGCCTGTAACACAGAGCATGTGTCCTCCTTGGAAAACACAGAAGAGAGATACCAGCCTGTGGGTAAACTAAGTGGGGAGAGTCGGTCTCACTGAAATGTAGGATCCGCTGTCAGTCAGTGTATTGTTAGAAGCTACCAACGAGGAGGGTGGGGAGAGGAAGACAGACTTGTTCTCCTTTCTTTTGCCTATTTATCTGCTAATTAAAGATGTCACAACAGGCATGCTGGATGGAGATGGTCCTTCTGTCCTGAATTTACTGCAAGCAAGATTGAGTATAGAAGGTGTCCACTGTGACATGTCCATCTCTGTGACTCCTTTTTCCACAGCCTCCCTCGTAGTTAATTGGGGGTGTTGGTAGGAAATAGGAATTATATTTCCAGCACTGGTCTTTATGGGGAGAATTTACAGCCTTCTGTGGTGCTCACAGGAGCTTTGTGTATCCTAGCTGATAATGTTTTCATGTTGAAGTTGAATGTAATATGATTTTATGAAGGATTGGCAGGAATTTGTGCAAGTAGACACTGAGCACTTCCACTCTTCTTGTCTCTCATAGGTGCTCATAGAGTGTGTAGCAAAGCAGCGTCCGAGCACATGTCAGAGTGGAGGAACCTGTACAGCTATGTGTAATTCTCTTCTTTCTCTTGACAGCTGGTCCTGGCTGAAAGCTCCCACTCTGACACAGGCTCACAGTGCACCGAGAGCCACGCAGACCTTCCGCCTCCCATCGAGAGGACAGGTGGCATTGGAGACTCCCGGCCTCCGTCGTTCCAGTAAGAGCAAGTTGGCTTTATTTTACTCCTTTAAAGCAAGAACGTGGTTCCTTTGTGTCTGTTCCACACATTTCTCCCTGCTGCTGCAAGCTGGCTATTTGTTGGTACTGTTAAAAAACAGTATTGTTAAAACTAAGGAAGGCTGGTGCTGTCATGCTCTGGAGCATTGCTTACATCAAACCTGAGCTATGCTAAACTTTGAAGAGTTGAAGTGGTGAATTTCATCGCTTTCCGTTATTCTAAATGTGGTGTCTGTGCATTCAAACTGTAAATCAAGAAGCAGTGCATTCACTCCAGTTGCTGCACAGTGAACAGGAGCGATTGGCAGACAAGCTTTCACGAGGGTTGGAGCAGCATTGGAGCCCCCACAGCAGAGCTGAAGCCTGTGTTCCTGCCTTCTCCTGCTCTAGCTGCCAGAATACTCTGCCTTTTCTTTTCTCAGTGGATAACCAGATGGTGGTATTCTCCAAGCCCTTCGTGCATCTGTTGTACATTTGGTGTTAATGTCCAGAAGCCCTCTGTATGTATGGGAAATCTGCCCCATCTGTCTTAAGGCGTGAAAAGTGTCATTTGCTAACTAAACTGAACTGTCAGGGCCTCTCATGTCTGCAATTTGGCAGAGTTGCTCCTGCTCATCACATCTGTGAGTGTTGACGCTCTCTTTTGAGCCCTTTTTGCTGCAGGGACTGCAGTGTTGAGCAGCCCTCGGATGCAGGGGTTAATGGTTGTTTCATTTTCTGCTCTTGACTGGCACCTTGCGTTGTGCTCTGAATTGCTGACATGAACAAATAGCCAGAAGGATGGGCTAGGAAGCCAGTGGTTCGTGTGTTTTGAAAGGGAAACCCAGCCTTGGCGTGCCTGTTGTCACGTTCCCTCTGCTGCCTGCAATATCTGTTGCCTGGAAGAGCCCTGGGTGTTCTGCATGAGCCTTTTGCAGGCAGATGTGTTCTAGAGGGGACAAGGAATCTTAAGAAATACGAGCCCTCCCTGACACGGTGTTTTTTGCAAGGGTTTTACTGCCCTCATGTGTCTGTGAATTGCTTGGTGTTGACCAGGGAAGGTTAGTACGAATACAGTCACATGGCTTGCAAGCATAAGTAGTTCTTTGTCTTCCTGCCCTATACCTAAATGTAATAACTGCAAGATTCTTTTCCAAGAAGTAATTCCATTGCAAGTTAGGCACAGGTCTGTGTTTGTGGAACCATGCTGCTGGTAACTGTGTGTATTCAGGCTGATCAGATCTTTGCTCTGCTCGTGCACCTGCTGCACTCCGGTGTCCCAGAAATCCTGCCTGTGTCAGGGTGTCTCATTTGGTTACTTGGCATGAAGCCCTTCCTTCTGTTTAGCTGTTTGCATTTCATTTAAGAAAACAACATCATCCATTCCAGGTTTAAAGATTCCCAGTGATGAAGAGTTCATTTTGGAATGGTTTGTTTCTCTTGGATAAACGAAATAAGTTGAGTTGCTCAATCTCTGATTGCAAAGCGTGGCTTCCAGAGCTTGAATTGTGACTGTAGTTCTTATCCTTCTTCGAAATGACAGATCTTGAGGTCTTGGTTTGATGATTCGGCAGTAGTGTGCTTAGGGCTATTTCTGCACACTGTCTTTGAATAGCATTTCCTTCTAAGAGATGATCAGTGCAACCCTGTGACTTGCACTTCAGTATCCCTCTGTGCTCACCTGTCACGTCCCTTTCTGTGGCTGTGTCTTGTCTTCTTGACTCCTAAATCCCTGAGTTTTTATTTACGCTATTGAAACTAACAGAGATCTGTCATCTTCTGTCTTCCTTCTGCACTGCTGATAGAGGCCTTGTTTATCCAAGAAGCCCCAGCCAAGCTGGGCATTGTGTAATTGTGCAAACAGAAATGTTTCCTGGTCTACAGAGAATACAAGAAATGGATGGAGCAGACAGGCAAGCAATACCTTGCAAGAGAACAAGATAATTATCAGCAGTGAAGTGATAATCTCAACTCAGCTGTCTGACAGTATTGACATTTTGCTGATTTCAATCCAAGGAGAATTTCCTTTTTCCCTCCCTGCTGAAGCTGCTGAAGCTCAGCCTGCATTTCATGCTCCACCGCTTCAGCTCACCAATTGCCAAACCCACGTCCACCTGAATGGGTGAGGCTGCTCCTGGGTTAGTGCTGGAGGTGCATGAGTGACCTCTGCTCCTCCTTGCTGACATCTGCCTGCAGCTCTTGGGTATGTGCTCTGGAAGTTGAATTGGATTTGCTCAGCAATGGGAGAGGAAACAGGCCAGCTGTGAGGCTCCTCCCGTACATTCAATTCTGCTGTCAAACACCTTTTATAAGCTAGTTTAGCCTGGGAAACGGTTTAGGACTGAGTAGTAACAGCAGTAGTCACGAGATGGTGCTGCTGAGATGTCTGGGTGCCTCGCAGGGCTGGCAGAGCTCTGTGCCCTTCTTTGTGTGTGACAAAGGCAGAAGAGGCTGCCTTGGGAAAGTGTTACCCCCCTTTCAGTTGTATTGGGCTGACCTGAGAAATGCAAACATACTTGTGTCAGCACTTAACTACGTGTTGACATGTTGGTAGGGCTTGGACAGTGCATTCAGATGTTTCCTTGAATAACAGCCTGTTTCCTAATTGGTGTGGTGGGCATGTCAGTACATTTCATTCGTGCAAAGAAAGCGTGTGGGTGTGCAGTTGTAGAAAGCCTTCAGCAGCCCTCTTAAATGGAACCGTACAGATGTGCTTGTTTGTGCCAGCTGTTTGCTCAGGGTCCCACTGATGCAATGAGTGCCCATCCATCAGGCTGTGCAGCTGAGCAGATGCTGCCCAGGTTCACCTTCAGTCATAGAGAAAAGAGCATCTCCATCGTCCCTTTGCTCCAACCAGCTCTGCTTTAGTGACTGATGTCTTTCTTCAGCAGTGAGCTTGGAGCAGATGGTTGCAAAGAGGTGGTCTTACGTATTCAGGGTGCTGCATTACAGCTCCTGCTGTTGGTTTGCAGACATCTGCTGGAATTAGAAGAAAAAAAGCAGTCTGGCTTATGTGAATTGAGAAATGGCCCTTTCTCAGTGCTTGAAGTTCAAGAATAAGGAGCTGGAGTTGTGTGCTTAGATTGGTCCCAGAAAGTGGCCCTAAGCCACAGGGCAGAATTCTCTGCTGCCTCTTTGAAACCTTTTGTTCTGTCTAATTAGTTGTGGGAACAAGAAACTGGCTCTCAGTAGAGCCTTCACAAGAGCATAATGGAGGAAATGTGGCCACTGAGGTGGTCATCAGGATCCTTCTGCTTTTTGCCCAAAGCTTGCTGGCTCATAATGGCCCTTCACAGGGACTCATTAGATGAAGCGCTGTGCTGCACTGGCATAGCTGTGTAGCTTTTGGGTGGTTGGGAAGATGAGGAAAGGACCTGGGGTCTGTCTGAGTGTTTTGCAGACGTGCACTTAATTATCTCAAGCTTTGCTGTGACTTGCAGGACTTCAGCCTTCAAGGCCAGCGCTTTGCTTTACAAGTGGCTGCAGTGAGATACAGCTTCTGCCCCTTTGGCTGACAGCATGCTGGATGTGCAGCTCAGGGAAACGAGCCTGTCTGGAGAGAAACAAGCACTTGAGGAAGTGTGCCAAAGCACAGAGCTTGGTTTATATACACTTGGAGAAGTCGTAGGAAAGGCAATTTGGTTCCCAGTCTGAGTACTTCCTTGAGAATAAGCCCCTGGTAGAGCATGTGCTGTGCTGCTGTTAGGAGGAGCTCGTGCGTGCTTCTGTATGTATCTTGGATCGTGATCTAAAATGATCCCTTTCCTGTGTCTCAGGGCATGGCTGTCGAACTCTTTTCACTCTGCAGGTAGTTTTAAGGTGAGCAGAGCAGTCTGGAGGAGCAGCTCTGCAGCTGCCAGCTCTGTAGCTAACCTGCCTAGTAGTTTTCTGGATTCTAAACCAAATAGCTCACAAATCCAACTGTTCTTATTAAAAAGAAAGAAAGAAAAAAAGCTGACTCCACTGTTTCTTCCTTACGTGTTTTCTAACAGCCCAAATGCTGCCAGCAGTCGGGATGGACTGGACAACGAAACAGGAACAGAGTCAGTTATCAGCCACCGTCGAGACAGACATCGGCGGAGGAATAGAGAAGGGCACGAGGATGGTGAGTCTGGTCGTATTTCCCCTTCCTCATTTAGGAAGGAAAAGATTCTTCTGTTGTTATTTCAGAGCAACAAGTAGTTCTGCATGAGCGCTGCAGAAGAGTGCCTGCGTTCCTGCGTGCTTTGAGGGACTGTTATTACTTTAATGGAGGAATTTGGTAATTGCTTTGAGGCACTTTGAAGCTCAGCGTTTTCGAAGAGTTCTGGGTAACCTACAGCAAAGTGGCAGGGAGGTACTTTGGGATGATACACAGAACTTTCTGTAATATTAGAAGACAACCTGGGAGAGGAGAACGATGTAGCCATCACTGAGCTCCGTGCCATCATGGCTAGACTGCCTTGTTCAAGTTTGCTCACTTGAAGGAAGAACACATTATCTGTATCAGGTGTTGGGGGTTTGCATTGTAGTTGAAAAGCCTTCATATTTCAGCATTGCAAGGTCTGAGCCAGGATCCTCTGAAATGATTTCTGCTCATTTCTCTTGGCTTGGACCAGCAGTAGTCGTGTATGCTGGTATAAGTACAGCACACATATAAACTACAGAACATAATCTCTTGCCTCTAGTCTGTACATCAAAGTGAGCTTGTTTTTTCATTTGTTGCCAGACAAGAATTTCCAGGCTTAATTAAGAATTAATAGATGCCACCCATTGAGTCTAAAATGGTCCAGAATATGGAATACTTGGACCCAAGAGGTGCCATCACAGGCTTTATTCACAGCTCCACCCAGTGAAGCATTAGAAAAGCAGAAGTCCATATACTGTGTGTTAAAAGCAGGTGCCTTCTGTTCATTTTACCTTTCCAACTTGGAAGTGACTCAGAGTGAATGAAAATTACTCCAACAGTGGGTGGAGCAGAGAGCTGTCTTGGCATGGCATTGCTTGCAGATCCCTGTGGGAAATCACAGGAACAGGGAGAGTCTTCTAATAAGTGTTGTGGCAAAATCTTGGTGCTGGAAGATTGTTGAAAGGTGATTTGTTTTTCACGTCAGTTTATTGCCTGCCTCCTCTGTTGCTTCCTCCTCCTCTTCTTAGAAGCTTTGTGAGCCTGATGGAAGGGAAGAATAGGCAGGCAGACTTCTTGGCCTCCTTTTTAATTCCCCCTACCCCTGCTTTTGCTCTGCTTCGTGTTGCATTCCAGAAGAAGAGAAGGGAAGTGCTGGAATTCTCCCTAAGCTGTCTGCCTCCTTTTTTGTCCCCCTACTGGCTGAAAATGCCAGGTCTTTTGTATGGTTTCTGGTTATGTTCTTTTACACTCTGATCTCCTGTAACTCATTAGGTTGTAAAGAAAGCTGCTCAGCAAAGTGTCCCTGTGCAGAGATGTTGTTGTCTTTACCTCCAGCACGTTATGATTCCAGTTCAAGCCTGGAATCTTAACAGGGAAAATATGTCAAAGCTTCCATAGAATGCAGTTCCCTTGTAGAATCAGATTGTGCCAGTTTACCTGAGGGGCATTGGCTGTGTTCACTGTAGGCTGCTGGATAATTTCTTGTCTATTACAAGCTCTCTGTATGGGTTTTCTTTTCGTTAGAGGCTTAGTGCTTTAAGGTGCTGAGTTACACTTGACATTGCTGAATGCCCTTCATTCCTGCTGTGTCTCTTCTCTGCTCATTTACTGCGTGGCAACATGAAGCCCTGAGGGTTGTGCACCAAAGAGCTAAAAATACCATCTTCACATTTGCCTGCCTGTCTTAAGTGCATCCTTTGCACTCGTATGTGTCCCTCCCTTCCTGGCTTGCTTGATGTGGCCAGAGCATGTGTTGCAGGCTGCCTTTGGCTTCAATAAGTGGGTCTGTATTATTTCAGCTGAAACTGGGGTCAGCTTCAGGAGAGCAAGCTGAGAGATCATGCATTAAATGGAAGTTAAATGGGGGAAGAGAAATAGAAGAAGGGGGATGGGATGGGGAGGGGGCAGCAGGGCCATGACTCCTGGTTCACAGCCAATTCTGGGGGCATTGGAAAGGAGTGGTAGATCCTCTTTTCCTTACAGAAAGAAGGAAATGCTGCTGGTCTGTTTCATCTTGTCCTGCAGAGGCTTGTTTAAGTAATACCAAAATTACAGCTCTAGTAATTCATAGAGAGGCAGGATGTGAGTTCCTCACTGGAGCCCTGCGTTGCCCACAGGTTGTTCCACAGGTGTTAGTCATGCAGGTAGCCAGGATGTGTGTGCAGTACTGGCAGCTCACTGAGGCATACAATAACACGTACCACGTAGCGTTTGCAACTGGCGGTGCTCATCATTGGTGTGAAGTGAATGACAGAGAGTTACCCACCCTAACCACGAGGACATCCCTGGCTATTGCACAAAGAAGTACCAGTTTCACAAGAAGAATTCAATGGTTTATTATAGACTTCATTTCAAACGAGGCGAAGAAGGTGAGAAGAGGTGCTGATGAGCCATTTGGGGTCTGCTTAAGCATGGACACTTTGAACTAGAACCTGTGCAGGTCAGGGAAACTTGCTGCACTGATCCCTGCCCACAGTGCAGTTGAGTTGAAGAGGACGAGATTCCTGTTCTGACTTGGAGAACCCATGGGGCAGAGAAGAGAAAGGAGAAGCACAATGAAGACCTGCCGCAGATGTAGTAAAACACAAATCACCCGAAAGCAATGCAAGCAGGAGAGCAGAATTCTGTTGTGAGCTGTGCAGAATAATCTGTCCTGTCAGCCTGATGTGTGGGAACCAGTTTTCAGTGCATGGCAAGAGCTTCCTTTTGAGTTTGCCACTGGATTGCACTGAGTTCTCCCAGCTGCTCACTGCTCAGCTCCCCAGGTTACCTCTGTGTGTGTGTGCATTTATAGATGTCTATATTTTAAGACATAATGGTGGTAAAACTGTGGAGGCTGCACGTGCAGAGAAATGATTTTTTTTTTGGAGAGGCTTTGTATCCAAAGGGGCTTTTGTCCAAGTTGGGAATATGTCTCTTCCTGAACACCTTTCACATCAATTAGTAGGAAAACAATCATTGGCATTAGCTTCAAATAAAATCAGTGCAAAAGGGCTGAGCTGTCAAGATGTCAGAGCTCCACTTTCTCTCTTCAAGCAACAAAAGTCCACATTGCTTTGGAAAGTTGACAAAGTCCTATTAAGTGAAAGTAGAGTGAGGATCTTAATGAGGAACGTGGGAGGTCTGCTTGGCACATGTGCTCGGGACCCCTCGGTGAGTGGAACAAAACTCCCTGTCCCTTTTGGGAAGTGGGACTGTGGAAGTTCTAATTAGGGAGATAATTAAGAGACAAGTTTTCTTTGGCGTTGGAGGATGTTTTATAGCTACTGCTCACTTTCTTGGCACATCTGCAGATGCCATGTGTGGATGCTGGTGCTTCAGCGTGGAGTCGGTGCGGTGAGCGTAACCGCTGTGCAGCCAGCTGCAGGAGGCCAGGCAGGGGCTGTGCTCCTCACTTGTGATCCCCAAATGTTTGCAAAGAGCAGTTCCAGATGTCCAGTCATCCCTACGAGTGTATGTGTGCTTTACCATAGCGTGGCAAAGGACTGCAACTACCAAACAATTGCAATGGGACAGCACAGCACGGACTGTAACCTCTGCATGCAGCTGTGAGCTGCACGGATGGGGTTGCAAGTCTTTGTTAATAAAGAGGTAACGATTTCGTGTCAATAATTGGTCAGGACTTTCTGAGGATGGAAGCTCAGCTATGCCTTCTTCCCAAACCACTCTCACCTTTATTCTTTGCAGGGTTACGGAGCACTCCTTACAACCTCTTCGAGCAGATGCTGCTCCGCGGCTTCCTGCTTTCAAGGCCTGTTTGATTTTGCACTTTGATGTGCCTTTGTCCCTCAGGCAGGACCAGCTCTGCTGTTGATAAAAGCCAAGGAGGACATACTTTAACCTCTGAGGCTATACTTTATTCTAATCTCTGTGACACATCCAAAAGCCTTTGTCAGACAGTCTGAATGGGCTCTGTTGTCCCCTAATGAAGAAACAGGAGCAGAGGGTCAACGGGGCAGGAAGTCCCTGGTTATTAGTGGGACAGGCATTGAACCAGAGCAGAGTCTGGGTTACACTGAGGGTGGAATACCTGTGCGTGCTTTGTGAATGGCATTACCATGGTGGCTTGTATTCAGTGTGGTAATGGTTCCCTACCCATACCCCAAACAGTTCTGGCTTAATAAGAACAGCCTTTAGGAAAGGGCAGAGCTGCCTCAGTGCCTGGCTCAGTCTGTGCTGGGGTGGGGAGAGCGGGTGCTGCAGGGCAAAGCGGGGCTGCTGCTGCCCGGGGGGAGATGGCAGGGGAGACTGGGGCCTTTGGAGCTGCTCACAGGCTGCAGGAAAAGCAGGGGAAAGAAGATGGCTTCAGCATGAGGCAGTGACTTTTCGCAGGAGTGGAGGTATGCTTTCCAGGTGCTGTTTGCTGTGAGGCGCTTGAACTTCACTGAGAGTTGTTAAGAAGTGCTGCTTCCTTCTTCCCCGAGTGTGAAAGTGATCTGGGAGGGTCTGGTGGTGGGGTGAAGGGCCCAGGCCATGTCAGCCTGTGCTTTCTGAGGGGCTCAGGTCAAAATCTTGGGATAATACTGTAACTCTGTTCTAAATTTATTATCCCAGGTGCCGTATGGGAACACCACACGAGGATGCTGAGACTGTTGCAGTGCTGAAGGTCACTGCTGTTAATGACACTGAAAGCAAGCTCTAATTTACCCTGGTTATCAATTTATTAATCATATTAATAATTCAACAGGCAGCAATGCTGTGCTGCTCTGTTGGAGAACGTGGTGGTACGGGCCTGTGGTTTGAGAGAGCTTGAGTCACATGAAAGAAGATTTCATGTGAGAGTGGCTCATCTATCAGGTGTGATTGCAGTGCGTGTTACAGAAATAGCAGTGTGATAAAAACAGCAAAGCCAGTGCAAATAATTTTGTTCTGTTTCCCCAGTCCTTCAAGATACGCTGCTCAGCAGATGGGCTGCCTCTTGGGCACAGGCTTCTTTGGGGTCATAGCATGGAGGAAGAGCGTGCAAATATGTATATATATGTTTTTCATAATCCTTGAGTCTTCAGGATGGAATTTTCAGTGTCCCAGCAGAAGCCCTGAGCTGGCTCTTTTTTTCATCTCATACAGAGCATGAAAAATAACAGCTTGTGGGAAGCTCTTGTACCTTTGGTTGTGTTTGTGGGACTTGGATGGAGCAATAGTCACAGAGCACACTGGGGGCACGGGGTGGGTGGGGACATGGTCACTGCCATGGTTCTGAAGTGTTTTGATAGGAGCCAACTGCATGGAGAGGCAGCATTCATTTTCCTAATACCCTTAGAGTACTCATTTATGCCTACTGCTTCTGCCTTTAGCTCCTTTACAGCTTGCCTGTGAGCTGATACCTAGGCAAGTGAAATGTTAGGGAAAAGGTAGGTGGGCAGGCCAGAGCACTGGGTTTTCCAGCTGTTGAATGAAGCCAGGTTGTGCAAAGAGCTTGGTTTCTGCACATGGATCCTCCCACAGAGTTGGCTGCAGGTCACAGTGTGGAAGCAGTGCTACTCACTGTGCAACATTTCTTCCTTCCTCTTCCTCTTTGCCCAGTAATGCACCATTTCTTATCTTTCGATAGTCCCTCGGATCAATGGCCATCCCAAACTGGACAGGCATCGTGAGCACCCTCCTGGTTACGACAGCTCTTCTACCATGATGAGTAGCGAGCTGGAATCCAGCAGCTTCATCGACTCGGATGACGATGACAACACCAGCAGGTAGGGCACTGCTGCAGTGGCTGAGCTGTTCCATCCCATTTCCATCTGTTTCCCAGCTGCTGGTCTGTGTATCTGGGCTGTCCTGAAACGTGCTGCCTGGTTAGATAAGAAGGTTTATGAACTTTTTCCTCTTTTTCCTGCTAGATATGATATGAGGACAGGTAATCCATCAGTAACGTGCTGTGTAAAATCACTGCTCTGAGAAAAGAGCTGACTTGCTGGGATCCCCATCCAAAGTGCCATCAGGCACAGCTCCAGTTAAGAGAAAGTTCTGTTCCTGTTCTTTCCTTCTCATAGCAGGAATGGTTACATTTTTATATCCAGGCAGTGTGCAACTGTCTCCTTGTTTGTAAAACAGTGGTGTGATTATTGTAACAAAATACAGCCCTGGTCCATTCGGAACAAGCATGCACCTAACTAAAGAAAACAGTAAAGGAATTCCTATGTAATTGCATGGTCTGAGGCCTATGGGCAGGAGGGGAACTCATCAGGGTGAGTATTATTGCACAGGCAGGCTGTGGTGCCACGTGTTTATGACTTCTTAATTCTTTTTTTCTAAGTAGACAGAAGGATTGTGATGAATTATTCCTTGCTTTTCCCAAAAATCGTTTCAAGACATCCTTCTTAATCCCAAGAGGGTACTTGTGTTCTTAAAGTGTTTGCAAGCCGATACGTTTCTCGGATTTAAAATATCAATTTTTAAATAGGCAAAAATCAATCAAAGCCTGTGTGGTTCATTTTCCTGTCTTCAGTGCCAGCGTTCTCTAAACACTGTCCCTAGAGCTGTTTAAAACATTCAGCCAAATGGGCCGTGAGAACCCATTAGAGATCTGTGAGAGCTGGCAGGGAACAGATTACAGATCCTGTGCTTGTAACTGCAGATGGCTGCGAAGAAGGAAAGGTGCAGCATGATGTTCTTGAATTTCGGGTAGAAGAGGAACAGCAAAGATCCGCTGGTACTGGAGATCTTTACACATTGGCTGTGTTTACAAACAGTTTATTGAACTCTGTTGATCTGTTTGGTCTGAGAGTCGTAGCTTATATACCCGTTGAAGAGCAATAGCTCCTTGAATTTCTGTTTCAAAGCTGGGTGTTCCCAAAGGACTGGAAGGGGAACTAAATGAATGTTTCAGACTGGGTTCTGAATTAGGTTTAAGAGCTTCTTTTGCAGTCACAGTGAAGTTGCCAACACTTGAAGACACAGAAAATTGGTTACGTGGATGCTTTTGTGCTTCACATGGGTATTCATATGCATCAGGGCTGGAAGATCAGAGCCTTCCCAAAGCCTGGAGGGCTTCCAACCCTTCCTTCCCCATTTTAGAATCAAAAACCAAAACCAACAATGAGAGGAAACGGACAACAAAAACCCACAAACATCAACAACCCTGCAGCTGATTGTGTTTCTTGGACATAAAGTAATCATTTCCGGGGCAGGAAGAAATGCAGCAGGGCAAGATTAGCACGGTCAGGGTGGCCTCTGAAGCACATCACTCTAAACCCAGCTCAGTCTTTCTGTATATATTAATAACATAAAGCTTCCTGTGTCTGACCTGCAAAGAAAGTGAGCCTTCAAAGCTGCAGCCGAGGCCTTTTCCTTTCTAGGCTGGGGCAGAAGCTGTTGGCACACAGAATAGCTGCCAGGCCAGCTAGTCAGGAAGAACAACTAAATGGAATGCTCCGAGGTATGCTGTTGTGTTACAGCGATGATGCTCTCGAGCAGATGAGAGATCGTGCTGGCAGGGAGAAGTTTCCTTTAGAGGCAAAAACAGCCAAATAGCAAATGGAGCATGCTCCAGATCTGCTGGGGACAGAGGCCTGGGGAAGACAAGGTTGAGGGGGTAAGTTGGTTAATTACAGCTGTAGGGTCAGAGCTTGCCTTACGGGGGGGCTGTACGTAGGGGAGGTCACCGAGTAAGGCAGCAGCATCCTTTACAGCTGACTTCCAAGAGGAGAGCTTGAGGATGTTTGTTTCCTTTGTCTTCAATATGTGATACAATTGAATGTTAGTCTTGTTTGGGGGCAGTAGGTGGTATTTTGGATACGCACTGATGTAGGGGAGCCTGTGGTGGGCATTTCTGTCCTGTTTCTGTCTTCTCTTAAGCAAATGAATATCTAGCAAATGTGAAGTATGCAGCAGGAGGGTTATTGTCAGCAGTTTACAATTACTGTACTTGATTCAATGTAACTGATACAATTTACTCTTGAGGGCAGAGGGTTTGTTTGCAGATCGGAGCACCGGATTTATGCTGTAATTGGTGGAGGGCAGATGCTCACAGCTCTCTTACAGCATGTGAAAGCATCTTGTTGCTTGGCTTGTGTTCAGGCAGTAGAGTTCCCCCAGTCTTTTGCCTCTGTTCTTTTTGCTGCCTTTTGGGAGAGCAGGCAGGTTCACTGTGATGGGAGCAGCATGCCTTGCCTTTCTGCAGCTCCTCCCTTACTGCTGCGTGCTGGAAGGTTTGAGCTGAATCCTACGAATGAGGCAGTGTGGGGGAGAAGAGGAGCAGAATGAAAGCAGAGAGGGGAGAGAAAGGAGGAGAACACTGATAATAAAATGCAAGAGGGTTTTGTGTCAGTCATTGCCAGTACTTGCAAAAACAGCAGCAAACATTGAACAGTTCAATTTTGGGAGCCCAGCGTTTGAGAGACCTCTTCATCTTCCCTGTGGAAAAGGGGCGAGCTCAGAAAACCAGGTGCTGTGAGCTGCTTCCGCAGATGGAGAGCGATCAGATCTTTGATCTCCTTAGAAAATACCACCTCTTGGCTCTTTAAATTAATATGCCTTGTTGGGAGGGGAAAAAGGAGTGTTAACATACCTGAAATAGTTATGTGAGCTTAAAGAGGACATGAAGAGCTTCACGCCCTCTGAGCAGCTCCATCGTTGGTAATGCTCAGCCGGGCGTCCTTGACTCAAACAAACCTGGATTTCCCAGTGTGGTGGGTTGTAACCTCATGGCAGCAAGCTCTGTTTTGGGATTGCCAGCATCAGATTTTGCTTGAGGTATACTGGCATGCCTGCGTGCAGCTAGAACTTTGAAGATAGGGACGTGGAAATGAGGGGGGAAAAAAACTGGCACAGTTTTCTTTGTGCCAGTGCCAGTTGAGTTACTTGTGTTGTATTGGGTTGGATTGGTTTTGATCTTAGTTAATAGCGGAGCATTACTTTGTCTCTTTTGCCATTCTTTACATCACAAATAGAGGAGAGAGATCCCTGTGGTGTTGCAGTGGTATCTCTGAAATCCAGACTTTGTTCCAGGCTTCTGAAATGAATTTGGGCAAATCCACTTCTCTCTTTCTGTACCTCAGTCCACTCTCTGCAAAATGAGAATAATGAACTTTCCTAACGTAGGAGAGCCTAAGGATAGACGTGTAGGATGTGATGCATTTAAGGTGTACAGGTGTGAAAAACCTTAAGAACAGAACATGCAGCAGTAAATGATGTTCACCACTCCTCTGCCACCAGGTGGTAGTACCTATTGTTGAGTGCTACTTTATTTCAGTGAATTCCAGTCTCTGTTTACAGAGTGGTTAGCAGCAGAAGAAAGTGAGAGCACCATGGCAAGGCCCACATAAAATAAGATGAAGACTGAAATCATTGTTTAACCTGCAGCTGTTCTTTCTTTGGGCATGGAGTCAGGCCCGCTGCTCAAGGAGCAGAAAGCAGCTGCCTCCAACCTTGGGGTGCTTCAAACAGGCTGATACACGCCTGTTGCAAGGCATGTTGCTTTCAGCGTTGCTCCAAGAATGAAGCAAGCTGGTAAAATGTACTCTCTAATCCGTGCTGTGGAGGAGCTGGTAACTTCTCTGTGCTCCTAGGGGGAGGTGAGGATGCAACACGTGCTGGGATTGAGCTGCAGTTGAGAGCAGCGCTTTGTCAGCTCGCTGCTGGTGTCTGAATGACGGCTCTCTCTGGTGTTTATGGGTCTTCCCTCAGATTGAGCAGCTCCACTGAGCAGAGCACTTCATCACGGCTCATACGGAAGCATAAGCGCAGGAGGAGGAAACAAAGGATGCGGCAGATTGACAGGGTAAGGCTGGCATCATCATTCTCACATTGAACTGTGATTTTGAGTGTAGCGTGCAAATCAGAAAGGGATTCAGAGGTCGTAAGAGGTTTCTGGATACCTTCCAGACCTATTAATGAGTTCCTGATGAATAAGTGCTTATTAGTTATTTGTCTTACTTGGAGCCGCTTAAAACCTTGAGAATTTTCTGTTATGTTTTGCAGTCATCCTCGTTCAGCAGCATCACTGATTCCACCATGTCCCTAAATATCATCACTGTCACGCTCAACATGGGTAAGAGGATGAGCAGTGTTTGTTACGATGTGTTTTGTTGTGGCGTAGTGGCCTTTGGAGTCAATAGGAAGTTCCTTGATTTGAAAGAACTCCTTTGAGACTGAAGGGGATGGCAGCTGGGATGGCAGCTCTGACAGTGCCTGGGTTCCTAGTCCAGCACTGGATAATAGGAGCCATTTGCACAAGCAGCTCAGTGTTCTTCCTGAGAAGCCTGGGGAAGGAGCTGGATCTCTGGACCCAGAGCATGGAGTTGTGCTCGTGTTTCTAGGAATGGTAAGGAGCCAGAGGTTGTCCTTCTGTTCTTGTTCCTAACACTGAAAGTTTGCATTTCTGGAGTTCACATGTTTCATTGTTTAGCCAGATGGAAACAGACAGAGCTGTCACTTCAGTGCCTCTCAGCAGCATCACGTTCTTCCTCTGAAGCGTGGAAAAGCATTGCCTAGTGCTGATCAGCTGCTTAATTTCTAGGTGTAGACATGTCTTTTCTATGTTATTTCCCTTGATGATTTTTTAACATAACTTTTCAGTGTCTTGTATGAAAAAGTGATGCATTTAGCAGCTTTTCCCTGCTGTCTGTCCCTGAACGTGCCAGGCAAACTTACCCCAGCAGGGTAAACTGAGATACTGGGGTAGATGTGAATCAAATGCAGCCCAGCTGACGTGTTATGAGAAAGCAATGAACTGAATTGTCAGGGCTGAAGTTACCAGCTCTTTCTTAGCTCTTCACTATTGTTTCAATCACTTTGTTTGCTTGTTTTTTTTTTTTCCCTCCCCACCCTCCACTTTGTACCTGTATAGAAAAGTATAACTTCCTGGGAATCAGCATTGTAGGACAAAGCAATGACCGGGGTGATGGTGGCATATACATTGGCTCTATTATGAAAGGAGGGGCTGTGGCAGCAGATGGCCGAATTGAACCAGGAGACATGCTTCTGCAGGTTGGTCCGTGTCCAGAAATATGCACTGCTCTCTTTCACACTGATGGTTTCAGCTCAGTCATCCCACCAGATCCAATGGAGTTAATGAACCATCAGCAGAATTAAGAGAAATGTGTCACAAAAACTGTTAGCACTTCAACTATCCAGCAGAGTTGACAAAGATTTCTAGATTTATGTGCTCTGAGAAGCCCTGTTTCTCTCTAAAGAACTAAAACGTCTTTACTGTTCCTATTGCTGAGCCTGATGGCAGCTTTTTGTCTCATTTCAGGTGAACGACGTCAATTTTGAGAACATGAGCAATGATGATGCAGTGCGGGTTTTACGGGAAATAGTCTCCAAGCCAGGGTAAGCATCTCCCAAAATGTGCTCCTTATCCTCTGCACTCCTTGCTGGTGTTGAGCAAACCTCACAGAAATCAACATTTTGATCTGAATAAGCAACCGGCGTGACTGCTGATTTCAACTCTGAGCTGCTCGGTGTGAGTGATGAGACTGGTTTCAGTGTACCAGCCAAAGCCAACACAAACTGGGAGTTGCCTGGTTTCAGTAGCACCATTTGTTTGTGGAAAGAGAGTTTGAATGTCTCGGGATCTGATCATTCAACAGATTTCACCAGTAGTGCTACGATATATGGGAAACAGAAACTCGTCTGATGCTGGCTGTACTGAAAATGCTTTGACAAGCATCTCAAAAACCTTCTCAGAATGTACTTGATAAGAATAAGTTTGTTTCAAAGAGTTCACTGTGGTATTTTGACTTCTGTGGGGGAAGCTGAGAGTCTCCCTTACCTCTTTTCTTTCTTCCTAGACCTATTAGCCTAACGGTAGCCAAATGCTGGGACCCCACTCCCAGGAGTTATTTCACCATCCCCAGGGGTGAGTACAGACTGATGCTCCTTGCTGAGTTCCTTTGGAGCCAACGAGGTCCAGAACATTTTCAGCTATCTTGGCATCTGATTTCCTTTCCCTGCAAGTTCCATGCTTCTAATTTCAAGTTTGGATGTGGTGTTTTAGAGGTTTAAGATGCTCTTTTTGAGACTGCAGTGCCCACTGAAGTCATGGGAGTTTTTCTTTTCATTCACATGACTTTGGGTTAAGCTCTTCGCCTTTTGCTGGCTACATCCTGCTGAGCTTAACCTTTTAATTGATAGAAGGTTTAGGGGAAAAATAGGCTTAAGTCTTAAAAAGCCTCATTTTACCACATATGTGCTTGTTAGAAAGAACTTAAATGGATTGTTTTTAAAATTTGAGGCAAGCCACATAGTAAAATGTACACAAACACTGTTGAAAATGATGTAGTTTAACAGTTTTGATTTAGTAAGTAGTTCAGTGGCTATAAAAGGTTCATGTGACAAACACAGCTGCCTCCTGCTGGTGAGAGCTGTGCTTAACATAGTGAAGCCAGCGTGTTATCAGTCCTTCTAGGCTTGATAACTTCTTTCCCACAAATGAGAACGTTTCCCAGATGGAAAAGTACCATAGCTGCTGGAACGGGGCTAGCATGTTATGTCCTGTGAGGCTGATGTAGCAGTTCCTAGATTAAACCAAGTACTGCTGGCAAGGTGCTTTCTGTTCCCTTCTGCTGGGGCTGTCTCAGTTGTGAGAACAGAATGGAAGGACTTACTTAGATCCTACTGCTTACTGCAAATTTCACTGCATTCGACTCATATTTTTTTCCCTTTCTGGTTGTTTTGCAGCTGAACCAGTGAGGCCAATTGACCCTGCAGCGTGGATCTCTCATACCACAGCCATGACGGGAGCGTACCCCCGTTACGGTATGAGCCCCTCCATGAGCATCACCACATCTACCAGCTCCTCACTAACAAGCTCAATTCCCGATTCGGAAAGTAAGTCACACTGCGGCCAGCACAGGGCAGGCATCTTCTGCTCGGGGCCAGCAGTGCAGAGCTGTGTGCAAAGCCGACCCCAGCCACAAGCACCATGAAAACGACAGCCATCACAGAGCTCTTGAATGTGTTCTTAAGCTTGTAATTCCTAAGGGGAGCACAAAGCCTTTTTCTAAAGGTCAGAAGTTAATGCAGCCGTGTTTTGCCAGGGTTCACGTGCAGGAAGGAGTGGCTTCTGGTCCCTTCTAAAGTCACAAGGCAGGCCCCCAGCTTTATCCCTGCAGGTGAATGTGAGGGCTTCCTCCTTGAATTCTTCTGGTTTTCTTTAGAAACTGTAATCGTTTCCTTCAGATAAATGTCACTGGGTACCAAAGAATCAAGTAGAAAATCTTCACTGATAGTTACATAGCCTTCTTTTGTACCTTTTTATCCTCTTAGAATTTATTGAACTGGGAAAAAAACAGGGCAGATGTCCTGTGTGAAATTCGGGTTCGGGTTCAGCCTTCTTTCCTGGTTTGTCTGTCTGGGGCAGTCTCCAGTATCATCACATCCATGTGACCAACAAGTTGTCATATTTAAAAGGAAAAAAGCCCAAACATACAAACCAGCCCTTTGAGGACTTAAAAGATCAATGTGGTATCGGTGATTAGTGACAGTCTTTCCTGGGCAAAGGCTGAAGCACAGAAGTTGCATTTGCAGACCCGGCTCAGTCCTATCAGACTGCATAGATGTATGCCTCTTTTTCTCATTCCCTCTCTCTGATTTTACAAGTGGATTGTTCCCAGAGTTACACCTCACCTTGTATTGAAAAGGAGGTTATTCTTTTTGTAGGTGTAGCTCAGTGCCACTTTAGACAGTGGGCAGCAGCACTGAAGGGACATCTGCAGTAGAAAGCAAGTGGACCACTTACATGATGCTTAATCTTGAGATGTGTTTTCAGCCTTCCAGGTACTAAAGATAGCTGGAATCAATGTATCTGATGATTGCTGTCCAACAAGAGTCTGTTACTCTTCTTTCTTTCCTCTTGAAATATTCATGTATCGTGTGCCTTGACATACAGTAATGTGATTGGGAAGTGTGGAATGCAGCCACCCTCTCAATCATACTTGAAAAATAAAGGTTATTTGGGAGCAGAACCATGTTTCAGGAGACAGCTTCTCATTTCTGTGCCACGTGACTTTCCTGGATGCAAGAAGGGCTTTCCTGCGACCTCCTGTTTAGCACAGCTTCCCTCAGGTCAGTCCTGTGAACCCCACTGAGCACAGCAAGCAGCACCGCAGGGCCCTAAGGGCAGAGAGCACCTGTCCCGTGGGCCTCCTTGCTTGACAAAGCTGGGGAGGAAGGGAAAATGAGAGGAAAAGAGAGAAATAGCACATTTATATCTCAAACAGACTCGCACACGATGGGGCTTTCTCACCTTTCATGTCCCAATCCAAGATGCTTTATTTCAGTTCCTCTGAGGACAGAGTTGCCAGTATTTGAAGTGCATGCAGTACCTGTTCTACAGAATCTGGCTGTAAAAAGGGGAAGCAGTGAATTAATGGAGTCATGTAAGACAAGTCTGTTTCATGCTTCCTTGTTTTGAGTATTGTGGATGTAAGTTTTAATCTGTTTATACAGCAAGACCAGGATTGAATAATTCTAAGTGAATTGAGAATTCAGCTTTTCTTCTGATTAGCTTTCCTTTGTTCTGCGGCCCCTGGATCAAGTAGAAATTCTGTATCTGAAGTAAGTTTCACAGCCACTGCCACATCAGTGTTAGTGGTTAAAGTTTCTGAGATTCTGGGGCCATGCAAATTACCACAGCACAGCAGGGATTATTCCGTCAGCTCTCTTACTTTTTCAGGCAAATTCCTTCAAAAACAGGAGCATCCAAGCCAAGGCAGGCTGAAGGCAGCCTTTTTGTTTGGGCAAATGTACTTCCTCACTCAAGTAGGATACAACCAGGGCTGGGTGTTATACGTGATAGGACTTCACATCCCCAGGGCATACACCTTTTTTCTTAACAGGATCTACCAAAGGGTAAAAAATGCCACTTAGAGACAAAAATCAAGGTCCTGAGACAGCTTTGTGAGCCCCCAGGATGGGGTTACACCTTGTGCCCTGCCTCAGGTTTTCCCATCACTGTGGAGGTGCTCATGCCCACAGCTGACAAAGTTCAGACCAATGTGGGTGCGTTTTAAGATGCACCTGAGAAACGTTCATGTCTGCATAGCAGGAAATACTGCTGCTGGTTTGGCTACTGTTGTTCTTTGCAGGCAGGTTGCAGGTCTCCAAGAAAAAATGATGTGTCGCTCCCCTCGTTGGTATTGAATATTGATTTTTATATGTTTTTTTATCCAAATGAAGATGTTGCTTTTTGCCACTAACCAAACTAACTTCAAGCAAAAGCAAATGTTAGTGTTTATCCGCTTGATAAGTATTGAAATTGCATGCATGGATGGCATTGGATATTTTCATGAGTATTAGCAGTGCACGCACTGAAAGAAGCATTCTCAGTTTTCATTGTTTCATGCTTGTTGTACCTTATATCAACATTTTGAGTCGCTGGAAAAGAGCAAACTTGGTTCCCATGTGCTTTGGAAAGGTGGGTGATGTGGGGGCTGGGAGAAGGGAGGGGAGGAGGGTCCTGAATTCCTATTGGAGGAGGGTGTGAACTGCAAGCACAGAGCACACGTGCTGGATGTGAGTTTTCTGGGACTGAGAAGATGGGGGCAGGAAGTAGAATTGGGTGCTGTATCCTAAGACAATAGTCCTGTTGTATATAGGTAGGTTGACTGAATTCTATGCAGTTAGGACAGGACAAAAGTTAAAGAATAAGCTGGAAAACCTCTACAGAGGCTTGCACTGAGCTGTTCGGTGGGCGCTGCTCATGGCGAGTTGAAATGAAAAGCTGTGACCATAGAGCTCCTTGTGTTTTATCTTGGACAAACCTCACTGAGATGTGGATTGAAACATGCAATGCTGATCTGCAGCTGATGGGTGAAGTGAAGAAGTGGGGACTTGGCATCTCAGTGACTGAACTGGTTGCACTGAGCACAGTCTCTCCAAGAACGGCCATGAAAGCTGTAATTTATGCCACTGATGGGGTGAAATAGGGAACTTTTCTGTCTGGTTTTGCATCAGTTGGTGAAGCTGTATCTTGAAATGTTTCATCCAGTCCTTTTCAGACTGTGTTCATTTCAAAGAAGCATGTAACCTTCTTTTGCTTTTAGAATTAGAAGAATCTCCCTTAACTGTGAAGAGCGACATGGCTACTATTGTCAAGGTCATGCAGCTGCCAGACTCAGGCCTTGAAATCCGGGACAGGATGTGGTTAAAAATTACCATCTCCAATGCAGTAATAGGTAAGCACAACTGATCCTTAACCACTACCTGTTGTAACTTGATTTGGATGTTCCTGAGTCTCCCATTCCTGTTCTCATTTTAGGAGCAGATGTTGTTGACTGGCTTTACACACACGTGGAAGGCTTCAAAGACCGACGGGAGGCTAGGAAGTATGCCAGCAGCATGTTAAAACACGGCTACCTCAGGCACACTGTGAACAAAATCACCTTCTCAGAGCAGTGCTATTATGTCTTTGGAGACCTCTGTGGCAGTAAGTTCCACATCTGTGAAGGGCAAAGCTGCACGTGTGTTATCTCTGCTGTGCTCACAGGATGCACAGAGGAGAGCCCTGCAGGGTTTGACAAGTGAGCGTTTCAGAACAGGCCATTATGCTGAAGTTGCCTGACAAGTGGTTAACATCTCTGTTAGACCAGCAGTTAGACCCTTTGAAAAAGAATGGACTCGTTGCACTGGGGCTTGAGGAAGCAGGATTAATTTCTGGAGATGCCAAAGACTTCCTGCTTGTCAGTCACGCTGTTTCTAGTCTGTAAAATGAGAATTATTTCCCCCTGACTTGGAGGAATGCTGCAAAGGTACCTCAGTGCTCAGTGGTAAATATTCCTATCTGCCCTGCCATGTGTCATATTTTGAGTAAACTGTCAAGACTGAGTCCCTCACAGGCACACCAGGTGCTATGTAAGCCATCACTGATACTCAAGAGTCAGCTATGTAAGGGAAGAATACAATCTTCATCTTTCCTTTCTTTTCCAGATATGGCTGCACTGAACCTCAACAATGGTTCTAGCGGAGCCTCCGATCAAGATACCCTTGCTCCACTTCCACATCCTGCTGCTCCCTGGCCATTAGGCCAAGGATACCCCTATCAGTATCCTCTGCCCCCTCCGTGTTTTCCACCAGCATACCAAGACCCAGGCTTTAGCTATGGCAGTGGCAGCGCAGGGAGCCAGCAAAGCGAAGGTAAGCTGGTTAATCTGGTATGTATTCCTACAGCTACCATTACCCCTGACCATTGCTTGAGTTCCTTAGTACTTTTTGTGCTCCTGTCTTGTGGTTTCCTCTGCTTACTTGCATGGATTTGGTGTGACTGCACGTAATCAAAACCATTTTTGTATGTGATGGGAGTGGGTTAGCCTTTCAGCTCTGTATTGAAACTGCCAGCAGTGTTTGATCTGAGTCAGTGCTATGTACTGTTTGTGGTTGTGCTGTAGTTCTGTTCCAAGTGCAGAATGCCAGTTGGGAACTAGAGCCAAGCTGTTTGTGGCGTGGGTATCTATACTTTGCCTACCAAACAGCACCACACAGCAAACTACTGCTTGAATAATGTTAATCAGGCCAACATTAACAACTCAGTTGTCCCCCCTGTTAAAACAGATTTAAAAGTATCGACCCTTTTCAGAGGTCAGAGCCATTACCAGCAGTGGGGGCTGCAGTCACTTGATATTGCTGGAAATGAGGCCATTGGGTTGCTGGTGGAACAGGGATTAGGACCAAGGTAACTGAAGTGATCAGTGCAATCACTCTTTTTGCTTGGGTGAGACAAGTGTGAGGTGACCAGCAAGGAGGTTACAGGGCTGAAACACTGCTCACAGGGAGGAGAGTCTGTTTGGTGATACGAGACAGGGGAAAAAAGGACAGCACTGCATGGATTAAAAACCTGACGTCCTCCTTTTCTGCTGTAGGATCGTTTTGCCATTCATTTTTAGATCTTAGTAAGTAAAAATTACATTTTATGGCTGTACCGACAGGGTCCCGCTGCTTTCTGTTGGGATGCTTTATAAATCACTTCCAAATTGGGTTTTGTTTTTTTGGCAGCTGGTTAGATCTCTGCTGCTGGAACAGGAAAGGTATGGTATTTCATCCATGCACCTGTGTTGGTGGCTAAGAGAGCCCTGTGGAAGGCACCAAGAGTGTTTAAATTAAGAGTTTCAACTCTTTCCTTGTTCTTCATTTGGAAACTACACTGCTGTGTTGTTTCTTACTTTATAACTGTTATTCCCTTGTTTTGTTCTGAGCAAGCATTAGACTGAAGGATTCATAGAGGAATGGCTGACTCTAGGGGATTGGTAAGCTTCAAATGCCTCCATGATAATAATGACTTCACAGCATGATCATTTAGACTCCTGTGACCCAAATGTTTAGCTGTGTTTTTCTTTCTTGTCTCAACGCACGGTAGTCCAACAGTGTGACATGAGCATACCAAGCTGTTTGCCCCCCATGTGATTGTGCTGCAGCAGCTACGAGAGAAAGGCATCAGGTAGCTTGCTGCCAGCTCAAATGGCAAAACCCTACCACCAGTCTCTTCACCACCCTTCATAAAAATAAAGAAATCCCAGCTTTTAATTCATGAGTGTGATGTTGTCCATCGGGATTTTATGTATCTACCAGTGCCCTCCAGGAGCTGATGGGCTGAAAGACATTTAGCAGATGTTTTGGGCAGGTACTGAGAGTGTTGGGCCACAAGGTTGTGCTGGTCGCTGTCTATATATGGATATAATGGGGTTTCTTGTGTTCTCTATTTATGTGTCTTGTTAGTTCATAGCTGGTAAATGTCACTTTGCATCAAGAGACAAAAGGAGATGTCATTCGAAGTGACAAGCTGGTCCTTATTCTGCTGGTTGGGATCCTTTCTAGCAGGAAGACAATCTTCCACCAGGGGCTTTGGCTTAAGTCATAATACTCTCTAAATTGCAAGAACTTAATGAAATACTTTCTGGGTTTCTTGTTATTGTTTGTTTGCTTTTGTTTTAAGGCTAATTAATTTAGAAATGTCTCCTGACATCTATCCTATCTCTGATGGTAATAGAGCACAACCTTCAACTTCCCTTTTGAATCAGTTCCAAAGCTTAGCAAAGCTCAGCTTACATACCAGCAGCAGCCCTTTGTTTTCCTGGGCTGATTTAGTGGCCTCTGCTGGGAACATCCTTCATGTTCCTGATTCCTTATAGAGCAGCTCAATAAATAACTCCAACAACAAAACACTATAGCGATGAAATTTAGAAGAGCCTACCTTGTGAATGCAGCAGAAGGACTTCAGTTAACCTCAGGAGGTTCAGCCTTGAGCAGCAGTCTGCCCGGTTGATACAGAAGTCAAATGAGTTTCCTTTTGAAAAACGTTAGCCAAAGGCACAGTCAGGATTCAGTTGAACCTCATTTGCTTGTGGGTTAAAACCCAAATGCCTGCTTCTTCCTTTGGTTTCTGCTGCTCCCCTCTCTAGGCAGCGAGGCGGTGGCGGAGCTGAAGGCCTCCAGCCCTGCTTGTGAGCGAGCTGCTGCTTTCACTGTGCGAGCTCTGTAGGTGTCTCCGTGTACCTGTGCATGGCACAGCCTCGTCTGCTTCATTCTGCCATCTGTCACTGCTAAATCCCATAAGCCACCGATAGCACGCTCAGGCCTTGTCATCATGATTGCCATCGCACCGGTCAGAGGTGGATCTGTGGGTTTGTTGGAGCCAGCAACGGAACCGAGCTAATTCCGCTTTTCTGCATGTCCTTTTTTTCCACTTGGCGGGCTTTAGGAAGCAAAAGCAGCGGCTCGAACCGAAGCAACAGCGAGAACAGCAGGAGGGCTCTTGGCAGAGAGAAGGACCGCAAGTCGGCGGGCAGTGGCAGCGAGTCTGAGCACACTGCCTGCAGCAGCGGCACCGGCACGGCGCGCCGGGAGAGGCCCGTCAGCCAGCTCAGCCACCGCAGCCACGTCTCTGCCACCCACAGCGAGAGGAGCCACCACAGCCATCATTCTTACGGGCCTCCGGGTGTCCCACCCCTCTACAACCTCCCCAAGCTGGGCTCGAAAGTCTACGGGACGAGCGGACCCCCTGGAGGGCCCCCGGTGAGAGAACTGAGCTCCGTTCCTCCGGAGCTGACGGGGAGCCGGCAGTCCTTCCAGAAGGCCATGGGCAACCCTTGTGAATTCTTTGTCGACATCATGTGAGAGGAAGTGCCTTCAGACTCTGCTTTGGGGAGGGCCGGGGCGGATCGTTTTGGGGCCGGGTGGGAAATGTGGTCACTGTCGGACACTTAAGGGAAGAAACTTGTCTGTTTTGCATGTCACGCCTTCCCGGTTTGCAATGGTGTGTTGCAGAAAAACCAACAAAATGAAACAAACAAAAAAAACCACAAAAAAAACCCCACAAAACAAACACAAAAAAACCCCACCAACGCCTGGGATTGTTAAATATCAGCAAGTCGATGGCGTCTTCTCTTTATCCTCCCGTTTTTCTTTCTTCCCCTCTTGTTTTTGATTGTGGTTGGCTGGTGTATATTCACATCTGAATGAGCTTTGGTAATCGTGGCACCTACTTTCAGTGCAATTAGTGTATCTTTTGGGCTGATCCGAGGACTTCTTATTTCACGTGACTTCTGAATTTCCAGTAATGCATAACGGCACTTTTATTTTCCTGTGCTTTTTCTCCTGCAAGGAAAAACAAACGATTGTTGGCTGGTATCTGTGATACTGCCTCGTAATGCTGGTGCTTGGATGCATCAGTCAGCACTAAGCAGATGCAGCACCTGCGAGTACAGACAACACGTGCTTGGAAAGGAGCAGGCACAGACCAGTTCCCAGCAGAAAGCCAAGTCGTGACTGCCTTCTACTGCCTAGGGAGTGTAAATCCATCTTCCTTTTTCTTCAGATGTTCGTTATCCTGTGAAGGAAATGGTGGAATCTTGCTGCTGTATGTGCTCCTTGTGCAGAACTTGTAATGTTAGTTCATTCAGTTTCATGGTAGGGACTTTGTAGCTGCAGTCCTTTCCTGGGCATTTCGGTCACCTCGCTGCTGACAGATGTCTGTTTCTTTCTGGCTATGATTTGCACTTGCTTGTTGGTTTTAAAAGTTGTCTCCATAGAAATAGAATGATTGCTGCAGCGTGATTCTGTTAGCATAGCTGCAGCTTTTCCCTCTGGAAGGGACATATTCCCCATTCAAGCAGAGACGTAGAGAAATCCTGGCTCCCACTGGGACGTGGCTTTTCGTTTTGACCACCTCTCCTTCTGTTCTTCATTTCTGAGCAGTAGCTTTCCCTTTCTTTCTCCCCAGCTTAATCTCTGCTTTGAAATAGAAACCTGGAGATACCTAACCCCAGTTGCTGAGTTACCCACGGGAGTGTGTCCTGAACACCAGTGGGAGCTAGCTGTTATCAGAGAGGTGAGAGCAGTCCATAAGTGGTACAGTGAGCGAGCCCTTGTGCCTGACACTGAGCACAGCCTGTGCTAAAACTACTGCTGGGAGCTTTCACTTAAGCAACTGTTTCCAGCAGGTTTTAGGACAGGGGCTTTAAAATGAGTCTTTACTGTATATAAGCCTTTTCTTTACTGACGAGAAGCTTCTTTTTGTTATCTTACATGCTTTATGGGTGGTGTGACTATCCAGTATGAGCATCAAAAGCGAACGCGTCTTTCTCACTAAACACATGCAGTTTGTGTTCCTTTATCGCCCTGGAAAACTGCTCCTCAAACCCTCCATTTTGTACATTGTTCATTCTGATAGATTTTTATTAACTTCTTATGGCAGATCTGTGTGCAAACATCCATCCTTCGTACAGAAGCCAAGTCCTGTTTTCAAACATCTGTGTTAAGCAGAGAGTGAAGTCTCACTTTGCAAAGGAAGCGAGGCTCTTAGGAAGCAATCACTCAGACTAAGAACCCAAATTACATTGGAACCAGCTGAGTGGTTTTGGACTGCTGCTTACAGAAAACCTCCCTAAAGCCGTACAGCATCTTGACGGTGGTGCTTTCTTCATCATCCATCTGACGGGCTGCTCTTGGTGGCAGACTTGGTGATGGTTCATTCAGAAGAATGGCGCTTCCTAAGGCTTGGCTGTGCAGCAGTGTCCTTTCTTCCCTTTCCTCCTCCCATAAATGCAGCGAAGGCACTAATTAAACCAAGTAAACCATTTTGAGAGATTGACATTGAAAGCAATGAGATAAATCAGGGTAAAAAGAATGAATACTTCTCCTATGTCTCCAGGAGAACGCTGTTAAGGAGTCTGAGACTTTCCTGACAATCACTGGTGGTTCTGCTTTTAAATCGAGTGCAACTTTTCTGGGCTCTTATATCCTAGGATTTTTCTGGCCCACTTTGTCTAAAGGCAGAACGTGCAGGGCTGAAGGAAAAGACTGGCATTTTAATACTGCCAGAATGGACAGAAACCTGGGGCTGAGCTTTCGCCGATGGAAGAGCTGTATTTAATTTCCTCACCTTTTTTCAGGAGCTGCAGCTCACACACCTGCTGGGTTTTGGTTATTTTTTGTCTTGTTGTTGTGCTGTTGGCAGAAACTGTTCTGTGTCTTGCTGGTCTTTGCTGCGATGTTAAAATGACTGTGTTATATACTTCTGTGTCTGTGGGTCACTCTGGAACGAGGCTGGCAGTGCGTGCAGAGGTGTGGGAGAGCACTCCTCTGCTGAGGAACCCAGCCTGAAAGCTTCACCCGTGGATCAGAACGGCTCTGAGCGCACTGATGGGTTTGCTGGCCGGTTGGCAGCACGTAGAGCCTGCGAGAGCAGCTGGGAAATGTCAGTGACCATTTGGGTGCAATACATAATGGCCACTGCATGTGAAAACAAAAGCTGACGTTCCTCCCCTTGTAGCATACAGCTGCTTGGAGATAAGGGGAGGGTTGGCCTGAAACGTTGCTAGCACTTGATTTTCAGAAGCGATCCAAGACAGAAGATTTCCCAAACCCTTGGCTTGCAATGCATGTGCATTTATCTTTGCAGTAGAGGGGGCTGGGGCCTAACTGTGCAAGTTTCTCCTGTTGGGTACAGCATAACACGCAGAAGGAAGTGCTGCTGATGCCAATGAAGCTACTTGGGATTGAGGTGCTGTGCCAGGCGGAGCAAAGTTTGAAGGCTGGAGTCCTGCAGAACTGTCTTTTATCAGGGCATGAAATTGATCTTAAATACTTGGCACTGGCTGAGCTCTAGAATGTATGACCCACCCCCTCCGAGTACGGTGAGAAGCAGTGGGTTTGCTGTACGGGGCTCTGAAACAGCCCCACAACAGGAGCCTTAAATAGCTGACGTTTTTCTAACTCTGGAATTGAGATCTTCAATGCCTGCCTGTGCCCTGCAGCTGGGCTCAGCATTCACACATACCTGGCGGCAGCTTGGGACGAGGACTAAGAGGTATGTTTGGAAGATCATAGGAAGCTTGGAGAAAACAGTTTGGGATGACGTCTCCTATCCAAAGGAGGTAGAATCTGGGGGGAGGGCAGTGAACCCACCCAATGTATTAACTCTGAGGAGTAACGTTGTTGGGCAGATAGTCTTAAAAGCACTGCTATTGTCTTTTACCTCCCATTAACAAATTTCCTTTTCAAAGGTAAGAGTCCCCTGGACACTTTATCCAAAGGTGTATTGGATGGCGAGCAATGATGCACAGACATTGACTTTTGATATAATTTTTGGGCAGTCCCATCCTGAGACTTGACAGCTCACGAGTCGATGTAATTGTTTTTTTGTTTTGCATTTAACTGGATTGTAATAAGATGGATTTAAAATTATTAATTCTAATCAGTGATTAGAAATACCTGTAAAGAATTTTATGTACAGTAGAGGAACAAAGTTACATGATTTTAAATAATGAAAACCCAGACTATCACCTCTTCTAGATTTGGTTCTACTCAAAGAGTGACCTCTTAATGGCATGGACTGCACTGTTCCTTTTAAATGTCTATTGCATAATGGAATTCTTTTTTGTAGATATTGTATTAAAACCCAAGTGTCTGTATAGTTAATATATAGCTGCTTATGTGTAAATGCTATTTTAAACACTAAAAAGCTTTTAATTTTATGTGATAACTGCAGTGTATGTCTTCAGTTCTTTGCACTACTGCACTATCTGTAATTCAAGAAGAATGAAGAAGAATCTCGCCCTCTTGTTTTTTTTAGTTACTTTTATTTCTCCCTGCCCTCTCTGCAGAAGGAGAAACGTTCAGGAGCTGATGGTAGGCAGCCAGGAGCCCTGTTTTAATGGTGCTTGTAAATGATCACAGCTCAGAGTGAGACAGGAGCCCTGTATGTGCTCACAGGTGGCTGAAATGCTGTGCAGGTTAATGACACCTGATTGGAAACACGAGGCCCTGACACTCAGCACAAGTGCTGCAGCTTTGAGCTAGCAATGAATACATTGGTGCAGAAATAGTGATCTCTCTGTAAATCCCCCTACCTCTTAATTAGGCTTTCCCCTCTGGTGGTTTGGCAAGCGTAAGTATAAAGGAAAGGCTGAGGGACGTGGGATGGAGCAAGTTTTCCTGCCTGCAAACCCAGGAGATGGATCTGCTGGTAGAACCTGTCCATTATCCAGCTGGTTCACGTGAATATTCCCTTTCTTCCAGATGCTGCATGCAAACTGCAGCAGAGGCAAGCTCAGTGGTTCACCTACAAGCAGCAACCACAGCTTCAGGAGGCAGATTTTCCAGCTGGTAGAGATCCAGCAGAAAGGGGAAAAAGCAAAGCAGCAGTTATTATGGGAGCACCCATTACAAATGGCACAGTTCTACAGCAGAGGTATGTAAGAGCCTATGAGACGGCCCTGCAGAGTTGCCCATATGTGCCTTTTCAAACCACGTTAGCTTATGCAGGGCAGAAAATGGTCTGGCCAGTTCTAGTCAGGTGAAAATAGTCAGAAATTTGGACTGTGCAGCCTGTTAATGCAGGGGCCTGATGGGTTCCAGCTGTGAACTAGTTTGAATTGTCTGCAGGTGGCTGGAAGGGGCTGAGCAACACAATCAGGTACTTTTCCCTTTCTACTGTTCTGCTATGAAATGACAGCACTGCAGCAGGGAAAACTTCTTAGACCCTCAGGTGCCACAGAGTGCTCAAGAAGACTTGCTGCCATTTCCAGCCATGAGGGCTTCCTGGCTTCTGGTGAGAGTTTTGCTGTCTTTTGGGTGTTGTAAGCAGGTAGGGCTGGCAATTAGGGGTGGCTTTGACACACAGAAAAATAGGTTTGGGAAAGTTGGTGTGCAGAAATATGCAGTGCTGCCTTGTGGCAAAGAGCTTGTGGGGTTTACAGAGGGTTGCACTCATACCTTCTTCCACTGAACCCCAGACTCAGCGCTTTCAAAGATGATCATTTATTCAGTAACTGATGTATAGCATTCATAGTATTAGCTAGATACTGACTGGGGATGGTTAGCAAGCAGCTTTTGTCAGGGTTAGTCTGTGTTTTTCCTTTATGAGCATCTGTCATGCCTTCTAAACTATTGCTGTTACCCATTTTGTAACTTTGATATTGAATGGAGCAAAGTAGTGCCCTTCTTGGAGCTGAGAATTCTCCTCCTGTGCATTGAACAGCGGATGTGCTGCAGAGATCAGGGATGTTTCCTGGACCTTATGGTGTTTGATTCATCCTGTCCCCTTTGCAGGATGTCCCTCTGGGTAAGAGGTGTTCCTCCCCATTGATCTTTGCATGTGATTTGAGATAGAAGGGACTTCTTGCAGTGATTGTGATCGTGTGATTTGCACTTCGTTTCTGTGTGCCTCGTCCTCATTTCCATGTTCTTTGCCCACACATTAATGAAATACAAATGAGTGAGTTGATATTTGAATGGGTCATACACTTCTAGGTGATCATTGTGGTCCTTTTCAACCTAGACCGTTCTATGGTATGGTTCTATGATATGATATAAAATACAGCCAACTTCTAATGAGGCTACAATGGATCTGGTTTGTTGCCTGTTTATTGAGGGTCTCCCTCTGGCTCCTCTTTGGTGGAGTACTGGAAATAGTCTTCTCTGTTCAAATCAGGCTTCAGCAAGAGGATGTAGCATTTGGGGATGTAGTAGGTCACCAAAATACCCAGACTGACTATCAGAATGGTACTGATCTGAATCACAGACCTGAGGACTGTCCTCAGAGTGGCAAAGATGGCAACGAAGAAGATCCAGATGATGAAGTAGATGAGGATGGCAAATGTGATCCCCCTGGCCATGTTGTACTTCTTCCCAGAGGTCTGTACCATGAACGTGCACAGGAAGCAGACGAAGGCCAAGCACCCGTTGTAGCCGTGCATCAAGGCAAAGGCAAGCCAGGATGTGGTGCTACACGTGAGCAGAACCTCTGTGGGCAGCGAGCTGTAGTCAGGCAGCACATAGTCAGGGCCCAGGTGCAGGTAGCAGAAACAGAAGAGGCACTCAGTGAGGAGGCAGAGGGCTACAAGGAGCCAGGCCCTGTTTGGTGTCACCCAGCGCAGGGCAGTGCGGGCACAGCGGGGGAACTCCGTCAGCAGGGCGATCTCCAGGGACTTGGTGAGGAAGGTGGAGAAGCAGGCATTGAGGCACAGGGCATAAACAATCTGCTGCATCATGCAGAGGTTGTTAGTGGGCTTCCCTATGAAGAGACAGGAGCTGAGGCACAACAGAACGAGTGCAAACAGGGCAAAGAGGTTCAGGTTGCCTCCAGAAGCCTGCACAAGGGGGGTGTTGAGGATCTTAACAAAGAGCACAGCTGTCAGACAGATCAGGGATGTGATGATGGACATGGATATCAGCAAGCCAGCCGTGAGCGGCTCGTCCCAGCGGAGGTATCTCTCGCTGCGGTCGTAACACTGCGTGCTCCGGGCAGGGGACCACTGGTGCTCCAGGCAGGGAGTGCAGGTGGAGCTGTCTGCAAAGTAGCAGTGAGAAGAGCACGTTGCAGGAGTGTGCTGCTGCCCTGCTGCGTGCAGCCTAGGAGGAAGGATCAGTTGTGAACTTGTCTGGGTGCTGGTTTGGCTGCCTCCCCCCCTTCCCAAGCATACTGGATCTCCGTAGCTTTTGATTTTTTAATCTCTTTTTTTTCCCCTCTCTACTTCACTGCCTTCCCTGCAAAAGTTGCCACGTATTTCTTGGTTTTGTTTCTCATCCCAGGAAGGATCACCAGCATCCACCAGATCCCAGAACTCCATCATAGGCTTCTCTTCTAGCTAAGCCTTCAGAATTTCATCAGTCCTCCTCTCCTACCTCAGAGATGGAGCGTACACCTTGTCCTTGCACATTCTATCTGGGATCATCAGAGGAAGGTCCAGCACTGAGTACCTGTATGACAAGATTGGGCAGTGTGCTGCAGAACGGAATGGAGAGAAACTTTCTGCCCTCGCAGTGCTTCCTGGAGGAGGAGCCTGCAGCAGGTCCTTATCAGCTCTGTGAACCTGTGTGACTTTAAGGGGTAGATAGACACAACACAGGCAGGTTAAAGCCATTGCCTTTCTCAGACCTCACCTTTAGAACTGCAGTAGGTGTTTTCTGGGCAGTCTGTGCAGTCATAGCAGCAGAGGTGGAATCCTTTGATCTGTCGGATTTGTCCTGGTTCACACTCTCTGAAGCATTCTGATGTGGGCTCCTGAACAAAAGGGGGAAGAAGTGTCATCTGGGCACCCAAAAAAAGACTGGCTATGCTTTGCTGGCATCACATCTGTGTCAGTGCTAAGAATACCTAATTATACTTAATTCTAGTTCTGTACAGTGGGGATGGATTACTTGTATGCAGGAGAGAACAAGCTGGGTCTCACACAAATCCTGTAGGAGCAGCATGTAGGTTGGCAGCTCTTCATGGACAGTTCTGATGAAGTGGCAAAAGAGGTACTTAAAGGCATAAGCAATATGAGATTGCCCACTCTCTTTACCTTTTGATCTGTAGTGTGAAATTGAATCAGGGACTTGCTGAGGTGCAAGGACTCTTGGTAGTCTCCCACAGGCAGATATGTGAGGCTGCCATTTTCCCAGTGCCAGTATATGAGCTTGTAGCCAGTGTTTGTGCCATGGGATTCATCAAACCTGAAGCTTTGGCCATTCACTGTGAATGGGACGGTGTTCATGAAGTGCAGCAGCTGGGGAGAAAATGAGAATTAACAACAGGTATCAGTGCAGCTCATGTTCTTGCTTGGAGGTTGCTAATGCAGTAAGCTAAGTTCTGGCTGATGAAATCAGTTCCCCCTGCTGTGGGCTAAGATTGCAGCTATAAGCCTCCTTACTGTATTATCAGCTGCACTGTCTGTTGTGCAAGGCCCAGGTGGTGGGAGCCTGAATGGAGCCCTGGAGAGGGGAATGTGGCATGCTGGCATAGGGGACGACTGAAGGAATTGTTTTATGTCCCCCTCCCTGTCTGGCCGTGTGCAGCATGGACTGAACGGAAAATGGCTGTTTGTCCCTCTGACCTTTCCTCACCTGCCAAGATCTGATGGATGCTTTGGGACACCCTTGGTGGGTGCACCCCAGCGCTCTGTGCAGCGCGTAAGCCACGCTGTAGACTGCGATGTACACCGGTTGTATTTGGGAGTGGCTTAGGATGGAGGAGATGTCATGCAGGGAGATGTGGTCGCACTGTTTGCATTGTGTGCCCAGCATGTCGGAGCTCACGTGGCGGTAGATTTCTCTGGACTTCTGGCAAAATTCATCCTGCTGAACAGAGCTGAGAAGGTTGGCAACATATTTCTGGAAGCCAGGGACAGTGCTTGCTTTCATAATGAAGCCTAAGACCGTCCCAATGCTCTGAATGTTTGGGATGGAGGCGGCTGTGTCGAACAACAACCAAGCTTCAGTGCCAATCCAGACCTTCTTGCTTAGTCCCATCTTGATGCTCTGTTCCAGCAGGGCCTGGGCTGCCTGTTGAAAGGCGAAAAGGACAATAATGTTGACATTGGTCTTGTTGATGTACTGAATGGTGTCTTCCAGTTGTTTCTCGGCCTTGGGGTCTGTGAGGTCTGAAGGAATTAGGCCCTCGTAAGCAATGCAGATGGTACCATTTCCAATTGTACTTAAGAACAGCTCCTGGGCTCCTCGGCCGTATTCATCATCGCTCCCAATGGTGGCGATCCAGTTCCATCCAAACTCGTTCAGCAGAAGGACCACAGCTTCCACCAAGTTCTTGTCACTGGGAACAGTTCGGTAAAAGGATGGGTACAGCTCCTTGTTGCTGAGCTTCTCACTGCTGGCCCCATAGCTGACCTATGGATTCAGAAATACCTTAGAGCTACGTTCACCTGACTGTGACAGCTCTCTTTATTGAGATAACTGAGTGCTTAGAGTCACAATTGAGATTCTCCCAGTTTCCACTGTTCGTTCCCATTTCACATGGATTGCAGAGCAGTGTGAGTTAGCCCTCTCCTCTCTGGGATGTTGTACACTGATGTGTGTTGCAGGAAATTTAACCACCTATTCAGGATCACACAGGACATCTGTGGCAAGGATTGAAAACCTACACTTCTAATGGTCCCGTTTCAGAGACGTGGAGCACACACAGTGGCTGGACTAGAGGTCCCTTGAAGGTTCCTTCCAACTGAACTGAGCCATTCAAACTCCCCCCCCCCCCACCAAAAAGGAGAATTCTCACTTTTCCTGGGAATCTCTTTACCTGTGGAATCAGGAAGAAGCTGAATAGTTTGGCTGTCAGCAGGCAGAGGTCTGACTTAAGTGGTCCAATCACGGCAATGACACGAGGCTGGTAGTCGGTGTAGTTGCATGCTATGCCGATGCCCGTGGTGCCATTTTGGGTCACAAACAGCAGGCTGGGCTGTAGGGCTGCCAGCGGCTCGAAGCAGGTGTCATAGATGTCATAGCCCAGCTCCACTCCTGGGAGAAGTGACGTGGAGTTGTTGATCTCATCAATAGCAAACTTCATCCCAAGGGCCCATATCAGCCCATCTACAAATAACCTGCAGCAAGAGGGGGCAGGGAATGACACGATCCACCGGTGTTAGCATGGTGATCAGTACGTGCTCTTTGACATCTCAGCATCCTGTCTGTTGCCTTCAGCTGTGCCCAAGTGACCAAATTTAATGCATGCTAATGAAACAAACAGCCGTCTTACCTTTCACACACAATTAAGGTGGGCTCTGATCGTGCTGTCAGGTTGATGGTGTCCATCCCAAAAGGGAACAGGCCTCCGATGATGTAGTCACCAGGCCTCCTAAACTGAGCTGAGAGGCAGCTGGGCTTGAGGGCTGCTGCGCAACCAAAGCTCATGCATAGCAGCAGCTCAGAGATCATAATCTCCCTGTCTGGGGGTGAAATATTTCATGAAAGCATTGAAATGCAGGAGAGTGAACAGTGGCAGGGTATGCAGTCTCAACAGTTGCTGGGAAGTCAGTTTAAATAGAACCCAGGGAGATGGAAATAACACAGACGAATTTGTTTAGCAAACTGCATTAAATGTGTAACTCGACGTTCAGTGGGCAACAGTCAAATAGGCAGCAGGGCTCGGAGTGTGCTTGTTTGCAAACCACTGACTCATCCTGCTGTCCTGTATGCAGGCAGTGACTTAATGACTGTATTGCTTCAGGGCAGCCCCTCTGCCCTCCTCCTTCCTGGGACCGGGGCTGTGAGTTACTGAGTTATCCCAGAACAGCTGTGGATGCTTGATGTCATTTATTGTTTCCTTTAATTGAAGGTCACCTCGTCATGGAGCTTCCCAAATCCTCCTCAGGACATCATAAGGATGCAGCAGAGCAGACCCCATCCAGGCTGCAGGTTGGTGAGCTGTTAATTGTAGCTATATCAGGATTTCCCTTAAGTGCTTATTGGCCAATCTAATTTCTCACACTGAGCTGTGATGTTAACTTCAGCTTAATGACACAGGTACCAGTTCCCCAAGAGAGTAATTCAAGTTCCTTCATGGTTTGCGTGTCTTTCTGTCAAGTCTAAGGGAAAGCAGGATGGCTCTGAACTGGAAAAATTCATTTTACTGTATTTCACTGACTTATATTTCCACCACATCACAGAATTTGCTTGTATTCCCCCAAAGTGATACACAGCTTTTCCTGCAAGGCTGAACTTTGTTCTGCATCTTAGAAAACTGGGCACATTGTACAGGTAAATACATCAACATCTTCTTGAGGATACCCTTACAGATTTCCCTAACCTCTTAGAGGAGTATTTAAGCCTTAAAATTAAGTTTTAATGATCAAATTTCATTGAAAAAGCCTGTAATGGAAATTTAACTACTCTGAATTAGTATAGGAGGTGCTGGTAAGCAGTTACTCTTCCAGGTGAAATCCAGGAGGCTTACTGTGGGATAGGAGATGTTTTGTACAAAGTCCATCACACAAACCATTCAGACTCCCTCTAGTGAACCTGCGTGTTGTTGCAGCTTTCAAGGATAGAACTCGTTGTAGGCAAAGGGTTCTTTTACTTCTGGATGTGGCCTCATCAGTGACAGCAGAACCTCTGAACCGGGTCAGAGCCACGTTTGGGACCTGAGTTACACTGCGTGTCAATGCGCTGGGGCTGCTCAAAAGGCTCCTGTCATTTAGAAGCAGGGCCGTTACCTAGAGACCCCAGGAGAACGCCATTTTCATTAGGTGATACCTTGTTCCAATGAGAAAATGCAGGCTGATAGAAAACTGCATCTCACTTGAAGCACACGTTGCACAGAGTTCTTGGTAATGAACGCACAACAGAGCTTTTCCCTGCAGAGAAACTTTGATTCTTTAATTGCAGAACTTCATTTTCAACATTAATGCTTGCCTCCTACGAGGAATGGCTGAGACTCAATGTGCCAATGCCATTCCTGCATTAAATCCACAAGAGATCAAATATACCTTCATTTGACACAGATTATTTGACATAATTTAAGGCATTTCATACACTTCACCAGCTGAAATACCAGCACCATCTGTATCACAGAGCGAGCGCAGCAGGAGGTATTTTGTAGCTTATATCATGGAACTGCTCCATTTTAATATATGGATTTATTCTATGGAACTGTGTTATTTTGAAGTGGCTTTGGCAGAAAGAGGGTATTTGTCTTCACAGCATAGCAGCGATTCCCCCATTTAGGATGTACAAGCAAATTCTCAGTACTCCATCTGGGTTACTCCTGATGTTGGTTTCACACCTGATCAGTGGGTCAGTGAATGAGAGACTGCTGGTGAAGGACAGAGATGAACAGATAACACTGTAACTCATCTTCCTTCCAACACAAGAAAGGAAAGCATTCCTGTACGGGATACTCTCCAGCAGCTTGTTAATCACGTAATGTAGTGCCCAATGAGGTAATAGTGATTTCCTGAATCATGCAGTGTTACTTTAGGCTAAAGTGACTCTTAGTTGAGAGGAAACCAAAATGTGATGGTCTGTGGGATTCTCCCCCAGGCACTCATGTCTTCCTGAAGTAACAGAGTTGTGCTTTTTCAGCTCTGAAGAAGCTAAGTAAACTCAATTTTACATACTTCATATATAGATACTGGCTATTATATGCAGTGGTTGTAGTTAGAGAAGTTACTTCTGTAGGCATTTTGACACATTCATTAAAAATAAATAACAAATGGCAATTTAGAAGCAAGGCTAAGAGCTGCCTTAGCTGGGTACACAGTGCTGTGCAGGACACGGGAAGAACTGGTCCATGCCCCAAGACACACAAAGGACAGAAGAAATAATGAGCAAAGCCCTGCAGAATGGATCCATATGGAAAGGAACAGTCTCTTGGTGACCACAAGGGAAGGTGGTTCTTTTCAGACAGGAAAAGGATCCTATTTTGAGTGCTAAACCAGGTTCTTTTCAGACACGTTACTCAAGATTCTATTTTCAGTGCTAAAGCACAGTGGGGGGAAAGCAGCAGCTCCAAGGGAACAGCTTGTAAACAAAGTGGCCAAGTGAGCTTAAGGTGAAGGTGTTGAGATATCTGGTAAGGGATATACAGACCTGCAGCCTTTGTGCTGTCACCTTTTTAGTGGTGTAAGTGCTGAAGGTGCAGTTTGGCTTAGCAAGACCCCAAAGCCTCACATTGGAGCCTGGGGGAGAGAAGCACTTCCCCGAGTGTGCTTGTGGACACTTTTCCTCCCTGTAGAGCTGAGGTGATGATAATATATATATAGTAATGTAAGTATTTTAGTGCATTTTCTTTTTGTCGTTGGACCACAGCTGAGCTCCATCAGCTTCGTGTGGGTACAAAGAAGGGGACGGGGTCAGGGCAGATCCAGCAGGTGGTGCTGTGCATACAGCTCCTGTGTGATGCCGTATACATCGCGGATGTGGGGCAGCGCATCGCCCAGCATCTCCACGGCCTCCTCCGGGCCGCCCACATTCATCACCTCCAGGAAGGCGTCACGCGATGGCAGCGCGCAGAAGGCCACGGTGGCGGCCTTGCGGACGACCCAGGGGTGGTAGGCGGCCAGCGAGGCGTTGTAGCTGTCCGTGCAGATGGCCGACGTGCTGGCGTCCTGCCGGGCGGTGCGCAGCCCCTCGAGGAAGAGCTGCAGCCAACGCAGGGCGCGGTGCAGCCGCAGGACGGTCCTGCAGCCCGAGTCGGGGTGGGCCGAGCGCCGCTGCAGGTCCACCAGCCCTCCGCTCAGCTCGTAGCGCACCATGGACTGCAGCGTGCGGTACTCCTCCCGCCGCTCCCCGCCGCAGTAGCTCTCCATGATTTGGATTTTGGCCACGGCGTCCTTGGAGATGAAGGAGAAGATGGCGCCCAGGCCGTTCAGGAAGCTGAAGGGAAAACGGAGAGTATAGAAGGCAGCGGCCGCGAGGCGCGCCCTCCCCACCCGGCCCCGCACTCACCGCACAAGCCCCCGCCAGCCGCGGAGGTACGGGCCAAGCAGCACCTCGCGCTCCTCCGTCACGCACGTCTGGAAGGCGGCCAGCACCTCCCGCAGGCTGAACGCCCCCTGCGCCGCCGCCATCTTGCCGGCGGGAGACGCCGCGCATGCGTGGGGCGTTGAGGGGAAGGGCCGGAGTGGGGCGGCCCTCGCGGAGCGGCGCCGCGGGGACGTCTGCCTGTGGCTGTAGGCGTCGGTGGTCTGACGGCTATTTTCGGAACGCTTTCTATCCAGAGTGGAGGTGACGCCCTCTGAGCCCCTCTGTCTGAGAAGCGGTTGCAATATGGCCGTAAAAGAAGCGGCACCTCCGGGCCGCGCCGCCTCGTAGGCCGTTTCCAGAAGAACCCGGCCGCGCTTTGAGCTGTAGGGCCGTTAAAATGCCCGAAATCAAGGTGACGCCGCTGGGTAAGTCCCACCCTCGGTTCCCGCTGTAGATCCGCGCACCGCGATGTGCGGAGCGTTGCGGAGCCTCGGGCGCGGGTGCCCGCGGAGCCGCCGCGCTATGGCGCCCCTTTGGCTCGCTGCAGGCGCCGGGCAGGACGTGGGGCGCAGCTGCATCCTGGTGTCCATCGCGGGGAAGAACGTGATGCTGGACTGCGGGATGCACATGGGCTACAACGATGATGTGAGTATGGCGGGGGAGAGCACACGTTTTACCTGTTAGCAGGTGCGCTGGTTGTCCTCTCACGGAATCATAGCACGGCTTGGGTTGGAAGGGATCCCAAGCATCACCTAGTTCCAACCCCCTGCCACAGACAGGGCCACCAACTTCCAGATCTGGTAGAAGACCAGGTTGCCCAGAGCCCCATCCAGCCTGGTCTTAACACCTCCAGGGACAGAGCATCCACAGCCTCTCTGGGCAGCTATTCCAGCACCTCACCTCTTTCTCTGTGAAGAACTTCCCCCTGACATCCAATCAAAACCTTCCCTCCTTGAGCTTAAAACCATTCCTCCTGTCTTATTGCTATCTACCTAAATATAAAGTTGATTCTTCTCCTTTTAATAATCCTCTTTTAAACAATGGAAGGCCTTAATAGGGTCTGCTTGTAGCTTTCTCTTCTCCAGGCTGAACAAGCCCTGCTCCCTCAGCCTGTAGGGGAGCTCATCCTTTTTCCTTTTGATTCTTTCTGCATGTGAGTATCCATGGCGTTGCCTGCAGCTCTTGCTGTGTTGCTGAGAGCAGCTCAGTCTTGCCTTGAGATGGGTTACAGCATCCAGTGTAGCAGGTGGTTCCTGCTGGTGGTCCCTACAGTTAATGATGTAGCACTAAGTGGCTTTGTTTTGGGTTGATAACCTGCTCTTCACCTCTTTGCAGAGGCGCTTTCCTGACTTCTCCTACATTACTCAGAACGGGAGGCTGACTGACTTTCTAGACTGTGTGATCATCAGGTGAGAAAGCCTCCTTCCTGATTGCAACTGAAACGGGAAATAGGCAAGTTTTGTTTCTAAAGGGAGAAAAGTTCTTCTGTTTTGTGGAGTGCTTTGAAGAGGTGAAGCAAGCTGTGAGAACCAGGCAATCTGAGTTGCTGTGTAATGTCTTTATCCTTTCTGTCTCTTTTGCAGCCACTTCCATTTGGACCATTGTGGAGCTCTCCCCTATTTCAGTGAGATGGTTGGCTACGATGGGCCCATTTATATGACGCATCCTACCAAGGCCATCTGTCCTATCCTCCTGGAGGACTACAGGAAAATAACTGTAGATAAGAAAGGGGAAACGAACTTCTTCACGTCCCAAATGATTAAGGACTGTATGAAAAAAGTGGTCGCTGTGCATCTTCACCAGACAGTTCAGGTAAATGACCATTTCTGCATAGGCTTGGGTCAGACCTACTGAACTGCTGTGGAAGGCAGAGCAGTTTTCTGTTTGTGAAGTGCTTACCACGGTGTTTGCTCGTGTGCAGGTGGACGAGGAGCTGGAGATCAAGGCGTACTATGCAGGCCACGTGCTGGGAGCAGCCATGTTCCAGATCAAGGTTGGATGTGAGTCGGTTGTGTACACTGTAAGTATGCACAGCAGTAGTTACAGATGCCTACGTCTCCTTTTAATAGCCTGTCCCGTTAGCTTGAGAAAATAAATGGATTTCCCTTCTTCCCTTAGGGTGAATATAACATGACACCAGACAGACATCTAGGGTAAGTAGGAAGCTGGGTTTCTGTGAATTGTATCTATTTCAAGCAGGGTGATTTTACCACAACTTCTCTTGACATATAGGGGCTTACCAGCATTGATTCTTTGTTCTTTGATGGGAGACTGGGATGCTTAATGATGTCTTTCCAGCAAAGATAAATGCAAGTGTGAATTTTGAGGAGGATCAGAGTTAAATTGAGTCCTCAGGACAGACCTTAATGTAATCTTCTTCACTATACTCGTATTAATCCATTTTTAAGGCTGCGTGGTAATTGGATTTAGGTGTTTGAAATGCTTTATTGTTGTGGTATCTTCCATAAGCATTTGCTTTTTAAGAGAGTGCCAGTCACCACCTTTAACACTGCTTTTCTTTTTACTGGCTGTCAGTGATTTTTAACGTTCCTGATGCTTAGAAAGCATTAAAAAATATTCTACACAAATAAAAGAGTGAAAAATTGCTTTTCAAAATCCACAGAGTTGGTCTCTGTTCTGAGCTGGGTTAACTCCTGCCTTCATATGGAGACAGTGGCATTCTGCACCTGCAGATGAGAAGTGATGGATACTGGCTGTTAATTCGATGACATTTGAAAACATCCTTCTGTTTCAGTGCTGCCTGGATTGATAAGTGTCGCCCCGACTTATTGATAACAGAATCCACCTATGCCACAACTATCAGAGACTCCAAACGCTGCAGAGAAAGAGACTTCCTGAAGAAAGTTCATGAGACTGTAGAACGAGGAGGAAAGGTGCAGCACTCTGATGGTCTGAGTGATGTGTTTTCTGCTCTCTGTGGAGCTCTTGTTCAGCACTGGTAATGCTGCAGTGCTATCTGTGTACTGTTCAGGTTTCAAAGACTAAATCATGTCTCTGTTGCAGGTTCTTATCCCAGTTTTTGCCCTTGGTCGTGCCCAGGAGCTTTGCATTTTATTGGAAACGTTCTGGTGAGTGCAGTCTCTTTGGTGCATGTTCCTCCTCCTCGTCCTCTTCACACTGAGGTCCCCGAGGTTTCTACAGTCCTTTTCTATCTCTTTGGTACAAATACTCTCCTTAGTTTTCCTCTGCACCTTGGCCCATGGTGCCATGTGAGGAGTGCTTCTTTCCACATATCACTTATTTATCAGTGACTCTAAGCAGTAAACTGAATGTGTTCCTCTCTAGGATCATTCTCTCCTCCTCCCCCACACACTTGGTTCCACCTATCCATTTTTTACATGGAAGGGAAGAACGAGGGATAAAAAAAGTGTTAAACTTTTTTATAAGCATCGTATGGAAATGTTTCTGGTAACACCAGAGTTAATGCAGAGCGATACAGCATTATCAAAACATTGACTGATGGCTTCCTGAGAGTGTGTTGTGCCCAGAAATCTTTGGAGACTACAGAAATTCATGGACTATGAGCATAGAGAGTTAAGATACTAATTTGGTCCTCACCTGTGTCTGGATCTCTTCTTTCTCCAGGGAAAGAATGAACTTGAAAGCCCCAATTTATTTTTCCACGGGACTGACAGAGAAGGCCAATCATTATTACAAGCTCTTCATCACATGGACTAATCAGAAAATCCGGAAGACGTTTGTGCAGAGAAACATGTTTGAGTTCAAACACATCAAAGCATTTGATCGAGCCTTTGCAGATAATCCAGGACCAATGGTAGGCTGGCATTAACAGTTGAGGCCCAATTACGGCCTTGTTGTAGTAAGTGTGCTGTAATGTGTATTTAGTGGATTCTCTTCACAGTTTTAGGAAATCTTTATGTAATGATATTGAAAATAACACACTTCTGCTGTTATTTTTGACACATCTTTGAATTCTAGGTTGTGTTTGCAACCCCTGGCATGCTTCATGCAGGGCAGTCCCTGCAGATCTTCAGGAAATGGGCAGGGAACGAAAAGAATATGGTAAGAAATTCTGTTTCCTAAGTGATATTTTGTATTGATGTGACAGTGTTACAGATACCATGGTGAGAACAAAGGTTTCCCTGAGCAGGTGGGGCGAAATAAATGGTCCTGGTTTCTTTCTCAGGTCATCATGCCAGGATATTGCGTGCAGGGAACAGTGGGCCATAAGATTCTGAGTGGACAACGCAAGCTGGAAATGGAGGGAAGGCAAATAGTAAGTTTTATTTTCAGTGAGGATTGTTTTGGGGAAGCTTTTTGGGACTTTAGGTGGCTGTTAGACACCATATATATATCTGTAGGGGAATATGCTGCATGTGACATGGGGAATACCTGAGTAACATTTCAATCAGAGTGGAACTAGGCTGTTTTGTCATTGCTCTGGCAATGGTGCGTCTCCCATGGTCTTTGTCAGGGGAGTATTAATAACTTTGTTTGATAAGTGGACCCTGTCAGTAGGTCGCAGTGATACAGTTTCACACTGAAGGTGATATTGAAGCTGATCCCTGAAGCATTGATGTGTTTTGGCAAATGTGTGGAAGGAACTGTGCTGTGAAAGTGCAATTTGAGTTATTGGGAGCTTTTCTGAGTATCGATGTATTTCACCTCTGCTGCCAAGCAGCTTCACCCAGATTTCCCAGTCCAAGGGCATAGAACACTTGGATTGGGAGATTAGGTTGGAGAGATCAGGTGTTCTCAATCCAAGTGTTCTATGTCCTTCTTTAAAGTAAACATGGAGAGGTCTCAGTCAGTTTGCACATGGTATACAAGGCGAAGCAGCTCCTGATTCACAGCACCTGTGCTTCCCACCCCCTCCTCTTGCAGCTGGAAGTAAAGATGCAGGTGGAGTACATGTCCTTCAGTGCCCAAGCTGATGCCAAGGGGATCATGCAGCTGATTCGCCAGGCTGAGCCACGCAATGTCCTGCTGGTCCACGGGGAAGCAAAGAAAATGGAGTTTCTGAAGCAGAAAATAGAGCAGGAATTTCGTACGTACGCTTTTGGTACTGAAAAGAGTGGAAAGAAGAAGGAAAGCTTTGCATTTACATAATTAATTTACTGGCAATCAGCTTAGAGTTAGGAATAGTGTGATTTACAGAGCCTGTCAGCCTCGAGAAATCAGTATCTGTAGTGTATACTGACATATTAAGCCCATTTAATTTTAATGTGCATTAGGCTTCAAGTGATGTTACACTGTGATATTTCCTTTGTATTGTTATGGTTCAGCATTTACTGCATTTGTATTTCTTCAGACTTAGAAACAGCAGAGGCAGGCGTGTATCAGAAATGTTAATTTAGCAACATTAATTATGGGGAATGAGGTCCAGATGGGGTGGGAAAAAATAATTTCTGACTTAAAAGAAAGCAGAGGATGCACACTGGGTGGCTGTTTACTTTTCAGTACTTTGTTATGGGCATCAGAGTGCTGCACGAGTCCTAACGTTGTTTCTTTACGCTGCAGATGTCAACTGTTACATGCCTGCAAATGGAGAGACCACGACTATATTTACCAACCCCAGCATTCCAGTGGAAATCTCCCTGGGACTCTTGAAGAGAGAAACAGCAATAGGTGACACATTTTTCAACCAAGAGTTACATGTTTGGGGTCCTGCCCCTCTCTTGCAATTTTAGCACGTGAATTAGGTGGAAAAAGCATCGCAGGGCTACTTGTAGCAGTCCTTCCTGCGTAAGAGCAGGTTGTACAGTGTTTGAGTGGGTGAGAAGGGCTTCTGTGAAGTGAGGTGGCTGCTGTGCTGGGGATGGGTGTTCAACAGTGCTTAAAAACAAAAGAACATGGGCACAAAGTTACCTCGCTTGCTCTTCATTGACCATTTGCTATGAAAATGAAGTCCATGTGTGCTTTTGCTGTTGACTGGAATTACTTTAATAAACTCAATGTAGGAAAAATCTTAAAGCCTCTCATATCAGGAAATGATATGAGAAGAGAGAGGCAGCTGAGGTGTAGCACTGGACATTGTTTCTTACATGTCTGGAGCCCCAGCAGTGACTTAAGCGCCATGTGCTTTGTTTTAAGGCATAGATGAGCAAAGATGTCATAGTCTGCAGGCCTCAGCTGAGACTTGGAAATCCATTGAGTCCTAGAGCAGTTGTCTTCCATGTGTAACAAGTAAGCATGGTATTATTAACCCTGTTGTCTTTCTCTTCACTTGGTTAGGTCTCTTACCAGATGCCAAGAAGCCAAAGCTAATGCATGGCACGCTGATTATGAAGGATAACGTAAGTAATGCTTAGGGGCTACAGAGGGGAAATAAAACATCAGAGTGCACAAGGGAGTGGTTTGTAATGGGTTTGCACTCTTCCTCTGCAGAGCTTCCGCCTGGTTTCTCCTGAGCAGGCCCTGAAGGAGCTGGGCCTTGCAGAACACCAGCTGCGCTTCACCTGCCGGGTTCACATTCAGGACCCGCGGAAGGAACACGAGACCGTGCTCCGTGTGTACAACCACCTCAAAGGGTAAGCCTGTTCTTGGCTGCATTTGACTGCTTTTTCCCCTTGGGCTGAATGACTGCATCGTTCTTAACAGAGGCAGTCCTTCCAGACCAATCGCATGGAATTAAGAGAAAACTTCCTGCATCCCCAAAGGCAGTAACTGCTCCAGATCTCAGTCTGTTCAGCTGCTGTAACCAGAGGAGCAGTTACACTTCAGTAGCAGGGGCTGCTAATCAGCATGAGGTGCACTCGTGCTCTTGGCCAAGCTAATGCAGTCCACTCCAAAATAAACTGCATGCATTCTTTCTCACCAGGGTCCTGAAGGATTACTCAGTGCAGCATCTCCCTGATGGTTCTATAACAGTTGAGTCCATTCTTATCCAAGCCACAGCACACTCAGAGGATCAAGGAACCAAAGTTCTGCTTGTATCCTGGACTTACCAGGTAGGAATACTTGAGAACATACATTTCAAGCAGTTCTCATTGGTCTTAACATCTTACAGTCCAAAACAGGCCTGCAGGGTAGCAACAGAGGGTGGGGATATTTTATGAAGTAGGAATAAAACTTCAACCTGTAACCAGAAAGTTCATGAAGAGAAAGCTGTGCTTAGATTAGATAGTTGTTTTCCTCAGCAATATACTTCTTATAGCTGCATTTTGAATGCTTTTTTTATAGCGAGGAACTGCCTTCTTGAAAGCAGAGCAAATAACAATAATTCAAGAGATTTTCATTCTTTGCTATCAAGAAGAATAATCATTTATTCTCAAAGAGAGAACTCGGAGACCCAGACACCTTATTTGACAAGCACAAGTTTTAGGCTGGTATTTTGAAAGAACACCTAGGAATACATTCGTGCTAACTGCATTCATTTCCATTTTTGAACACTGCTGCTGTTGCATCCAAGAGTTATTGTAGCCTATTTCTAGGCAGCAGAAATGGGAAAGAGTCAAGTGGACAATCGCTTTCATCCTGATTTTCTTTTCTATAGGATGAAGAATTAGGCAGCTATCTCACATCCCTGCTGAAAAAGGGGCTGCCCCAGAGTACATCTTGAGCCACAGAGCAGCAGGCACGGTTGGTGCTTCAGAGAAATACAGATCTTATTTTGTTTACATTATTAAAACAAAGCTAGAAAAACATTCGACAAAGGAACTTCAGTGTTTGTCCATTAGCCACAGTGAGAGTGTTCAGCAGCACTGCAGTCTTCCTCTATTGGAAACAGGTCTAGGTTGTCACTGCAGCCTGTTTTTAAGAAGTCCTGAAGAACAAACTTCACATCACTTACACAGTAAGGTAAGAGAGATTCAGCATTCTTTTACTCCCACAGCTCATTTTCTTTAAAACCTCAGCAATGCCATTCCAGCTTTTTGTTCACAAAAGTAACTAGAAGCAACAGCCATGCAGTGAGCCCTGTCCTGCACTGACCTGAAGGCCTGGGCTCTGTGCGTGAGGCAGAACAGCTCCCTGGGCTTTACCCATGAAGGGTGTCATTAAAGGTTATTATCAAGGAGTCTTCTCACTGAGGAGCCAAAACAAGGAGCTTTCAAAGCTTCAAAATCAAAACGCAAAGCAGAAATATAACGTAGGCAGAAGTATGAAGCTTTAAACATACTATTTACCCAGCAGCTTCACTTTCATTGAGGGAAGTATGAGTAACAGCTGACAAGCCTTAGAGAAACCTGCACCTTCTTGATGTAGTTTCTAGCAAAAAATATATATATTACAAAAGAAATCCTCCTCTGTCCACACCATAACGTTTGTGGTTGGTTGCAGAGAAGTCCCTGCAGTGCTGGTAGTCCTTCCATTGTCTGTTAAGGGAGATGGCATAGGAAGGAACAGAGCAGTGGGGCTGTTTAGCTGTTACCAAAATCTCATCCTCTAAAGTCGCTGGCTTTTAAGCAAGTTGAGTCAGGCCTGTGGCTTTCTGGTGATTGGTAACTCATGAGTGATAAATTCTTTCCTCTTGTGATGGTGTAAGTCCCACTCTGCGGGGTGGAAACGTCAGCAGTTCTCTGAAGTTGTGTGATTCTGTTAATACAGGAGAAAGGGTGAAACAGGTCAGACACATGGTATCATCAGCACTTAATCAGTCATTAAAAAAAGAAGCTTTGACATTTGAACACTACAGCACAGTGTAAGTTGTGCAGGTTGTGTAGGAACAGTGACTTTCCCCAGTGACTTTGAGGAGAGGAGCTTGTTGACCACTGCACAGGGTTAACTGATAAATGCTCTCATCTGTTACCTTCTCATATTGTTATTAAGAGATGACCAGCTTGACTCTACAGGCATGTGATTCTACAATGACTGTACCCAAATACTCCTCAGGAAGCCAATTAACTGATTCATAAGAAGGGAAGAAGCAGCCCTTATTTGGCTGTGGAATGTAGGCAGTTTGTGAACACAGCTGACTACAGCGTACACCCAGGGAGAAAACACAGGATCCCTCCAAAAAAGGGAAAAGCCAAGCAGGACTGCAGGGATCCACTCAGCTTTCAGGGTTAGCATCAATAAGGAGGCTGGTTTGTTTTAAGTAACCCTTTCCTGTGCTGCATTCCAGAATCAAGCCTTAAGTTCTCCAACCAACCCCAGAGGGGGACCCCAGGGAGGCCAGAACACCAATGTGCCTGAATATGGTGTCTCAGCATGTTTGATCTGGACTACAGGCTCCTTTATAACCATTTGACACTTTCCTCCAGTGCTGCCTTGATGTAATAACCACTGTATGAAAGAATGATAGGTATCAACAGGTTTGATTTCAAGCAACAGTTAGAAAGATGGCTGGTATACTTACTTGGAGAAGGTCAGTTGATTCCATCTCTCTGTTGTTTATTTTCACAGCTCTTGTGTAGTTTATAAATGTAGGAATACTCCCCAAGTTTCTGGTCACAGATGGTGTACACCATTTTAGACCTGAATCTGAACCTGAAGTTGAAGTGCCACGTCCTGCTAGAAGAGGTGAAGTAATACAGGAACGGGTTAAGGCAGCAGTTGAAACTCACCAGGGCTAAGGTGACCCTTCGCATTTTGTAGATCAGGATAGTAAAAGACTTGTTCTGGATGACCTGGCTTCTCATTAAGAAATGGAGGAAATGGGTGAGGTGGTATGGGAGAAAGCAGAAAGTGCAAATGAGCAGTATGATGTAGATGGTAGTCAGAGCTTTCTTCTTGCGAATGCTGTGTTTGATCTGGGAGATCCTCCTCGCAATGAGAGGGTAGCAGATGAGAATGATGGAAAATGGGATGACAAAACCAAAAACCAAGGCCAGGATGTTGTAAAGGGCCATGCGAGAAATCCAGCTGCTCCTTGCAAAGTTCTCAAAGCACATGGTGGTGTTCCTTGGCCCTTTGGTGTGGAGGGGACCACCGTGAATGAGTGCAACCATGATGCTCAGGGCAACCACCCAAAGGATTGCAGCCACCATCGCATAGTGAGTGACTCTGATCTGGATGTATGTGAAGGGGTGCAGCACTGCAATGTAACGGTCGACACAAATGCAGGTGAAAAAGACAATGCTTAGATAGATGTTGATGTAGTACAAAGTCCCAGTTATCCTACAAGCCATGTCACCAAAGATCCAATTGTTCCGATTCAGGTGGTAATGAATTCTAAAAGGCAACACACAAACAAACAAGGTGTCTGCCAGAGCTAGGTTTATCATGTAGACGTAGGAAGGAGAAGCATGCCTTGCTTTCTTAGACAGGAGGTACAGAGCTGAGATGTTTTCTATCAGTCCCAGCACGAACACAATGCTGTAGATGATGGTAAACAAGGAATACTGGAAGTCTGCTTCCAACCTGACAGCTGTCCTATTGGAGACACCTTCAGTCCAGGAAACATTGGCCATGATTTCTGTTGAAGTGTAGGGATATCCGGTGGGATAAAAGCTGTAAGCCATCCCTTACCTCATGAGGTTCTTGAGTTTGAAGTGTTATTTCTTCTCACATGGTTAAGAACTAAAGCTATGCTTATCAGTGATGTTAGATCTGATGACACGTGTTTCAGGCAGCTGTGCTTGGTCAAGTTTGGTAGAAAGTGGTGTTGCTGTAAGAGGATAAATCATTTAAAACATGAGCATTTGAAGGTTACACAACAGCCCAGTTATTTGCTGGCATTTCAACACAAGATAGCAGTACTGAGTTAACAGAAGGGAGCTCCTAAAAGAGGAGTTAGTGTTTGAAATGGGGAGAAAGAGGCACTACACAAGTAGGACGCCTCTCATCTAGGTCACTCACATCACATAAACCTGCTGGAGAAGAGAACACTGCTTACATGAATCTGAGTAACTAATCAAAAGAGAGACACCTTCACTGAAGTTCTTAAACAGAGTGGAAAAAATGAATCCTCATTTTAATGAAGTGTCTCAAGCTGAGCCATTGAAAGCATGAAAAGACAAAGGTTGTTCGGTACTTTCCAAAGGAAATGCTGAAATTGCACTTCCTCCCAATAGTTATTTATCTGCTGCAGTCAGAAGCACTGAAGATTACAACTGGAAGCTGTAGGGAAAAAAAAACCAGTTTCATTTTAGGTAGGCAAAGGTGCGTATCTGCACAGCACAGTATTTGCATGTACACAAACAGGGGAAAATTAATTAGTACAAAGCCAGGCACGTGCTGAGCCACAGCATCAGGCACACTGAACTTGGAACGTAAAACAGAGATGTTCAGAGGCAAAACTGAGATAAAGGCTGTTTCAAGTGTTGCAGCTGGGAAAAGATAAGGCAGAGGCTGGTAAAATCACTGAGGGAGCAAAGCAGAGAGGGGAGAGATTAGCTTCTGTTTCTCACAGTCACTATCAGGACATCTCTAGATATTACCAGGCAAGGGCTCCAAAACAACAGTGATTCTTTCCAAATAGCACATGCTTTTGTTATGGAGAAAAGCATCTCAAGGTTCTCCAAAAGCTACAACTAAATGTTTGTATGCTTCGAGCTAGATCAGACTGCTAACAGACTGCCTAAAACTGATGCCTCTCAGCTCCCTGCAGGATGGCTACGTGGCCTTACAAAGGCACAGAAGTTGTTTGCACCATAACACTACACTATTATTGTTTGCTGTAGGCTCACTTAATCCCTTAAATCCCTCCTCATCTGGAGTAGGAGCTCACATTACATCTTGTGTGCTGAGAGTGGAAACTGGGCAACTCTTGACACCTCAGCCAGGCAATAACAGGTGAAGCTTGTATAAAAACACTGGCTGTACCTTGGTGCAGCCTGTCATGCACTCAAAACCACTGAAGCTGAACTACAGCAAAATGAAGGAACAGAAAAAGAGAGAGGGGAAAAAAAACCTTAAAAAATCAGACCTCCAATATTTCACGTGTTGCTCTTTCATCCATTTGAAAACAGAGATGCTCTGTGTGCCACCAGCACGTATCCATCTGTTTGAAAATGTTTTCATTCTCAATAAGAGGTAATAGAAGTGATGCAGGCTGGGAGTAAACTGTTTTCCAGGCATGTAGCCAAACTGATCTCTTACAATAATGTACCATTTCCTTACCTACCACTTTAAAAGAAGGAGTATGATCAAATTCCACATCCAGCTGTATCTCCCCAGAGGTACTTTTCTCCAGGGAGGAATGGGGAAGGGCAAGGGACACCCCTGTTTTCCTTCAAGTATTTCTTATGAACAACTGGAAAACACCATTGTACTTCTGTGCCAATTACTTGATTTACAGAACTACAGAAAATCATACATCAAAGTTTACACTGGATTTTGAATTCATTAAATTAGTAGGATTATTTTCATATAAAACCAAGCTTTTTTCTTTGAACCCTGAGTCAAGCATGAGCTTTTTCTGGTTTTGGCTTCAAAGCGTCGCTGTCAAGCACTCAGAAAGAAAGAATAGGCCTGTGTTGGATGCCCAAAGTGATCTAATGGAAAGGAACTGGTAATGCAACAACAGAAGGAAAAGAACACCAAGCCCCCTCCTGCTGAGAGCTAACACTAGTATTAGTGACAGAAACTACAGTTCTCTGTGCTAAGTGCAGAGCCAGCCACCTCCAGCCCACTGTCCAGACAGCTGAATTTGGGTTGCTCAGCTAACAAGCCCATAAGCACAACAGGTTTTTTGACTGTAACCAGAACTTAGGAAGCGTTTGCAGAAAACTCAACAGCAGGTATTTTTGTACTGCATCTGTTAAAAAGCTGCTGCAGTACCTGAGCCTGCAGTAGGAGCCAGCTTGTCTAACACCTGAGGAGCATTTCTCTTTGGTTCAGTTTTCTGCCCAGCAAAGCTGCTTAAGAAATGAATCAGAAAGGTGACTTACCAGAGCTCAGGCCATCACCTCACACAAAAGCTGCCTTCTGCAGAGTCCCCAGTCACAGCTCCAGGGTCACTGCGTGCTGTGAACACCAGAGCAAGCTGTGCTGTGAGACCCGCGGCAGAGCTCACCCACACTGCTCTGCAGAGAAACCACAGGAAGTGAAGAAGAAAGAAGAGCTGTCACTGCCATGCAGGCGCAGCACTTGCCCTGCCAGCAAAACGTTCCCTTACAGGACCAGGGTGAGGATGCAGCCTGTGGCCAGCAGCAGTGTGTGCTGTGGTTCCCTGCACATATCATCCTGCTCCCACCCACAGCCACCTTCAGCCTGCCTGTCAGCCCCAGGACAGCACAGCTCACCTCTGTGCCAGTGTTTCAGCCCAGCACTCTCACTTCTCTTCCCCTCAAGGGAAGGAAAAGCAAGACTTAACTGCTGTTCCCTGTCTGAAACACGGGCATGCATTCAGGTTTGGATCACAAATGGACAGGCACCATTGCTAGCCCTGAAAGCACGTTATGACATCCGTACCTCTAGGTTAGGTACTCATGCAGCAAGGCCCTACCAGGAAAAGCACAAACACATACCACATTGGCACCACAGTGGCTTCAGTTCTCTTCTGTTAGGACTCCTCCAAAGTTCTGTCTTTGGAAATTGGTCCCCAAGCAAATAAGAGTAACCAGAAGTTTCCTCCCTCTCCTTCTCATGTCGTCAAATGTTGATCTCTGGAAACAGAGTGAGGGGATATACATCACTTCACAGTGAGGAGCCCTCAGAGATGGGCTGGGCTGTCCTGCAGCAGCACCAACCACTGAGCTCAATCTTCCTGCTGAGGGCCTTAAGAGAGGTCAGGGAGGTGCTGCATCCCACTTGCACCTTCATCACACACCCCAGATTGTGGAACCTCCTTAATCCTTCAGGGTTATCAATATTCCTCCTTCACTACCTGAATGCTTTGAATTGCCACATAACAAAGGACATCCCCTCACCAGATCAGCTATGATGAACTGTCAGCTCCCTAATTCTTCTCCTCTCAAAGACAAAGGAGAGATTAATTACGATGGTACCAGGCATCCTAGAGCTGCATGTGGCTTCAGCTACAGGAAAGTGTTTAAATTGATTGCTGTTTCTTCAGAAGTCACAACTTTCATCCTCTTTCCTGTAACTCAGCATTCCAAGAACCGTTTTATAACCCAAACAGCGATTCTGGTGTCAATCATGATTAAAAAAACTAATCAACAACCCACACACATTACCCAACGCATGTGCTGTTGCTTGGGCAAGCAGGCAAGACTAAAACAAAACAAACACAAGAGAAAACCCAACAGGAAAAAAAAAAAAAGCAGTAATCTGAAAGCAGCATCATTCTTCATTTCCCCTTAGCAAACAAACGATGGGAAGATGCCTACAGTCAGTGATGTTTATTGAGACAAGACCATATATTGTGTAAAGAGCTCTGCAAACCTCCAACCCACATCCACAACAGTCCTTTCAGACATGGCTGACAGAGCTGCTATTCTCCCGGGGCCGCTGTTGTTTGCAAATCTGAGAGGGAAAAAACAAAAGAAAACATTGATTTAGGGAAAAAGATGGCACTGAAAGCTCTTCAAGTCTGTGGTCTTCATTTCCTGCCTGGGCTCCAAACCCACTGGCACAGGCAGCTCCACAGCCAGCATTATTAGGAAATGCACCAGCATGGAGAGGGCCCAAACCCACAAGCAGCAGCTGCCTCTTCAAGGCCAGGCCAAGTGCCCAGTGTTATATTGAAACTCCCTGCACAACTCATTGTTTCTTCCCTTTCCCTTCTGTCTTTAAGCCCCAGTGTGTGCACAGCTGCAGCAGGAGAGAGCATTCCCAAAGCCCACCGCAGGTCTGTGCTCTGCCTGGGACAAGGCAGCCTGGAAGAGGCCTGCAGTGTGCTGGGAAGTCCTTTGTATGCACTGGAGTAACTGCGGACTAAAAGGGAGAAGGATTACTGCTGAAACAAAGCAGGCAGCAAGTGCACAACTGAAAGCTGACAGCACCTCTCCCTCAGCACTGCAGCAGGAGAAATGTGGTGTTAGCCCCATGGCAGGCAGCACGTTCATCTCTGCAACAAGAGAAGGGACTGTACTTTTAATATTAACACCTCCTGTAGCAATAAGGGAGCCAGGAAATAACTTGATGCCTCTGTCTTCTGCAGATTCTCACTGATCACATCAAAAGCAAGTGAACATGTTTATTGCTACAATTTTCACTGGTTCTCTTTAGTAAGACGGTAACACAGAGTTTGATTTACAATCAAAGATATCTTGGTCTGCTCTCAACATCATTTTACCACATTCTGCCTGCATTAAATTCCCTGCAGTATTTAATACCCTCCATCCCTAACGAGAATACCAAACTTTGCTGACATCAATTTGATATCTTCTGCAAGTTTGCCTTTTTATTCTTATTTCCTAAGCTAAAAATCTTCACTGTTTATGACTTAGACACTTAAATTAAGAAAGCTAATATGTAAGCATGACTTCTCTTTCACTACCCTACAAATAAGAGGAAGAAATCTACCAGGAAAAAACTAACACTCATTTTCCATAGCAGCTGCTGTAAATGGCACAAAAAGGAGGGCTGTGGGGGCTTCTGTTCCTTTCAGTATGAGGCCTGACTCCCACAGACATAAAGTCACTGCCTGCCATTCCCTTACCTGCTTCATTATATTCCACTGATTTTAGGAAGAGTCCGGATGGTGGAGCCATGGCAAACGGTGGAAGAGCCCGTGCATCCTTCATCTCCAGCAACTCCTTTATATGATGTGGTGCCAGCTTTCCCTGGCCAACTGCAACTAGGGCCCCAACCATTCTTCGGACCTGGAAAGACAACATACAGCTCAGGAACTGCCCCTTGTAACATTGAAGAGGTTAAGAGTCCTGCACTTCTTTGTATCAGCAGTGTTTTGTGTGGTGGAACAGCCCCTTCCCTCCCTACAACTGTGGGCACTAGGAAAATCAAGACCTGTAACACAGTGTAACACAACTACCTCCAGTTTTGGAGCAGGCTTGTTCTTATCACACGTGGGAAGAGAGCTGAGCAGACATGGTTTCTATTTCAAAAGCAGCAGCAGCCACACGCTGCCTGTGGCAGGAAGCTGCTGGGTGAGCTAGGCTCACACATTCTTAATGCACAAGCAACAATTTCCAGGTGGGGGCTACATGGGGGCCTGCTCCTCTCTCAGAGGGCCAAAAACAAAAGGAGAAAAAAACACCACCGCACCAACTGAGAAAGCCCACCAGCTAACTAAAAGTCATCAAACGGCATTTTGAACACCACCACGTGTCACAGCTTCCCTCCCCTCCACAGTAAGCAATTCCAAATCTAGTGGGTTAGCACAAATTTCACACCCAGTGCTCACCTGCTATCACACCCTCGCACATCAGCGTCCTCCTGGCTGAAAGCCACCCTTCCCTGGGCTGCCCCCCAGCCATGGTGCTCTCACCACATCCTAGTGGCTTTTCCACACCTGCCAAACTGTCCCCCTCTCTCAAATGCACAGCAGATCCTTGTGGAGGAATCATGGCAAGCAGCAATGGGGAACTTAAACCAGTTCTCCAAATACAGTGCTTAAAATAACATTTACAAAAGATTAAACCAAAGTCTACTAAACAACCTCATCAAGTTTATTCCCGTTAAAGAGCAAAGATATATTTATCCAAAGGCAGGCAGTATTTTCACCTACTTGCTTGGAGCCTAAGCTGCACTACGTGGTGCCCAGAGCCTGCCTTGTAGCCATTCTGGTGTCATGGAGAGGCAGCACAGATCCTCAGTGTATGTTATGTTATCTGTCCCTCACTAGAGGTCATTGCATGCTGTGACTTCAGCTTTGATGTCTCCACACTTGGAGTTAATTGGTGTAAATCCAAACGGATGGGAGGCATCTGAAACAGCCTCGTGCTTGGTGTCTCCCTGCTGCTCCACGTCCTTCAGGGAGAAGATACACATATAGTTTCTGAGGCTGTTTAACCCTATTCTCTAATAAAAACATCCAGATGGTAAAACTTAACATAGCAGCCCTATGAGATGAAATCAAGGTCCATCTAGCCCGGTAAGCTCTCTGTGACGGAGTGCAGAAGCAGATGCTTAGGTCCGAGAGTGCAGGTTCACCATGTACAGTCTGTTCCTGCTCCCCTGGCCTGCCAGCTGGCTCTGAGGCTGCTGCTGAAAGCCCCACTCACAGAGGGCACTGGGCTCAGCATTACTGTGCAGAAAGAGAGAGCTACCAATGTCACTAAGTAGCATTTCCAGTCTAATGCGTTAAATGGGTTACCAGCATTTTCTCCTTGTCACAAGAGCATCTGATGAAGCAGATCCCTGCTATGTATCAAGCCTTCTCAAGCATGTTATCGTCCTTCCCCTGCTCATATCCAGACACCCACTGTCAGAGAGCTTACGGAGCATTGCTTGGCACAGGATAAAAACAAATCTAGTTTGTCAAAACAGAATAAAAAATAACTGTTCCCACAAAACACCCCCTCTCTCTTCCAAAACAAGCCTTCCCATGCCTATTCTGTCTCCAGAGTGTGACTGTGCCCGGAGTAGGCAGACAGAACAGCCAATTGTTTCCTAATGAGGTGATCCATTAAGTTGTGGAGAGAGCCGTCTCCCTTGAGGACAGCAGCAAAAACCCCACTGGAGTTATTTCAAAGCAAACCCAGCAGCATGACAGAGGGAACGATCCTGCAGTCGTGCTTGCATAGCTGAATCAGGTCTTCCCATCTCTCCTTCATGCAACACTGAGAATTACCTCATGCTCCAAAGCCAGAAAGTAAAATTCCAGGCAGCCTTCACTGGGCCCGGTGCCATTCAGCAGAGCAAGAACATATGTCTCTTGGTTTTTACCACTCGGACTGCAAGGACAAAGACTGAGGAAAACAAAACTTTCCATCCTCCCACATGGTTCTGTGACTTTGGTCATTCATTTTAGACACAAACTGAAGATAATCTGGTTCTACTGGATCAAACAATGAACACGGAGCCTCGCTTCACAGAGGCAGGGTCCCTGTGCGTGTCATGAAGCTATAGGGCCAGCTCTGCAACAGAGATGGCACTGCACATGGATGCAACACTGCCAAATCAATCGTGTTACAGTGAGAGTGATACTTGTGTTCTTGGAGACAAAGGGTGCACAGAGCAGAACAGTACCTGTCGGTAAAGAAATGATCTGCTCTTGAACTTCAGCTCCCAAAACTCCAGTCCCCTACAGAGACAAACAAAAAAAGGTGTTTAAAAATCACATCTCAAGTGTGAGAACTTCTTACAAGAACAGTATAAGCCATAGGTGAACATGAGCAGAATGAACAACTAGCTGGGATCCACGTCTGCATTAAAGATCACTGATTAGAACTACAAATAGCCAACAATTCTAGCTCAAATGCTGCTGTTTACCTTTGTTGGGAACAACTACATAGGTCAGTTATGGCTACATTGAAATAATTCATACATCTATAAGGGAGAAGTAACTTTAATGAGAAATAAAGGACACAGAAACCTTTGTCAGAAAGGGAACAATGCAAGTGTATGAAACAACCAGATTTGTTGTCTTAAGAGAGAACAGGGCCACGTGAAGCACACACTGCCCAAAGCCAGAGGCAACCATTTATTTATTGCTGGGATGGCACTGGAGTCAGCTGCTGAAGCTGAGCTGTCTGCCAGGGACAGGACGAGTGTGTCCCAAGGCAGGCAAGAGGACACCATGGCCCACGCCATAATGCCCAAAAGCTTCAATTCCCAAAAAACCTTGCATAAAACAGGGGCCCATCTTTGCTCAGAGGCAGGGTGGCAGGGCAGCTGGCTGTGAAAACACCAATGCTGTGGCAGGGATTGTGTAGGTGAGCCCAGCTGTTTGGGTAAATGCTGCTCTACATGGGAAGAAGAGCTCTGACAGAAGCATGGCAACAGATTCGGACTCTCGGTTGCTTTGCCATTCGTTCTGGGCACAAATGACATTTTCTTCACCCAAATTTCAAGCATTTTAAAGGGAAATTTTACAGCAGTATCTGGTGGCTTAGTGCCACTGCTAAGCAGCGCTGAAGCATCAGCCTTCCCCTAAACCTCCCTGTGATAAAAAATAATCAGTTTAAACTAACAGGATTTGGAACAAAAAAAGAGTTATCAATAAGAACACCTCCAGGGCAGTTAAAGGAGATTAAGGAGCAACAATTCAGCTACAAATCTTCTGAAGCCTTCAGATGAAGACGACGTTGGTAAGCACAAGTTCTGCTTCAGCACTTCAAGGCCCAGCCTGCCAGATGGATCTTTGGGCTGTTGCAAAACACCATCCTCCAGCTAGAGCCTACATGAGGGCTGCTGGTTCAACAGGAGGGGCAGATGCTTGCTGAGATGTAAGCTACTTTGAGTCACTGACTGCCTCAAAGCCAACAAGCTGCTCTTTTAGAAGTGTAAACTGCAGAGAGAACACAGAGAATTCTTCTTTTTCCTGGGCACCACTGAAGTGCTCCAAACACCACCTCCGTTTAGGCAGAGGACGTGCCTGTTGTTCTAAAGGAAAGCAAAGAGTTGAAATGCCTGCAGACTGTCTGACCGGAGGAGGTAGCTCCAAGGAGGAGGTACAAACTGCAAGATTCCTTACAAGACAAAATAGCCCTTAATTGTAGCATTATTTCTTAACAGCGGAGGTTTCAGTGCTTAAGAATGGTTTTTCTCTAGACATTTCTAAGCAAGAAGTGAAATGAAAACACTTATGGTGGCTGAGAACGATACCACAAAGCCAGGCCAGCTCCCAGAGCTCAAACACCGGTCTCTGTTCTGGCCAGGAGATGGTTTTACTTAGCAAACAGAAAGCAGGGTGACAGCTGCACCGACATCCATGTGCTCTGCTGCTCTCCAGGAGGAGAGGATGGAATGAACCAAAAGGGAAGAGAAGGATTGGTGAAGAAAGGACAGCAGAGGGCCTTCTGATGAGTGCTGGGTAACTCTGTCCTGTGTCAGGGACATAATGGGCACTCAAAGTACTGTTAAGTTGGCAAATTCCAACCTGAAAACCGATTTCTCCTCTTCTTGCAACAAACTCTCCTCTGCCAGATGTTTTCCCCAGAACAACAGTTGGCAGAACTCCAGGAAAGATCAAATCCTGATGTGTACAGCAGAGCAGCAAATATTTAAAAACCTGCTGCCAAAGTGGAGCTCTGCAATGTCAGCATTGCATCTCACCCAAGAGAAGCGCTTACCTCGCGTCAGGCTGAACTAAATGGTTTGCCCTCAACAGCATTTCTGCCATCCCATAAATCATTCTGGACGTGACTGAACATTTCTAGCTCTGATAAAAGCTTTTCACTTGTCAAGTCACAAACAACATTTATAAAAGCTCTAATTGCACCATGTGCACAGCCTAACAAGGACTATCCCACCGTAACAGCCTCAGCCTTTTCCCATAGCATTTTTTCAGACCCAAACCTTTGCACATTGATAACAGCATCCTACAAGGAGAGAAGAGGAGAGCACTGAGGCACAGGAAATACACAGCCATGGTACGAGCACCTCTCCTTCCTGCAGCTCTTCTACCAGCAGAGGTTGTGGGGAGTGCCTTGGGGATGTTAATTAAGGGTTCATAGAGACAAAGGACTGAGAAGAGAATTCAAAACCATCAGGATTGAGACTGAGCAGCAGGTATCTTGTGGCAGGGGGAAACAGTGCAGACAAAACAAGACTCTTGTAACCAACTGCAGCAACATCCATCATTCCACATCAGGGATGCTTGCAAAAAGGCTGCATTGATTACCTCTGATCTGCGTTTCACAACAGATCGGTCTCCTTTTCCACCGCTCTCCCCACACTGCCCCTTCCTTCACCACTGCCCACAGCAGGCTCAGGAACTCAAATCCAGGCAGGCAAAATAGACTTGTGAGGAAGCCAGCTGCCCTGCAAAGAATTCAGAATGTAAACCACCACACAGCCTGCTCTAGGCAGCAGTTCTGGGGCAGCTGCAGGCTGAGAGTAAGCAGAGCAGGAAGAGGCAGAGGAATATCTGGGGATGGATGGATTGATACCACTGCATGAAAACATATCTCTTTCCCCTCTCCAAATCCGTTGATACAGATACCATTGTCCAGAAAGTTTTAAGGTGGTAACCAGTGCTCCCTACAAGGACAATACTATCAAACAGTACTAAAAGTCTGTAGATGTGTGCACACAGAACCCCTCCTCCTTTCCCTTGCCATGAGCCCAGCTGTATGGGGCTCTGAAGACTTGAATCAGCTGTGGGAAAAGCACAGCTGTAACATATTTGTCTGAGGGGTTCAGGACAGGCTGGGTTTGCTGGAAACACCTGAGCATAATGGAGGGGGCTGCCCATGGCCCTAGAAGACAGCTCTTGTAAATGGTGGAAAAAGATGAAGCAGGGATAACACGATTCACAGCCTGCATGGGGCATCAGGGCAGGGTGAGCAGGAAGAGAGACTGTGAAATTATCACCCCAAGGAGCAGCTGCAAGCTGTTTTCTCACAGGATTCACAGATAAGTTACTGCTTTTAGCTTTCCCTGTTGTGTATGTTGGTAAATGCAAAGGCAGCTCCTACCCCCAGATTCCTCTTTATGTCAGGAAATGACAATCCTTCCATCACTTACATATGGTTTGCTCTCCCTACAACAAGGAGGACGTGGCATACAGACATGTGTAGTGCTTGGCACGTGCACAAATACCCACCACACTGCAGCTGGGAGTCTGCTCAGATCTTCAGCAATGGTAAGAGATAGTCTGCATGCACCATCTCTAGCAGGGTCCTCCTGCCTTGGGTGTCTCAAGCAGACACGCTAAGCTACAATAGATAGCTTGAAATACTTTGGAAAAATATCTTGTAGACATTGAAAGAGAAGAAAATATTTTTCTTAAAGTGGGAAACTTTCTTTTTCTTGTCAATCTCACAAGTAATTCTGCTTACCAGAACGGATTCAGTCTGTCTTTTCCACTTAGCAGCAGCAGGCAGCACCTTGCAATGAATAATGCATATTCAGCTGGAAAACAGGTGACAGAGCAATAGCTCCCCAGGAATGGGGCTGAGACTCTAAGCACATCCTCAGCATTCAAAAGCATTTTGGATGGATGGGACACTAACTCCACTTCCAGTGTTGCTGAGCAACTGAGTTTGACGGAAGGAATCATTTAAAAAGACAAGCAGTCAATTCAGAAGATTGGTTTAAGTTCAGAAAGGAAGGGAAGAATGAGAATGAAAAGCTGCATTATTTGACAGAGAAACCTTGGTTTATCACTGTGCAGATTCCTCCCTCTGAAGCGAAAAATAAAGCTCCTTAGACTTAAAAAATAATAAATCTACTTATAAGCTCTTAATGCTATCACAGCCCTTTCATTGCAGGGACATTCTGCCACTGCAGAGAAGAAACACACATGCACTTCAGGCACTTGCTGTCTTACTTGCAGTATGGGCAAAAGCAAACACCAAGCTCCATGACTGCAGCTGTCCCCGTAGGGTGTTTTGCAGATTAGAACTAGGACACTGTAATAAACCAAAACCATCAGCCAAAGAAAAACACCCACTCAGCCTGTCACAAACACACCAACCCCACCACTTTTTTTTTTCTCTTTAGATCAGAAAACTCATGGTTTTGGTTAAGGCTTTAATAACTAAGGAAGCACTGTAAGGGAGTTAGATGCTGTTTAAATGCATCAAAACAAGGCTTCTCAAAGCCACCCCCTTCAACTTAGACCAATCAATATTGCTACATTAAAAAAATGACTTGTTACAGAACACAAGTTTGGCTGCATGCGTCACCAAGCAAAAAATACTATCAGCAACAAGCTTGGTGCCTTTCATCCCATTTTTCGGTTTGCTCTCTCCTGTGAGCTGTTTTTGGCCTTGTGTGGGATGGGTTTATGCAGCAAGTTATGCAAGGAATGGCAAATTCCTTTTTTTTTTTTAATTTTTAAATAAAATTGAAGATGTAAAAAAGCTGATCTGTATCAAATCTCGGGGACAGGACAATCAACAATAGTAGGTCTGGATTTTGAGGATAACATGACCTGCATGCACTCACAGGTGATCTTGATGAGACTGTTAATGCTTATTTTCAGGCTGGCTCAGTGGTGAAGTACTTTGCTTACTTGTGTGGTGGTCAAGCTCTCCAGCCAGCAGTGGCAGCCCAACAACAGACAGCAGGAATGCAGCCAGGTAGCAGCACCCAGCTTCCCCTCCAGCCCTCCTTTTCCAATGCAGGCAGTGTTTTAGCTGCAAATAAGCAGGAAGGAAGCGACCCATCTGGCACTCACTGCCCATGTCCTTGTACTTGTACAGCACAGAGCTTCAGTGAATATGCCATACCCAAGTAGGTGGCTTTTTGTAATGCAGCTGAGTATTCACAGCACCAATACTGTGTGAAGAAACCACGGATCAGACAAAATGCCTTTTTCCTCCTGACCCTGAATAGGGAGACTGAGAGGAACTGAAAGACCAGGGCTACTCAGAGCATACAGATCTCTCTCTGTTTTTGCAGTTCCCTTCTGGCTTTTATCCTACACTATTGCTGGCAAAACACACCATCCTAGGACAAGGGGGGAAAGAAAGAGCAGGCTATTTGCAAACTGCAGCGAGGCCCAGCTGAAGCTTGAAGCATGGCCCTTACTGTTGCAGACAGCTCAGTAAATATTCAAACCTAACGGAGGACTGTTGGAGGAAACTACAAAGAAAAGAGTTTTGTATTATTTGGAAACAAGGAAAACGTGGTTTGGAGACAGACAATAGCAATGTCTGCTTTCAAGCTGGAACACAACAGCCATGTTTCTCTGAAAGAATCCAGCAGGAAAGCAAGGGCCATGTTCAGATGATAAACACACGTGATCTTTCTGGGAAAAAAAACCCTTCAGTTTCTGCTAGAGAGAGACAATACATCCAGCCACTTCATTTCAATACTTGCAAGACGTGGTCCTGAAAGAACCTGACACACAACAATCTTTTGTTTATGTATTGACTGAGGAATATTGAATTTTCTTTCATCAGCATCCCCCAGGAAGGCAGCAGGAGTTACTGGTGTGAAATGAGAGGATATGCATAGCTAAAGCAGTGCCCTATAGGTGTTGGGTGAGTTATTTTTTCTCCTATTTGCAGCCTCTAGGCAAAGCTAAGACAGAGGCAGGAAAGAAAATAGAAATCCCATCCCCTGGCAGTGCTGATCTTCAGCATCACACAAGAATTGCTGTGCCAGACTCCATACGTCAGTTTCTGACATCCTGCCTTACTGCACAAACAACTGGACCAGCTTCCCTGCCCTCAGCCTTGCTCATCTTTCTCCCTGAGGTCACCGGGCAGAACCCTGCTGAGATTGTGAAGGCAATGCAGTGAGCGGAGGAGGTCAGTTCTCAGCACAGCACTGGAAAGCAGCTCTTCTGACAAAGCAAGCACTTGCTGATCAGGGCAGCTCCTCAGCTGAGTATCTAGGCTCTCACCTGTATTCATAGTGGTGGGATAGGAAACCAGAAGACGGTTGGATGTCTGCCTGTAGGATGGTTTTGACTGGAGACCGAAATGGTGTTTCAGAGTTGAGTGAACAGAAAGTGCTGAAGTCGTGTGTTCCCAGCAGGAACTGTGCTGCATCCCGCATGGCAGGCACGTTGAGGTGGCTGAAAGGGAAAGGAGCATTAGGTGGAACTGAGTACGTGATGTGGGTGAAATTCCAATTAACTGATGAGAGGCTTAAGCTGAGCATGCAGATAGAACATGGCGGCACTGTGGAAGGTGGAGTTTTTCCTGCAAGAGCCCAAACCACAAACCAAGATGCTAAATGACCTGAGGTCTGAAGGTGCTCAAAGCCCCAGGCTTTGAGGGGGTGAGGGGTTGGCAGGCACACATTTTTTCACAAAGCTTTATCCTGCTGTGCTGCTTAATATGGTTGAATTCAAAACAGCTTTATGGCTAGAGTGGAGGAAAAGAGAAACAAAATCCTTTGCAGTACCTTGTAAACTCAAAAAGGTGTTGCCAGGTAAGAAAACATCAAACACCATGATGGTTTTCCAACCTTGTTTTTTTCCATAATTTGAAAAACTCCAGTGTTCTTGAATGTATATTTATTTCAGTACAACCTTGTCTAAAGGGCAATAACTAATTTTCTTCTGGGGTCTGTTTTTTATTTTCTTGCCCACTGTTTATCATGTCTTAAGTGTTTTTAAGAATACACGTGAATGCTGAGCTAGATACACTGGTTTGTTACTGTAGGGTTGCTCAGAGTCATTGGCTATCATTTACTATTCAAACATAAAAGCATTCAGACAGGGAATGAGAGCAAAGATTTACATGCAGCCATCACCAGAAACAGGATGAGAAAAAGAAAAAATTGCCAGCCTTCATCGTTGACTGCCTTCTTTGTACGGTCACACCTAAAGCTGTGACATCTGCCATGTGATGCATTTCTGCCTGCATCGTATGAGAGCGTTGTCCCTTCAGCCAGCTGTCAGAATGGGTTTGCTGTATGAATTGGCAAGGTTATCTGAGGAAATGCTTCCATGCAGGGCACACAGAGTTGTTCATGGATGTGGCCCAGAGCCATTGAGTACTTCAGCATGTTAACAACAGCTATAGCTGACTGTACAGTTAGGAAGAACTGTCTCAGTCCTCACTGAATGTAACTCAGTGCAGCTTCAATGTTCAGTATCTCCAATATGATATGGGAATCTGGTTTCAAGTGTGGAAATTACCCCTCTGCACCTCTCCCAAATACCAAGACCTCGCAGAGCTGCCCAAGGGTGTATGGAAGACACTCACCCCCCAGTGGGAGCCCAGCACAGATCCCTCTCAAACACTGGGATTTCAGAATGGTGGCTGCAGCCCATCACCAGCCGATAAATGTAGGTTCTTGACAGCGCAGAGAAGCGTGCGTGGAAATTGTTGGTCACTCGATAGGCACTCAAAATGCTGTTATGACAAAAGAGAATGAGAGAGACAGGAATGCCAAGCACTAGTTCAAAACCTTTCGCTGGTCTCCATATAGGTGGGATTAAAACATGCAATGGATTCTTTATTTGCACTGTGTTCTAAACCCACACGCTTCCTAGCACTATTGGAACTCTTAGCATCCTGACCCAAACTTCCAGCCAATAATTAACTTTGGCTGCCATCAGTTTTCAGCTGAATGCTGCATTCTGGTTCTTGCTCTCAAGGATGGCACCATTAAAGAGCCTGCATTATTCCCACACACAGCTGGGTGCGAAGGCTCACGTGTACGTACACGTTCTTTGAAATATTCATGTGCATGTACAAATATGAATCACTTGAGGGAAAGTTTTGCAAAAACAAACAAGCAAGACAATGTTTGAGGTTTCCTGAGATCCTCAGGATGAAATGTATCTCACATATGGAGAATATTATGCTATGCTAGCTCATGACCCACTTTTCAGTGGCTGTTGCAAATGTCAAGTGTGTTTTTCACAAAAACTCTTACCAGTTCTTTTGTGGTATCCCTACTATGCCAGGAGAATGGAGAAAACAGCAATTACTCCTCCTTTTACCAAAGCAGCTGTGGAAATAATTCCCTTTGGGCTTTTCATCCACTACCTTCTTTAGCAGGAAAACCAAAAGGAGAGAGCTGGTCTCCTTTGAGCCCTGTAAGAAAACACTTCCTCGCCTATGACTCTTACCCAGACATGCTGATGGCCAAGGTAGCATTTTCTCAGAGATCTAACTGAATGCACAGCCATAAAGGGACTTTCTACATGGAATTTGACAGGCACACAAATACTTACTCTGTCCCTGCTCTAGGCTCGCCAACAAGAAACTAGTTATTGCAGCATCATTCCCAAGCTGATGAGTTCTTCCAGACTATTCACTTGGCTCACAACTGCCCTAATGCAGCTGTGAAACACTGACTCAAAGGACAGAGTGTGTTTGTGCTTGCCTTCAAAGGCATACTGGCTCTACCCAGAGCCCTCAAGTCTGCAGGACAGCATCAACTGAGGTGGAAGAGATGCAATGTGGATGATAAAACCAGATGTCCCAACCACAATAACCATCAAAAAAGGCTTTCAGTGCACTATTTTCATGGTGATTTTTTTTTCAGGTTTTGTCACCTTGTATATTAAGCAACAGCAAACAGCCATCTTCCTGTTTTGCTTGTCAAACTCGTCACAAAGGCAGGTCAGTGGCTCCACTTTTACTGGTAATTGATCCAGTTCTAATAGGTAAACTGGTAAGAAGAGGGAAGAAACCCAGCAGCTTTAATGAGCCTGGAAGAGAGGTCTCATAGCCTGGGTCTTCTTATTTTTCCTGATACTCATGAATCACTTTCTTGATCAAGCGTCTACCTGCAAACACTAGAATACAATCAGACATTCTAAGCCTTCCTATCCATTTCACCCTAGCCTTGCTGCATCCACCAGAAGGGCTGCCATCACTCTCTGCGTGTAGACAGACAGGACTTAGCACTGAAAACCATCTGTGAATCTCCCTCTTACAAGAACAAGCCCACGCCCTCTTGCAGAGCCATGGCCCAGGTAAGAGTATGAAAGACTTCCCAATGACAGATACCTGCACACCCAATGCAGCACTCTCTGCTCACCCCTAAAGGCAGCTACGCAGCTCATTGTAGCAGATGGAAATAGTTGAAAGTAGGTCAATTCCCTACCACCTCCCCCCACAACCTCCAAGACTTTGCCACGGCAATGAAAATAAAGGAGCAGACCACCTAGACTGCTTCTGTCTGGATACAGCAGAACAGGGACCCTCCCAGTTCACACATGCAGAAGATGGCTGTAGGGAATGGCTAAGCCCACTCATCTTCCACTGGCACTGGGCAATTAACTCAAGAAGCAGCTTACTAGACTGCTGAACTCTCCTAGTGCCTTCTATAAAAGCAACTGGGAAGAAATGCCTGGCGTCCCTAAGGGAGGGAGAGCTTAATAGACAGGAGGTTGCCAAGGTTGGCAGAGGGGATACAAACTTCTCTCAGGCCAGGAAGAAAGTAGAGCTTCCCTGTATTTCTGCACATCCCCAGAGCACTGCAGCTGGTTTGAAGGTAGCAGTTTTTGCTGGATTTTATTTTCCCATAGTCCAGAGCTGTGGTTTGTCATCGTCCTGCTGGGAGCATGCAGCAAAGAGGCGCTGTCTCAGAGGTATCACCTCTCTGCAGACACTGCTTTAGAGGACGCCTCTCATCAGAAGGTAGTTCTCCTTGTCATGTGCCCCTCTGGTTTTGGAGCTTTGTAAATGGAGGAGAAAGGACGCAAAGCAGCCAAAAAATGTGATACCGTTTGGGAGCAAGTAATAGATAAAGCTGTTTATTTACTTTTAAAAGGTTGGTGCTGCAGGGAGTTTTGTCAGCCTAAGCGCCTCTGGCTCACACCTCTTCACTGCAAAGGCTCAGACCACAGAAGAAGAAATTAAAGCTGAGCCACAGGCCTCTACAAAGATCTGCAATAACAAGCCCAGAAGACCGCTCCACTGCTATAAACTCCCATCAGAAATGCAAACTACATCCTCCAGGCCTGAATGGAGTTTGAACCTAGGACCTCCAGCGTCTTCTAAACACAGTAATATAATTAAGTATTCCATTTATTTTCCTCTGTCTACATGTCTCCACAAGCATTTCATCTCCCTTGAGTTTCTCCTGTTAACACTTAAGTGATTTTTATTAAATAACCATCCTTTTATAACCTCCCATAGAACGATTCTTTCAGAAAAGCCCATTTATACTCAACATGATTCTTCACTGCAGACATCTTTTCTTGCCTCTCCTGGTAGATGCAATTGCTATCTTGGGCTCTTTCTAGCTGGGAGTCTCTTATTCCACCAGTTCTTCAAACATACTATATTTTAAGCCTTGTTAGCATCCCCTGTTTTACAAGACTGCTGGTAAATAAAGACTGAGAGCATTCTTCAGCTTTTTGGCAGTGTAACCTTCAGAAGAGTTTGAAGGAAAAAAAGCCCAAAGACATCTAATTAGAAACACCAATGTATTAAATACAAAGGTGTCCTCCAGAAGTACAAATTCCTCTCTCCACTGACAACAGAAGGTGAAAACCAATTTGCAGAAGGTGGGATGAATCCCAGCTCTGTCTTGTTGCCACCCAGACAGTTTTTATGGAGTACTCACCAAACTGAAACCAGAAATAGAAGGCAAGAATCTACTTTACTACTATATCCCTACTTACATGACAGCAATGTCCTCCTCAAGTTACCCAACTGCAGAATATACTCTGATCTTTGCAGACAAGATCCTTTCAAAAATGCTTTGCAGATGTAAAAGACAGATCATTTCCTAGAAGAGACCCATCATGCAGCAAAGCTACAAAGAAGATCATTATTGCTAATGATACAGCCAGCCAGTTTGGAATCTGGTCTCCTTTTCAAGCTCTATCAACAACGAGTTCTCACAAAGATCTCTCTCTCCATCACCCCCTGCTTGAGACCACATGAAAGTGCTGGGTTTTCTATCCAGCATTAGGAGAGAATTCTTGGCAAAGTAATATTTACAGAGGGAGGGGTTGGCTGCTGATCCATTTAGACTCATGCCTGCCACCAAACTCCTTAATGGAAAGCAGCTGAGCCATTTGTAAAAGGTTCAGACCAAGGGAGGAGGGAGAAGTAGAGCTGACTGCATCCTGGTAAACTCAGAGTGTCTAAAGATGAAGACCATGGTCAGGCACGCAGCTAAAGCCAGCAAGCACCCTCACAACAGCACAGGGCACGTCACAGCTTCAGCCAACTCACAGCCTCTCTTCACTTTACACAGCACCTGGGACCTGCACAAAGGACCCCCTGGGAGAAAAAGAAATGTCACCATTCAGATCTCCCTCCTCAGCCACCAAACTGTTCGGGTGCCTGCACATCTAGAGCGGGGTTCACTGTTCCCCAGGCCATGGAGAACTGGAGTCCTCCCTTGCAAAATGAAGGGCAGATGCAGGCATGATGTCAGCCCTCAAATCCCAGGCCTTGCTGCGTCGGCATTTGGGTCAGGCCCTGTTTCACAAAGAGGAGATTAGAAAATAAAGCAGACTGGGTGAAGTGGGAAGGGGGAGGGTGCTTCATAGTCAGGCTGCTATTCTTACAAAAATCCCTTCATTGGGTGGAGAGGGATTTGCTTTTTTGTCCTGGGTTCTTGCTCTGGCATGGGGAATTTGCCTCCATAATCTTCCTTTATGCTCATGCCACCAGACTGCTGTAACATGAAACAGAGCAACTGGGTGCTCTGAGTAATTACCAATTGGCATCTTGCATCCAACCTGTGTTGCTCATCCAAACACTTCCTACAGATCAGCCATCTTCTTGTACAACACACTGAAGAGCTCTGGCACACTGCTCGTGAGGGTACTGCCCAGTGAGCCTTGTCTTAGTGCAACAAATGCTGTACAGACACGGACAGTCGGCGCCTTCAACTGCTTTTAGTAAAGTACACAAAGTAAGACAAGAAAGGCAAGAAAGAGCAGCTCTCTCTAGTTATTTACATGACTACAACTGTATAGGATAAAAAGGACTGTTTATCTACCACACTAAGCAAAATCAATCCAATTTTGTTACAGCAATATTAAACTGGAGCTCTTGATGCAACTTCTCTGAGTCACATCATGTGGTAGCCTTGGTGTAGCTGGGAAGGTAAGAGTGGACTCTGCTAGCACTAACAGCAATTTTATCTGGTGGGTGAAGATGGGAGATCATTGCTACATTTTTCCCCCTTCTCAAAAAGAAAATAAAGGATTTTGACTTGCCACCAACTCACCGGATTGGCTCAGGCTTCAAGTGGTGATTCAGACAACCAATAAGCATTCTCTCTTGAAAAGCTGGCTTCCCTGGTGCTCTCTGGATGTCAAGGTGAGCAGAGTTGCAGAGCGCATGGACACCGCTGTCTGTCCGGCTGGAGATGTGGAACTTGATGGGAACAATAGGTTTTAGGTTCTGTGCTGCCTTCTGCAAGCCAACATGAGACAGGACCATGAACAGGAAATTAAGAGCTACCTAAGAAACAATGCTCTCCTCCTTGCTGAACACATCATGCCTCCTTACTCTTCCCAGAGAAGTAATAGGGAGTTTTACTGTGAGCTGCAGAGATGGATGGAGGTGGGCCTGTTGACTTCTGCTAGTACTACTTGACTTCTCACCTTGTGGCCCAGAATCATTTTAAAGAGAACATTCAATATGCCATGTCAGCTTCCTTACACATAAAACAAAGTGAAAAATATTTACCTCCCTGTCCTCTGCTTTATATAATTGGGCAGATGAGAACAGAGAATCCCTAATCAAAATCCAGACGCAACCCCTGCATCTGACTGCTAAGAACTGCATTCAAGCTGCATCAGCAGCAGGTAACAGTGCATGCTCTTAGAGAGCTCCTGAACTCAGACAGAAACAGCACACAGGGATGTCAGGGTGACATTACAGCTAAGAGGCCTGATGGAGCTCAGGCTGCAGCCTTTTGTTCCAGCGCAGGCCAAAATGGTGTAAAATACAGCAGCTTATTGCTGCTGGCAGAATTTCTTTCCCATCCACAACAGGAGCAGGGCTACAGAGGGCAACATGCTTCCATCAGTTGTTCAGAGCAGAGGAGGAGTCGGGGGACCAGATGAGAAGTAGCACAGCACTGATGTAATGCGTTTATTGGTCCCACTGAGAAACAGAAACAGATCAGAGAACCAAGGCATAGCTCTAATAAAACACAGCAGTGGAGGAGATGATGCTGAGCCATCCCAGCAGGTATAAATAACCACAGGGAGGGAGAGGGATGTTAACAGAGATAATTAGATGCTGTATATTTAAGGGTCTCAGATCAGTCCACATTTAGCATAGCCAGGATGGACTTTGGTAAGGGGTAAAGGCAAACTCTGCTTGGCACTACTAGAGCAATGTTAAAACCACAGTAGGTCTTCCATACAGTAAGGTTTAGAAGTAGGTTACCACACCTGCAAAATACAGTTTTTGTCTTTGTGAGGACAGGCCCTTAATGTAATTTATTATGGTGTATGAATGAAGCATATCTGAACGACTGAAGGAAAAAAAAAAAAGCAGGAAACCAGATGAATGACTGGAAATTTCCTTCTCTCTCATCTTCCCTCCTGAGTGGTGAACCCAGCAGTGGTCTTTATTACATTTCAATTTGGTACCAAGAGTCAATAAAGCTTGAATTGCTGACTCACAAATGTCTTCCAGATTCCTACAACTTGAGCAGACAGGATTCTGGGCTCTCAGAAACATATTATAAAGCACAGGGAGGCAAGAAAAAATGTAACTGAGCTGCAGGGGAAGGCTTGGGAAACAGAACAGAAATGACCCTAGACTTTTCCCCTTCCTAATCTTTCTATTTGGAGTTCACATATGGTTACAATTAACAATAAAAATCTTTATTTATCACCCTTAAGCAGAGAGAAGCAGACAGAAATTAAGTAAGTTTTATGCAGCAGACCATGTCTTGTGCCTCAAAGTTTTGTCTTTAAGCAGAAGCTCTGTTTTAAGAGAAAAATTTCTGTAAAGATATGTTTGTATTTTGCAGACTCCTCTCTTTCCCCAGCCTCACCTCCCCCTCCTTTTGCCAGGCACAAATCAGCCAGTGTGAGCATAGCTGAGTGGAACAGAGGGAGAGAGGGAAGGAGAGAACATCCTCCTTTCTTGCTATGGAGAAGCTGGAGAAGTTTGGATGCAGCACTCCTGTAGATCCCCACACTGCATTCTATTTCACACACCACATCTGAACAAAGCTGGATAATAGGAACACTGAAAAGTTTGGGTTTCTCATCTGCCAAAAGGGTTAAGCTGTTTTGGAGAGCAGACTGGAGAGGAAGAGAGGATCGAAGGCTCCAAGGCAAACCTGACTGCTTCCCTGCTCGAGCCACTGAATTCACAGAAGTAAAGGACAAAATGACAGGTCCACCAAAACTGTATTTTCACAGCTGCCTTTCTCCAGCACGCTTACCTCCTGGGCACAGCTCTCTGGAGAGAGATTTGTGCTGGGGATGCAAGGAGAAATGTAATCAGCATCAACAACAAATCTCAGCCTATGAATGCTGAAAGCTTCGTCTGGGGGCTCTCCCCCCAGCCCAGCAGGCCTGCAGTTGATAATAGAGTCCACTAACAACTGCTGCCTCCATTTAAATATTTAAATTAAATATTCCATTTAAAGCCTACCCTAATTAATCTCCTTGCAGGGAGAATTTCTGAACTGCTGAACTTCTTCACGGGCAATTCACTAATGACCTCTTCACCTATGCATATGTCTCATATCTGCACCATCCAGATGGCCTCTGAGCCTATAGACATCTGTTACCTTCCTCCACTGGTTCCTATATACTCTAATCCACTAATACAAACCATGCTGATCTGCAAAAAAGATGCATTATTTACATTTAGTAATTGCTTGAATGGCAACCTGCCCTTTCAGAGGAAGGAAGGGAAAAAAAAGAGCCCCTACAAGAAGCCTTTCATCTGAGGAACTCCCAGGGCTTTACTGCTGTTAATTCTGACCCTTACACTGCTGGGTATCATCTATGGATTCCAATGGGGAAAACTGAGACAGAAGTTAAGCAATTTACCCATGGGTGCCCAGCTAAAAAGCAGTAGAGGAGACAAAGGAATCGAGGAGCTGTGTTCTCCTATGTCCTCAAAGTTCACAGGTCTCTGCTCCCTTCTTTAGGCCACGCAGCATGCCAGCGTTCTGCTTGGCAGGCTACAAACACTGGAACTTTGACTTAACACGTGCTAGAGGTGTCTCACTGAGCCAGATCTCACTCATTTTCATGCTGTCTTTACTTCTAGAGTCACTGCTGTTCCAGACAATCATATTTCTGGAGCAGCAACCAGAATTCCTGGGTGTTTTTCTATACTTCTAATGCTCTCCATACCAGTGATGCAGAGGAGAGTATTACTTGCATTTAGTAGGTCTGTGCTGCTAACAGGTTTCATTCACTAAGCACTTCCATACTGTGAATCCCACTGAAATTTCCATTGTTGTGTGCCAGAATGATATGAATCCACATTCCAGATTTCTCTTATTACTCACAGCCCTGTTCTCTTTTCCCTCTGTACAAATGTTGGAGAGGTAAGATGAAGAACAGGCCTGTCCGTATGCACCGGCTATGTCTGGGAAGCAAAAATTCATCCATGTATCACCCTGAAGTCTAAATAAAAAATGCTCAAGATGCTCAGCCAGGAAAGACCCCTGCAGAGCATCTGGGAGCTACAGCAGAAACCTGTCAAGTCAATTGTAGATGGATATGTTCAAGGGAAAAACGTGCAGTAGGAGTATCTTGGAAAGGTGTCTATTGCTCTTCCACAGCAGCTGGATTGCTTATTGGTGTTGTCAGTAGAAGACATCTACAATGGTATTAGATGCACAGACACAAGGGATTGCATTGCATTGCTGGAGATGGAGCACAATTTATAAAGTGCTGTGTTCTAATAAATAATAATGAAGGAGCTTCTGGTTGCAAGACATCACAGCCTTGCTGACTCAGTGGGCATTATGTCAACTGAAACTAATTAAGAATCTAACTCCTTCCCAGAGGAAGAGAGAAAAGCTGTAGAGAAAACAAGGAAGAAAAAGAAGAGAAAGCGGCTTCTGCTGGAAGAGAGGGCTTCCAAAGCAACCTCCCAGGCTGCTGGAATTATTATCCAGACAGGTGAAGAAGGTAACAGTTCTCTGAGTCAATTTTCCCTTTGTTCCTTGTATGGGAACTGTTGAGTCACAGACTGAACCACTGATTGAGCACCTGAGGAAAGGACCTGGTCAGCCCTGGGAGCACAGGTGAAGGCAATGCAGCTGTGTGATCAGAAGGGTTGGAGCCTGGCTGCAACTCTCTTAAACTTCATTTAAGGGCTGACTGCCACTGGGGAAGGATCTCTGGTTGGAGATCCCTCCCTTGTGGAGTTTTCCCTGCAAGCCTAGGTCTTCAGAGATGGGTGAGTCCTTTTCCTTTGTAATACCATTCCATTCACATTAGTTCCTTTGCTATTATACTCCTGTATAGCCCCTCCACTGCATTAATCTTTCTGATTGCAGAATTCCTTCTCCTTTTGTTTTTTTTCCTGGAGGAAAGAAGCTCTACCAAAGCTGTTTTGCATAGCACAGAGTATGTCTGTGTTTTCCTTCTCCCTCTTTTTCTTTCATGAATAATATCTGGACTTAGCACAAAGCTGCTGGCCAAAGCAGAGCTTCATGCAGGAAGATTAGTTTTAGACAGCATTCTCCAGCACAATAGGAAACAACATGCTCAGGAGATGGTTCAAACCAAATATGAAAGGGAACTTAATTCTGTAGATCCTACCAGGCCTTACATATGGTGCATGGTAGCACAAGTAAGAGCTACTCACTTCAGCAAAAGGTGCTACATAGGGGATTCTCATTTTCAGGAGGGGCACTTGTAAGAATTCAGACTAGAGTGTGGAGTCCTACAGCATGTACATGTTTCTCCTTGTTGGAAGGAGCCAAGTCAGCAGTCTCAAGCATCCCAGTCTGGGAAAGCAAGATCTGGAATTCTGGCTTGGACTCATCACTAGCAAGCTGGGCTTCCAAGTATTTCAAGACAAATAGATTGTCTCCAAGAAGGAAAAATTCTGTCTGCAAAGCTCATCCCTCATCAAATACAAATTAAAAAGCTCCTTCAGATACCTGCATTTGTCACCGAGATAACACAAGTTTCTATTTCTTCCATGCAGTTCCACAACTCTGCTATATAGCAGTACCGAGAACTACAGAACCATTTGTGTCCTCTATGATAGATGTGGTGACAAATGGCTGCAGCCAGGCTTCCTGCTCAGCCACAGCTCTACCTTGTCACCTACAGAGCTGCATGTCCTACTCACAAACCAGTTCATTACACTTCTAAGGACACCAGCTGTTGATACACAAAGTCTACACTTCACAGGTTATTTGCTTGCCTGTAACTGCAAACAAAACAGATGTCTGAACATACACAGAATGGAACAAGGATCTTGTTACAGATTTAATCTTGCTCTTCCCTTCACTTGCCTTCCTGGCTTTGGAAATGAGTGTTATGAACTTCAAGGCTGCACAGAAATGGAGGAAGGAAGATAAATTCCTACAGGCCCCAGAAGTTTTCTATTAAATTTGCTTTAAGACATCCCATGTGGTTCTAATAGATGCAGCCCTGCTCAGCAGTGCCCAGCATCAATACCACCACATGAAAGCAAAGCACATATCCCAGAACTGGCCAGCGAAATGCTGATACTGTGAAAAGACAACACCAAATAAGTTTATCTTTTTCCTTTCCTTTGTCTTTTTTTCTTTCTTTCCCTTTAATCACCCATCCTACCCATTCCCTTGTTAAAACAAAGTTACTTGGATAATGCAAAGCAACTGCTGGGCTCACCCAAAGTCCGGCGCCTGGGGCTGAGACACTGCATGGTTCAGAGCATTAGATAAATGAGATAGAAAGTCCTTTGGGGCTCCTCTTTCAAGATTTGCACAATATTTATATACTTTCTCCACAATGGTCTCAGGCAAGAAGCCATGCAAATACATCCTGTAAACTCCTCTTCAAACCATAATTCATCACACTTTCCTTCTGCAGGCTGCGGACAAAGCAAGAATCCTCACCCTCACTCAGTAAACACAGGCATGGCTGGAAATGTCTTGGCCATGCTCAGAGCTTTTGGGAGGGATATCTTAGCCCATTTTATCCACCTGCCTACCAGCACCATTCCTAAAGCACTTAGACACCCAATAAGAAACTCCTATACTGCTGAATAATCATATTCTAAACAGTGTAAAAATGATATTCATTCTCAATAATATCCATAGCTAACAGTGTGAGCACAGAAGTTTCATTTTAATGTCAATATGATTAGCAAAGACGTACCTCCAAGTAATTCTGGACTCCAACCCCTGACTGCTCAGCTGAGGTTTGCATGACCCCACTGCAGAGGAAAACACACAGCAGTTACTGAGACGTATCAAGACTGCATTTTCTACCTGATGTCTTGAAAGAGAACCCATCAGAAGTTACATGGGGGAAATCATTGAACTGCTTGCTGCTGAGTGACCTTTTCATACAACTCACAGGGAGAACAGACAGGAAAACAGACACAGTGTTGAAAGAAAGAAACAAAAATCATCATTCCAACGCTACTCTGTGTACCAGCCTTTCAGATGGAGGCTGATGGGCTGGGAAGATGAGGCAAAATGCACTGGATGAGAGTATGCAGGTAAAGCATTTTCAGGCCCAATCTGAAACGCCATTTGCAGGATCCTTTTTATTGTGGGCAAGGTGGATGTGAAAACTGCAAAGACCCAATTAGTGCTGAGCTTCTTTCCCTGCTCCAGGAGTCACAGCAGTTCACAAACAGTTCAGGAGTGCTGAGAGATGTCCTGAGGCCAAACACGGCCCACCTGCAACCACGCTGGATAATTGAGGCCAGAGCCACAAGGAAACAAACTGTACCCTGAAAAATAAGTGTGGGTTTTGGCATGTGATGGTGTTATTCTGCAGAACCCTCATGTAGATAGGCGTATTGGGGCTGCGCAAGTTCTCCCGCAGTCTCTTTTTCATGTAAACAAGCACGGCCACCTATGTGGGATGTTGAAGGCCTGGGAAAAGCAGTGCTATATGGAGCAGTTTGGCTCTGTCTCCAGGGCAGCGATAGCATCTGAGCCACTCAGAACCCAGAGAGCCAATGCAGCAAACACCATCAGCTGTGCTGCTATCACCAGTCTGCCTTTCTCTCTGTGCTTTCCTGTCTTCCCTTTGCCCGCTTTCCGTGCTTCCTGTCGTACCCAACAGCACAAATCACAGCCCAGCTCCCTGCCCACACTCAGCACATGGCCTATCCCTACCCCAACCCTTACGCACACTCATTTTTACCTATCTCCTCCATGCAACCCTCCCCTCCCCCGGACCTAACAGCGCAGGGCCGACCTCTACCGCACCTACCTATATTTAGTGCCACAGTACTGAAAGAACACTAAGTATCGGGTTTTGGGAGAAACCATCTTTGCTGCACTACGGGCTCAGCGCGGAGGCGGAGCGGGGCCGGCTTCCCCTCAGCGGCCCTCCCAGCACCGCACAGCACCGCCCGCTTCCGCTGCGCGGCCATCGCGGCGCTGCGGCCCCGCGTCGCTGTGTGTGAAGGGAACAATCCAACGAGCGGCATCCGGGCTCCATGGATTTCAGCTTTGGAGGGGAGGGTAACTCGCAATCCCTGAGCTTGTGCGTACAGAAACACCCCCGTGTCGTCATCGGTGCTGGAAGAGCAAAGGGAAACGTCAAACGCATTGATTTGAGGTTGATGGAAGCAGGTGGAACAGAGGCCAGCAGAGGTCACCTTGCCCATTCTGGACAGAGCTGATGGGCCGAGCTGATCCTTCTGTGTTCCTCAGGACGCTCCACCACTTATAATGTTAAATCAGGTCGGACTGTTACATGCACACCATCCTTCCAGAGCACAGCAGACAAATGGAGCAGGCTGGGTCCTCAGACGGAGCCAGAGCCTGGCCTGGAGGCAGATCTTAGCAGCAGCCAGTGTGGACGTGGCACCGAGCATCTTCCTCCCCCTCGTTTTGTCCTGGTTCTGTCCGTGACTGAGGTGATGCCTTGACATGCTGTGACATTAAGATGCCCCTAGCCCTGGTGTTGCTGTGAGCTGTGGGTTTAGTTCAAGTGCTCATTAAACAGGATGCATTTGGGTAGAACATGGAGATTTACACTCAGGGCACTTCTCAGTCTTAAATTCAGCGATTGGTGCGGTCTGTGCAGTTCTTCTGCCTGTGGTGAGTGATGGGTGGAGGATCCAAACGAAGCTCACTGTAATTAGTCTCATTTATCTGTGCCACATCACACTGCTGTGTCCGGCAGCAAATGTGATCTGTTCCATGGACCCGCAGGCCCAGATGTCGTCCTTCCTTGAGTGATTACATTGGCTTCAGTGGAGTTACTGCAGATTTACTGCATGGCTGATGGCAGCAGCAAATCCACTGTGTACGGAAAATTAAAAACTAGATTAAGCAGTAACAGGATTGATGCCAATCCTTTTGACACTAATGGCAGGGAATTGCTGCGTGCCTCCTCTACAGGTCGATTTTTTTTCTCAACGGTGGCCACAACCCCGTGGCAACCCCAAGGATGGGCTGTGCTTCCAGCTGCTAATTAATGCAGAGACCTGAGGGGATGGCCAGGATCTGAATCATAGAATCACAAGGTGGCTGGGGTTAGAAGGAGCCTTAAAGCCCACACAGTCCCAACCTCTGCTGTGGGCTGGGTGCCCACCATGTTGCCCAGGACCCCATCCAGCCTGGGCTTGGGCATCACCAGGGATGGGGCACCCACCTCTCTGGGCAGCAGTGCCAGGGCAGCACCGCTCTCTCAGTAAACAATTTCTTCCTAACATCCAACCTAAATCTCTCCTCTTTCAGTTTAAAGCCATTCCCCCTTGTCCTGTCACTATCAGACCACGCACAAAGGTGGTTAATCAGCTCCCGTCGACTAACTGGAAGGCACAACGAGGTCTCAGAGCCTTCTCCAGGCTGACCTTCTGCGGGAACTGGGGGCACTGTCACTCTATAGTAACTGGGGGCATCCGCAGCTGAGCTCCCCGCCCCGTGCCTCCAGCCGGTCCCTGCCCGGCCCTGCCCTGCCCGCCGGGCGGTGGTGGGGGCGGGCGCAGTGCCGTGCCGTGCCGTGCCGTGCCGCGCCTCGCTGCGCCGCCGCCGGGCGCTGCGCTTCCTCCGCTGAGCTCCGAACCGCGAGGATGACGGTGGAGTTTGAGGAGTGCATCAAGGACTCGCCCCGGTTCCGGTAAGCGTCGATACCCCCCTCTGATAATAGTAATAACAATAATAATAATAATAAAGCGGAGGGGCTGCGTGGAGAGGGGGAGCGGTGGGAAACAGCCACCGGCCCTGTGCGGCGGGGATGCGGTGCCGGCAGCCCGCTCGGGACGCTCGGCTCAAGGCTCATCCCAGCCCGCTCCATAGCACGGGGGAACCGGCATCGCCTCCCGGGGCGGCTGGACGCGCTGCCACCGCGCCCGGAGCCCGTGCTCAGAAACACGGCGTTTTCCACGCGCTCATATCGCCGTCTCTCGGAGGGTGGATTCTTTTTTTATTTAGCAGTCTTGAAGGAATCCGGGCTCTGACAACAAAGACTCCGTCGTGGCTGTGCTGCGTTGAAATCGGGCGGTCTGAGCTCTGCTTGGGGCTGTTGAGGAGTCCCAGAGCCCGGTGCGGATGCTCGCTGTGCCCGAAGCACCCTGGCTGGGTGTCCGGGTGCTGTGGGATGTCCTGGTGCTAGAATGGAAAGATCGGAGCTTCCACAGCTGGCGATCGCCTGATGCATTCACACTGTGCTTGGATGGGGACAGAAGGAAGCAGACAATAGCCTGCAGGAGCAAGTTGGTTGGAAATACATGCGGGGGACGGTTACCAAGGGGCTCTCCATCCCAGCAGGCATTTCTCATTGCTCCTCAAACGTTTTTGTTCATTAAATGGGACACTTTGCATTTTCCTCTGCATGCATTTGGAAGGATTTTCTCGGAATAGAAGCTTGGTACAAAAGGCTGCAGTGGTCTGCTGCTGTGGCTGCTCTGAACGGTTGTCATTCTGTGTGTGCATTCATGTGGCTGTGTACAGCTGCAGGTAACACAAAAACCCCAGCCCAGGTCTGAGGATCCCCAGGGCTGTGGGGAGGGTCCTCCTCCACACCTTGCAGCTGTAAAACTGCAATCTGTAAAGGTGAGATCCTGCTCTTACTTGTTTCAGGGCTGTTACTGGATTGGCATGGGCAGCACCCTGTGAGACGATGGGCTGCTCCTATTTGCATGCCTGGAATCACGGGAGTTTTTTTAATCAGGAAAAGTTAGATATGCAGGCAGGCGTGCAGAAGGTCTGAACCTCCATCCTTAAACCTTTGCTCGCTCAGCATCAGTTCAAATTTATTCTTTTATTTTTATAACTGTCATTTTATCCTACGGTGCTGCCGAGCATGTGAACTGCTCAGTGGCATCCTTCCAGAGCAGTGACCTCACTGTCCAGATGTCTCCTTCCACATGGCAGTGACCCTTTTTCCCCCGGTGACGTCAAGATTGATGGAGATGTTTATTTATTTATTTTGCCTTTGGTGTGCGTGGGCTCCGGGCCAAGTTTCTTAGTATGCAGGCAGCATCATTCTGCTCTGTCTGCTCCATCTGTAAAAACAAAACAGCCCTCAGAGTACTGTGTTGGACCTTTATCAAAAGCCAGTTATTTAAGCAGGGAATTATGAACTATTTCCCCAATGGCTAGACGCAGTCTAGAGCAAGAGATTGGGTGAGAGAAGTAAGCCTGGGTGATTCAGGAGGGCTGATATGTGTATGTAAGGGGAATCTGTGACAAAGTAGTGACATTTGCAGGGTTATGGTGAAACCAAAACTGAGTGCTGCGTCATAAGTTCAATGGTGAGCCCTGGAGAGGATCAAATCATTTTCTGTCTGATATACAGAGGGAGAAAAAACAAAAACAATTGCACAGACAAAGGCACATTGTATCAGGCATCCCATAATAAGGCAACCAAACTAGTCTACTTTAGCAATCAAATCCAATTACATGCCAAAGCACTCCGAATCAATACTCAATATGCAGTCATTGCTTCCTACTTAATAGGGCCCAGTTGCTGAGCCTTTTTCCCCTCCTTTTGCTTTTCGTTACTTAAATACATCCAGACCTCTAGACTAGCAGATAAACCTTATTTCTGTTGGGCATCTTGCAGAGACATGTATCTTCTGCTTCAGTAAACAAATGCTAATTACCTTGTAAGACCAGTTTTAGCACATTTGAATGCAACCCCAGTGGAGGTTGCGGCTTTCGTCTCCCTCCCTGCCATGGGAGTCTCCTGTTTGGCCAGCAGCAGCCTGGGAAATCTAGGAACACATTTCTGCTGGTCCTGCTCAGTGGTCCAGGTGCACTTGGCACTAAGGGACACGTGGGGACATCGTCACCTATCCTGGGTGTGGGGAGCAATCAGGAGGACAAGGGTAGAAGAGGAACAAATTGCAGGGGCTGGGGCTGGTTGCAGCACTTTGTGAGCCGTAGAAAACCCCAAATGCCTCTGTGGTAATTCCCACGAGGGAGGGAAATAAGTGGTTATTTCCTTAACTAGCACTGCTGTTGCTCTTAACTAACCTCGTTAATCAGACTCGCTGTGAGCTCAGGGTTCCCAGCAGGCTGAGCCACCCCTGGTGCTCATAGCTCTCATGCCCAGGGAAACTCAGGCATGGAACTGCAGCTCCAAGAGAGATGCAATAAAGCAATTGTCATCTGCCAGAGGAAAAGGAAGTGAAAAGACAAGGACGTTTAGGAGGTATTTTCTCCCTCTCGGTAGAGTGTTTCAAACAGAATGGGAAGGAATGAAACCACTCAGCTCCAACTGATCTTGCTAAGTCTGGTAGCAGATTGAATTAGACAAGTTTAAAGCGTGCATAACCAGTGCTGCGTGAGCATGTGTTAGAGAGGGCTCTGAAGAAAAATCTTCAGTGTCTTGTGTGACTTTTGGCTATTGTCAGCTGGCACTGCACACCACTGACATGCAGTCTGATGTAAGCCAAACTTATTAGCTTAAGTTACTTGAAAGCAAAGTAAATTATACCCAAAATGGCAGAAGAAGGACTCTTCGTCTGTTTAACTAAATCCATTTAACAAAAAGAGCACATGCATTGATTTGAAGTTGTTTTTTGTTACACAAGGCTTCTTATGTAAGCAAAATCCTTGCTACTGATGGTGGTTGCAGGAAGATACGCCCACACAGAGAGCTTCTCTTTGAATCAATGCCTAATGAGTACCATTACCATCACTTGCTGGTTTAGTTGCACGAGTGAGAAGATGTTATCACAAAAGCAGCACGATGCTATCCGTATCAATCGTAATTCCTGCCTTTATTTATTCTATTTCTCATCTCTTTATCACTACTGCACTTCTAAAGTCACAGGGGCTGAGGTATGTGAAGGAGGAGTCAAAGCAGAGATGTCACAGTGAGTTTCTTCCTCTCGCCCCAGCTGTGAGATCTCTCCGTGCTGCAGCAATCAGTCGTGCCCATCCAGCTCCGAGATGCCTGTGCCTTGCTCTGGTGCTTCACACATGCACTGAGGCTTCCTTTCCTCTCCTGGCTCACAGCCTCACCTACTCAGCATAATTCTGAAGTGAGCCCAAGGCTAATAAAGAGCCAGATCAGGCAAGTTGGACTGGGGCATGGTTTATGGTGGGGTCCATCCCCAAGCTAGCACTATGGCTTGTCCCTCCACATGTGATTTTGTCACCACATGTGCTTATGCCATACCAAGGCCGTGGCTGTGACTGCACTACCCAAAGAGGTCTCCTGACGGAGCAAAGCTGTGCTGCATTTCAGCTGCTCTTGTGTCAGGCTTACCGCAGATCATAGCAGGACCCTCATGTGGTGCAGGCTTTTTTGCTCTGTGGGTGGTAACACAGAAGCATATGGAATGAGCATTCCTTCAACTGCATTTCCCTGTCATCAAAGGTGCCACGGGAATCCTGAAATATGATTCTATGATTCTGAATGCTTAGTAAAAGCTGCAGTCCAGCTTGTGCTACCGTGGGCACATCTGAAGGTATTTCTTCAATGGAAGTCAAGGAAAATGCCCTGGTATTAGAGACCGCCTGGGTGAGAACTCAATGAGATCTCTGGCTTGGCATTGATGGTGGTATTTGATGCCAGATTTTTTGGCAAGTGGTTTCCTGAGTAATTTTGAACTGTGAACTGCATGAGCAGAGTCTCCCAGAGAGCCGGAGATCTGAAGCTAAAGCCCCACAAAGCCATCTCCACACTCCATGTCAATGAGGGACTTTTTGTTGTGGTTGCCAAGACAAAACTGGCCAGATGTAGAAGCTGTGAGTTTGCAGTGGATGGTATTAAACTCAGATATGCAATCTCTCAGGCTGCTTGTGAGAGAGAGAGCTCTTAAGTTCCATGATGTAGCACGCTGACAGGGGTAATTTTGTTGTTTCATAATTTGGCCAATCAACTTTGTTACCATAATAATGCTCTTGTAGCATACTTTGGTGTGTAACCGCACGTACCTTGTGAGGACGTTTGCAAACTGCAGTGTTTCTGGTTATCTGACAGATCAGTATGGGAGTTGGAGGTTGTTTTCCTGTTCAGCAGCTGTTCCTCTCCATGTCCTTTGCTTGCTGGAACGTACATGCCTCCATGGAGATGGAAGTCACCTCTGCAGGCACTGATAGACTTCTGACATGTTTCCCTCTCCCTCACAATCCTGGTTGCCTTGAGATAAGTGTAAGGAAAAAGCTCTTCAGTCCTAATGATATTGCAGGGGGTGAGCTCTGGCTCTCACTGGGCGTGAGTCTGGACTGTGTTTCCTCAGAGCCTTCCAGAGGGCAGCCACAAGGAACCCTAGGCCTCGTCCTTTTGGGAAGGCCAAAAGCCACTGAGAAAGCCAAGATCAGGGTTTTGCAAGTTGCTAGTTTTCTAGCTGTAACAAGGAATTAAGAGGGTTGCAAGTTAGTTGACAGAGCTTGCTAAAAGGAGAAAACACAAAAGAGCAATAAGCCTGTGGTAGAAGAGGATAATTAGACCCAGAGAGATGCTGATGCTGGCTTTTCTGCACTACTGAAATGATCTGTGGAAGAGTCAGCCATTCTGCCTTGGGCTGTGCCACATGCCTTGGTAATGGTGCTTTGCTGGTTGTCCGGGTTCTGTGTGGTGTCCTTGGATCCCAGTCCTGGTCCTCGAAGGACTGCTGCTGGGCCAAGTGAGCAAGTTATCCGTGTCACCAGGGTCACGGCCACCATCAGCCCTGTGCTTCTGCACTGTCAGTAGGGCAGTGCAGCTTTGAGCTATAATCACTGGATAAGGAATAAAGCACTGTCTTATCTGCTAATGTACTGATCAGGGCACTGTAACTTTTACTACTACTCTTCAGTTAGTTATATCCATGCTGGGGTATCTTGCAAGTCTGTTTCTTCACTTAACGAGTGTCTTCTGGTTTGTGGGGTGCATATTCTATTCAACATCTCTACTGTTTCCCAACTGTTGTCAGGACAAACTTGCTGAAATGGCCATCCCCATAAAGCCTCAACTCTGAGCCTCCTAACTGCCCTGTCTCTTTAAAACTTGGTTTCATAACACTGAAATTTCAGCTAAAGTATTAATTTTTTGCAGCAGGAAAGCCAGTGCAACCATGAGGTTTTCTGGCTTCCTGAGCACTGGCTTTGCTGCAAAAAGCAGGCAACTGCTCACTTTGTGACTCTGGTTATCTGGGATAAAGAAAAGAGCTCTAAAAACAGACCTTCAGTCCATGTTTGGCTGGATTTTGGGGACAGGTCGTCATGTTTCCTTGGAGCCAGGAGTGCTTGCTGGCTTGCAGTTCTCCTGTACATCACAGGTCTGTATTCTGATTTCAGACACTGACAGTGATTCCTGGCTGCTGTTTCCCAAGTGTTTGCTACACACGCAGCTCCTCCCTTAACCAATGTGCTGCTTGTCTTCTGTAAAGCTTGCTTTAAAAATGGGGTGGAGGGAAGGGAGGTAAAAAGCAGAGTAAAAGAGAAGGCAGATTCAGCTCTGTGCTAACACAGTGCAGTGCAGACTTTTCCTGTGTGGAAAGGAAGAGGAAGCAAGAGCAGAATTTGCTTCCTCTTTGATCAGCAATTGCAGACTTGGAGAGGGAGGAGCAGGCATCCTGGCCAGCACAGAAGGTTGGGGTTTGTGCCTGCCAGGAGCTTTCTAATTGCTTCTTCCTCTTCTCTGAGGCACTGTTGAGCCTTCCCTGTTAAGATCTTGGAAGCAAGGCATGGAACTGGAGCCACAGCACTGTCTGTGTGTTGGAGCTCTAGGGAGCTTGGTGTCTCAGTCCCAGGCCAAGGGGTTGGAGGCCATGGCTGCACCCAGCCCTGGGAGCTGTGTGTAGCTGCTAGGCTGCATGGAGATGCATTGCATCCCTACCCCGGAGGACAGGGAGCAGAGCTGGGTTCCTGGGTAGTTATTCCTGTGCAAAAAGAGTCTTCCTGTTTGCTTCTGAACCTGAAAGCTGCCTGGACCGATAACCCCAAAACTATTTCGCAATGGCTGCAGGGAGGTGCTGGATGGTGGGGCAACTGGCTCTGCCACTCATCCCATGTGTATGCACAGAGCCTGGGCGTGCATGCATCTGTGCTGACAAACCAGGTGAGACAGCAGCAGCACAGGTCACAGAAGCAGTGAGTAAGCAACACGTGTTGCTGCAGGAGCTCATTGCTACTCAGGGCCGCTGCTTCCCAGAGGAGAAAATAAGGCCACAGGTAATTGCCCTGCTCAAGCCTCGTGGCAAAACATTCCACTCTTTTCCCTCAGTGGGATGCATGTTTAGGTTTACTGGTGAAGGTCTGTTTTAAAACAGTGCATCTATGGATTTTGTTGATTTTGCACTTTGCTGTCTCCTTTTGCAAAGAAAGGAATTCAGCTCAGAGGTCCTGATACTTAGGAGGGGAGAAAGGACCAGGAAAGAAGCAATGGAAAGGTTGTATGTGTTCTCAACAGCTCATGTCTACCCACTGGACACAAGGCTAGCCAGCCCCAGTAAGATCCATTTACAGCAGTGTGCCCACACAAGTATTGCATTCTTGTCTTGCTTTTGTTATCTACAAAGCTGTTCACCGGAGAACTTTGCTTATATGTGAGGTCTCTTTAGGGGGCAGAGAGCATTCTGTTGCTCTGATAAGAGTTAAGCATCACTTATTTCTGGGGAACAACACACAGACAGTGACTGGGAGTAGAAATGTACTGGATATAGCATGGGCCGTGTGGTAGGGAATGGCTCAAAAGGGAAGCAGTATATTCATTACAGCGGATTAAAGCAGTGATGTCAGAATTCATGGGTGGCACATCACAGAGTGAAGAGCTCATTCATTCCTTAAATAAGCAGAAAGTGGCACAGCCTAAACAGATTATATAATATCAGAGAGTGAGATAATCCCTCCCCTGCATACCCAGTCTGCTTCATCACACTGTAGCGAGGCTTAATGGTTTCCATACTGTTTATTAATAGAAACAGCATGCATGAACACATGTGTAAGTGTATATGTGCACATGCAGCTCTTCCAGGGGCTGGATACATCTGTCTTTTGATAAGGAAGGAAGATATTTTGTGGGAATAAAATGCATGACCTACACGCAGATGCATTCAGATCCACACAGATACAAATACGTATCTTGCAGTCCTTTCTCAGCATCCGAGCAGCTGTGCCAGTCTTTATTTAACACAGCAGACTGACACGTGGCTCTGTCTGCTGAATCTCTGAATGTCGGGCTGACAATGTAGTATACTGCATGTGGACATGTTACAGATATATATAGCTGCAGTAAAGCGGATCTCCATGGGCACAGGGAGCAGCTGAAGGAGTTCTCCCTAGACAAAGCAAGGTTAGGTTGTGCAAGTATATGGATCTGTGGCTTGATCTGAGGCTGTTTTTTGCTCATACACATGAGAATACCAGCTTAACATCACCACGATCCCACTGCACTCACAGTGCTGGAGTCTCAGTAACTACTTGGAGAACAAGGCAATTTGAGCCTGGCAGTTGTTCTTGCTCCATTCCAGCATCAGTGAAACAATGCTGTTTCCCACAGCTCGCTTTCTTCCCAGAATATCACCCCTTTGTCCTCTCTGCTAAACCCAGTTTTTGGCAGGAAGGCTGAATTTGTCCCCACCCTGTAAACCTCGCCCCAGGATGTAGGAAATGGCCACAAAGATAGCACTGACATAGCAGGAGGCCCCTTCCCCTTTCCTGCCCCATTCCCATTCCCATTCCCCTTCCCCTTCCCACACCCTTCCCTGCCTTCCCTGCTTGCAGGCTGGCCCTTCAGATGGGGCACTTGCATTTGCAGGGAAGCAGCTACCTGAGGGCTGGAGGATGAGGAGGCAGCAAGCTGGCATTTAGGAAGACTGCTGCCTTCAGTGCTCTATGAGCAAAATGAAACAGGTTCAGCTGGATGGAGTTAAGGAGTTTGGAGTAATGGAGGTCTCTGACTCACCTGAACTCGGAGATAATGCAGGAAACTGTGGGCCAATGGCAGGCTGGTTGACAGGACTGCACAGCTCCAAGCTGATAGATCCTATATGTTGATGGATGGGAAGTGACTTTTCTCAGAACTCGAACTGCTGTTGCTTCTGGGCTCATCCTTAATCTTTACTTGTGTTTACTGCAATTATTCCTGGTTTAATATTGCAGCCTGGGTTAGAGGCACCAGTGCAGTCAGGACAGACGGAGGTGGAGGTAAAGAAAACCTTACACTTTGCATGAGGGGGTTAATGGTGAGTGTTTTGCATTCCATAATGGCACTGGAATTGTCTGCAGTGAAGTAAACTCTGGTGTTTTCCTGGTTGATAACACAGATGGTGCCATTTTTCCTCAAGACAGTGGGAAAAGTGTACTTCCATGTGATACAGTGCATAGGTACAGGCTTGCAGGTGAAAGGAAACGATGGTTGTATTTCAGAGCAGAAAACAGAGCATCCCATGATAGAGATGAAAGAAGATTTAAAACGTGGACTGCAAAAGTGACAGTAAAACAGCAGTTCCTGTTTGGTACAGTGGAGATGGGACTTATCTGAAAAGGTGCCTGACCTTTCCCCATAATTACTGTGCTCTGTGCTTCTCTTTTACCTGCACTTCTGAACTCTGTGGGACGAGGTGTGCAAGATGCCAAGAAAGCAAGGAGAGCTTGAGGTTTCCAGCTGGTTTAACCGCAGTGGGAAAGGATGGAGGATGCATACGTGGGAGTCCCACGGGGTTGCACGCTGTTGTTCTGACCCTTGACTTAGTGCTTCAATTCTTCTTCTGCTGCTGAGGCTTGGGTACTACAATGCCAACTTTGTTCTCCCTTGCTCGGACCACATCAGCTAGCACAGAGAACCTATTAATTTTTGCTCCGAGCAGCACTGGTTCCTATTTCCTGCCCAGTCATTCCCTCCACCCCCAGCATTTTGGCTTGGGAATTTCCTCCTTGACCCAAGGCCAACCATCTCATCTCCAGAGCATGGCCCAAGACAATATTGGGGATGACCAGCACAGCAAGGTTCTTTCTACAAGTATGATTTACTAGCTGAAGTGTGATGGACATGTGATTGCCCATCATATGGGGCAACAGAGAGCAGATAAGTGATCTGTAGCTGCTAAAAGTCATGCTATCAAGAGACATTTGGCAACTCTGGGAGAGCACAAACAGCACCCAAATCTTTCAGGGCACGAGGGGTGAGGGCCCTCCTGTGCTGCCCCAGCTGGTCAGCACTTCCAGCACTGCTGCAGCCAGAGGGCAAGACCTTGCTGCGTTTGGCAGGCAGCAGCACAGGAAAAGCCTTTCAGACAAGAGACAAAAGGAGCAGAGAGGTTGGGGAGCTCCATCCTGAGCCAAAGCCCGGGGAGGGGGGGGGGGGGGCGTGTTAGTAACAAGGAGCATTCAGTGCTGAAAGATGCCTGCTGGAGGAGGGTGGATTGAGCTAAACTGTGGACGAGGGGAAGTCTCAACAAAGCCTTCTGGATCTCCTCCAGCCCTGTTGGTAAACGGATGCTGCTAGGTTCACTTAGGGGGAAGAAAGAATTGTTTGATACTAGATTCTTGATAAGTCCATTTTGCTTTTAAAAGAAAGCTAACACACTGTCTGAAGAGAGGCATGCCCACATAACGTTTCTTTTTTCAGCTGAGGAAAGATTATTCCTGTATGTGGTCATTGCTTTGCAGTTTCCATTTTGCTGCTGCAAAACCTTAATCCATTGAATGGAGTCTCGCAGCTGTGTCATCTTCTGCAAAACAAGTATTCAGATCAGAAAGAAAGGTAAAGATCCATTCAGTCTGACAATACAAATTATTAGCTATCAGCCTGAATAGTGCTTGCTCTGATGAGCAAGAATAACAAAGCTTCAAAACAAAGCCCATCTGGTAGCTGCCACAGAGCAATTTCCATCTCCAGATTCTGCTGTAGCTGGGGTACTTCTCATTACATTCATGCATGTTGAGGACTCTTTAATGGCTAAGAATGAGGGAGGATGCTGCAGAGTGAGTGCCACTGAAAAAGCACTATTCCTCTACTTGGCCACCTCTTACACACAGCTTTGCAGTCCTAATCGTCCTTGGGGTTTGCACCTGTCATGCATGGTGGAAACTGGCCAAGGAGCGCTCAGCTCTTTTGAAGATGAACAGAATGTTGTAGTGAGAGCTTCATGTAGTTTGGATGCCTTGCTTGGAAATGAAAGTTGGCAAGTTGTGGAATAGAGATTGCTGGGTCTGAGCTGGCAGTCATTTTTTGGTTTGTTATTATAAGACAGTGAGAGGAACGTGCTTACCTGTTTTGATGCATAGCCTCCTTTGTAACCTACACAGATTTGGGATGGAAGTGTGCAGTAATTAAGTTATTGAGCCGCCGCGGCAGCCAGATGTTCTCTCCTACTGAATATGTCATCGTTAGTTGCTTTGCTAATTCATCAGCAACAATGCACATGGCTGCTCTGTGGAACGTTCCACGTGGAGAGCCCATCACTGCAGTGCTCAGCTCAGCATCAGCTCAGAAATGACTTCTGATGAACTGAACCATGGGCAGCAATAGGAAATGATTCGCTGCGATGTCTGTCAGGATTTTCTCCCCCCAGGCTGTAGTGATGAGTGGTGGAAAGTAAACTGCTGCCTGCGTGGCGTTTCCTCTGCCTTGTGTATCCATTCTCATCTGCAGGCCAGTCAGGGTCGGACAGCGAGCATCCAGATGCTCCAGGGGGAAGTCCAGATGCTGAAGGTGCTGTCTCCTTGAACATTTGGCTGTGGGTTACAAAAGAGAAGCTGAGGGGGAAACATGTTATGAGATACATTACATAAGGAGTGCATTAAAGGAGCTAAGGGAAGATTTCATCGTTAAGCCGTTAAATCCTAGAGTAATTTAGGTTGGAAGAGACCTCTGGAGGTCACCTAATCTAATGCCCTTCTCAGAGCAGGTCCAACCAGATCGTGTTGCTTAGTGCCTTGATTCTAGAGGAGCTCAGACTGTAGCTGCCAGAGAGCAGGGAGGGAGAATTCACTGAATGGAAGACTATTCAGTAAACTCAAATACCTCACTGCATTTTAATAGGCCTTTATATCATTTTAACATAAATGAGAATACTAGAAGAAGCCTGTAATTGTGTATATATAGCATAGTGCATAGAAGCCATATCTGTCATTGTATCTCTTGAAGAGAGGTGTCAGTTTTTGCTAAACATTAATGTATTAATTTGGAGTCAGCAGAGCACCATGCAACCAAAGCTTGAAGTTGTATTCATCTTGCTTCAAAACTGTCTAAACATACACCTCCAGCCACTCTGCTGAGGGAGAAGAGCCATAAACTGACATTTAGCATGCTTCAGACAAAGAATGGCATATTTCTGTAGCTGTGCAGAGCATGTGCAAAACATTATGAGCACTATTACCAAAACTAGAGCTAGGCTATGTTCAGGCACTGAACCTCTTCACCCGTGAGAAGGCACACTGGAAGCTGTTCTAGGGTTTGTGTTTCCACATCTAGCCAAATGGAGCACCAAATACCACAGAAACATCTTGCATAAATGTGAATCCAAAGAGGGCTTCAGCAACAGAAGGTTGGCAGCAGAACTGCAGTAAAACAAGGCAGTCATCGTTTTGCTTGCATGTCAGCATGTCAGTGATTGGATTCAGTGCTTTGTGTGGGGTAATGACACACTGCCATTCTTAAATGTCCTGATTAAACAGATCCACACCACTGAATAGCCGTACTGCAAAGTAATTAAGGTACAATTTCTCCCTTTTTTTTTAATAAATGAGGACACAGATTGAAAGACATTTCACAATGCTTATTCAGCATGAGCAAATCATGTTACTGGGAACAACTGTTTATACTACTGGGACTAAATGTGTTATCCTTTACAGCCTGCCCAAGTTCATGGAGAGCCACACTGCATCAAGTCATCCCATTTTCCACCCTAGAATGAAGCCATTCTCTGCTATAGTTGCACTGAACATAGCAATGCATGAAGGGTCACAACTTAGTATTGTTTAAATGTGTTGTTACCAGAAAACTACATAGAAGATTGTACAAGTAAGTTTAGATTAATACCAAAAACGTTAAGTGAGGGCTCAGCTCTGGCTCTCTGCTGTGTTTATTTGGGAGTAAGATTTATGTTCAGCAGGAAGCAAAATCAGGAATTTGGGATGCTGGGACTGCATGGTTTTCAAGTGCAGGACTGCAAAAAGCTTGCAGGGAACTGTTGCTGTCTGCGCTTCCCGTCTGGCTCTGATGGGAACCGCTGCCTGGAGCTGCCTGCTCCCACATCCCCCAGCACCCAGACACTGAATTCTGTTCACATACCAGTGAAAAGAGAACTGAGCAGTGTGGTTTTCATGTCTCGATGTACTTTTCTCTGCTTGGAGGTTCTTGTAGCACTCAAAAACTGTGCTGAGACCACCTGCTTTCACCTGCAGAGCAGGGAGCTGATGGCACGTGCTGGCTGTGTCCAGTGCTGATGTCCAAACCCCATCCTGCAGCCCCTCCTTGCACTGCCCGGTGGGACTCAGAGGAGCATGGAGCTGAGCTGGCTGGCTCCTTGTAGTCCTTCAGCAGGAAAGGAGCCCAAGCTAATAGCTCTGATGACAAGTTCAAGTGTTTAAGCAGACGATGGGCTCAAAAAAGGAAAATAATTTTTTTTCAGTGGAGCCTTTGGAAAAAAAACAACAAATGAGAATGAAGGAGGGACATGAGGACCCTGCATCTCATCATCATTTGGGTTTTACTTACATCAGCAGAGCTTCTGCTTCCTCACCTCTGTTTTTTACTGCAGAAAACTCTCTCTTGCTTCCAGGAGCAAAAAGCATTGGCGTGACCTTTCACATCTGCGTCGTGCTCATTGCCATCTGCAGAGAGATTTTAGTCAAGATTAGAAATACAGCTTATTCCATTATCCTGAAACAAAAACAGGAGACTCGAGCCACTAAAAACAGCTCTTCTATTGCCATTTTCTCCATTAAGCAATTGGTACTGTTTATCCCAAAGACACGCAGTTTAATGATGAGCAAAATCCCCTCTACGCTCCTTAGTTCACACGAGTGGCAGAAAATGAATTGCTATTTACAAAACACTGCATGAACCCCAGATAAGGTAATAAAAGCAATTCAGTTCAAGTTGCTTAAATGAGTAGCTTGTATAAGGTGTTTTCACCTGTTTTTTTCTCACTTATCCAAGGCCCAGCTTAGATCTCAGTCTGAGCCAGCAGTTTCCCCAGGGAGGGGATCTGCAGGGCTCGTGTTGTGCATATAGGCTGCTCTGTGGTTCACCAAAAGGGAAGCATCTTGTGTATAGCAGGGGCTGGGGATCTGAGAGCAGAACGGCTGCGAGGAAATGGTTAAGAAGAACAGGTAGCAGAAAGCAGTGCTGCTCCAGTGAGCAGAAGTGGATCAGACTGGAGCAGGGAATTAGCATCACACTTACTATAAATAGATTTATCTGGGCCAGAGGAAATCTCAGCCATTTTGGCCAGAACCACGAATCACCTTTAAATGAAGCAGATCCTCCTGCTAGGAGATGCTTCAGCCTGAACCACAGCCAAGGGCTGGTGGGAAGAAAACAGAGCAGGTCCTCTCACAAAGCCAGGGACACCTTCCATGCCATTCCCTTCCCATGACCAGGCTGCAGACCGGGTTGATGGCAGTGAGGATGCAGAACTGCAGCAGTCTCCCTGCAAACTGACCACAGCTTCCTGTGTTGTCCAAACTCCCAGCCAGCTGAGAGCTGCCCAGGTTGACATTTGGTTTAACCCTCTCCTGCTAAATGTTGTCTTTTTAATTATCGTTATTTAATTACAGAAGAGGCAAGGGAGGGGTTGGAAAGAAATGAAGAATATAGATCTATGTGTATGTGTGTATTCCCTCAAAGAAGGGAAGAGCTTTAGGTGCCATGACCCAAAATTTCCCCCCAGTCTCATGCCTTGGAACAAGACCTCTCCCAGCCAGGTGGAGCTGTGGGTTAGTGCTCACTTTGTGGCTGCTTTGACAGGTTTCCCTCTCCCTTTCCCCAGCCCCTCAGCCCATCCTGGTGTTTGTCCTTTTGCAAGTTCTCTCTGGATGTTATGCTTTTCTTCTGATTTATGGTTTCCTGTGGGCTCGGAGGAATGTGAGGCAGAAGCAGCGTTCTGCTTTGTCACTTCTGAGCAGAAAGGGAAACAGAGATTAGCAGCAACAGCTCTCGGGTTTTGTGGAGGTTTGCAAGCGGACAGCAAAGCTTTCGGGAGGAGCAGAGCTGCCCTGTGATAGGGCAGGGGATGGCTGCCTGCTGCCTTGCTTGGACACTGGGGGGGCACAGAGCTGGCTGGAATCATTGCAGCCATTGTCCCCACTGAGCAAGAGCACAGACCCAGGTCTATGCTACCAAACACAAAGAGCAGCCATCTATTTCTCACTCCAGATGATTTTTATTTTAGATAGTCTGAATGTGCAGAAACCCTCCACAGAATAGAGCAAAGGCCTCAGTTAAGACTTGGCAAGCAAGTAATGTGAACCTTCCCTTCTGAAGCAGATCTGAGAATAAACTCCTCGCTCCAAAAAGGGAGCCTTAGAAATGTGAAGATAAAGAACACAGAAACCAGGATACTGAGTGTTATTACTGCATATCCTCTAGGAACATGTGGTGTTTTTGTAGTGCATGTGGATCATCCCAGTGTCTGGGGTGGAGACGAAGCCCTCTTAGAGCGTGAGCTGGGAGATGGGGTGAGTTGGGATGGGGCGGGTTGGGATACAAACTGCCCGGTTAGAGCCCATGGGTTCGGGGCTGGGATGAAGGCTGAGCAGGGTTGGTTGGTTGGTTGGTGTGTCGCAGTCCCCAGGTTTCAGGAGGTTTCTCTCCGTTGTTTTCCAAGTCAGGCTTGTGTGATCTCAGTGATTGAGAATCCAGGGCTGTGGCTTGGCCTTGACTCAGCCTCAAATGAAAGCCAGGCACTCCTCCCCATGTGAACTCCATCTCCTTGGCCTGTTTCTGGCCACAGAACCCTACATTCCCCCCCATTGTGCCTCCCCATCTGTCAGACCTGTTGTGTTCTCCCTGCCTTTTGGGCTGGTGTGGGGAATACTTCCAAATGGCGATCATGTTAGATTCCTCAACAAGTTGTCCATGGGTCGGGGTCTTTGAACACAGCCTTCCTGCTATCACAGGCCACAAACTCTTCCCTTCCTCCCACTCTCCATGCGAAGTACAGCCCCGAAGGGTGCCAAATTACTGTGGCTGTTGGAACAGCATCCTTGATCTGGCAGATGGCTGGCTAACCATCACTGTTGGGTGCCTGATGGCTGGTTCGTGCTACAGGTGGGACTGACAGTTCTTCCCATCTTTTCTCATGTTGTCTTATATTCTTAAAGACCAAAATCCAGATGTACTAAGCACAATGTAAACAGGGAGTAGGTTTCTTCTCAGCATGGCCTAACCATTTCACCACCCTGTGTGCACGTGCTTATTGTTGGGTCTATTACATACCAGGCTTGAGAAAATCTGGCTTTCTTCCCAAATTCCAGTCTGGTGGCAATACATACGACTTCCAGCTTGCTTTTGTTGATTACCTTTCATTTCTTAACAGAGGTTTGAGGTATATTTCTCTAGCAGGCGGTGCAGACTACTGAGAGATTAGGAGGACCAATTCTGTTTTTGGCTTTTGTGTTGACTTCATTGGGTCACATTACTTCTCCCATGCCTCACTTTGCTTCCCTTGCTATTTTCCTGCCTTGCCTACTTAAACTCACTGGAGGTGTGATGGTCTCCTCCTGTAAGATTGTATAATTTCAAGTTCATAGGGGTCTCAGTATGCATGAGGAATGCAGTTGCCACAGCAATGCCAACATTAGCGTCCTTTTCTTGCCTCACTTTTCAATGGGTGTGTCATCTGTGTGTATTTTGTAAGCATTAACTAGTAGCCAAAATGAGCACAGAAAAACGTAGCCCTTGGCTTGACTAGGCATGTAAAGATATTAATAACCACAAACACAAAGGAAATGATTAAGGAATAGGCAGTGCTCCTAATTGAATGCTTCTTCCCCATTCATGGGAGGAAGGGTGTGAAATCTTTCTTATGCTTGCCAGCTCTTATTACAGGAATCGGTCATTAGCCCCATTTGTGCGACAAGTTCGTCTGCAGTGCCCTGCCAACTCACAGGGCAGAGCTGGGCTTTCTCTGGGCCATGTGAGGAGCTAGGAGTGCAGCTTTGCAGGAGTTTCTGCCATTTTTTTCCCCCCAGTCTTTTTATTTCAGAAACAGAAACAGGGCTGAAAAATTGATCACAGGCTGTGCCATTGCAGCCTACAGTGTGCTGTGTTAACTCTTGGCCCTACTGATGGCATAAAGCAATCTGACCATGCTGTCCCTCTATGTATGATCTCTCCTATGCAGCTCTGAGCAGGAGAATCCCCTTCCCAGGGAAAAGAAGCAGTTGTTAGCACATCAGTGATGTCCAGTGCTTTTCTGAAGGTTCTGCAGCCTTTCCTGGCAGTTTAGAGCATCTCTGGATGATCCAGACCATGCAAATAAGGGCTAACAGAGTTCTTCCTACAGTCCTTTGCCAGACAGGGATGTCAAAGGTAGGTAGATCTGGAGGATTTTGCACTGAAGGAGAGTAAAACCTTCTGCCAATGTGGTGCAGAGCATTGTATCTCACTGGTTGTCCTTTCAGGCTTGTAACTGTAGAGGTGGAAGGGATGCACCTGGATGCACCAAATGACTTTTGGCTTTTGGTCATGTCAGTCCGACACGAAGGTCAGTGTGTTTGAAGAATGTGAGAAGTTAAACCAAATTAAACAGCATTGGACCAAAGGAGAACACGTTAAAATTTGCACTGGTATATCTGTGTAACCCCCAGGGGTTTCTGCAGTGGTAATTAAACACCAGGCCAGATGTTGGTTGTGGAAATGTGCTGAATGTATGTGTTGGGCTGGTACAAATGAGAGCATTTAGGCTGGTGGGGGTGGAAGTGAATGTCCGAAAAGAAAGGCAGAACATTCACAAAAACAAGTCTCATTCAGCCCTGAGTTTGCTTTGTGATTTCCTTGTGAATCAGGCAAGAAAAAGAGAGTGGGAGGAGGGGAGAGAAAAGATATTCAGAACCCAGTCCAAAAGCAACCCCACACCCCCAGGCAATATCTCTTATTTAAGACATTTGTTTCTTCTGGCACTGCGAGGAAACCTTTCCAGACATTGTCCTCTGAGAACTGTTCAGTATTTGCAGTTAAAAGGGCAGTACGCGTGTAAATATGTATGTGCTGAGAAGGGGAAGGAAGAAAAAATAACTGTTATTGTAACAGAAGGGACAGATTTTTACTTTCTGGACCTAAGAGTTCACACTGAGCCACGTAAAAGGTTTCATTTCATGGAACCCTTTGTGATCTGCAGGGCTTTAACTGCATGGAGCACCTCCAGCTCATCCCTGTGATCGACTTCTCTGGAGATGGTGAGGGTTCAGTTATTATTGCCTTGGGACTGTGTATGTATTCCCAAGTCTCCAGAACACAGGATAAGAAGAGCAGTTGTTTTCTTACCTGTCTTCATGCATCAGTAACAACATATCTTCCTGTTCTACCAGGAGAGGCCAAGCAAATTTCTTAATCTCCGCTGCACTTTGACCTGGAGAAGGAGGCTGAGCTGCTAGTGTAGAAATGATTCGCCTTGGAAAGCATGCTGGCTGCAAGCTGCTCTTAGGTGCCAGCTTGGAAGACATCCAGCAAGCACCTTGAGCCAGCCAGTGTGTGCACTGTGTTCGTGCAGAGACCGTTGCAGTTATGGGGAGACTGAGCTAATCCAATTGTTCTGAGCACCAGGGTGAGGGCTGCTGGGGGTTGAGACGATGCAGCTTGGGCATGTTCACCAGCAAAGCATGGCACTGGTAAGAACACAGTGCCATGGAGATAGTGTCGTTCTGCTTCTTGGTAGCTTCTTGTCAAGGCTGGGGGCTCTTCTGGAAAAGAGGCTTTCATTGAGCACATTGCTTTTAATGGCATGCATGGTCTTACAAATTAGTCAAAAGGCCTTATTGGCCTTTAAATCCAGC
>JACDJE010000541.1:0-13315 GCA_016647715.1 Pavo muticus
CATCATCATCACCACCACCATCATCATCACCACCACCATCATCGTCACCACCACCATCATCATCACCACCACCACCATCGTCATCACCACCACCATCATCACCACCACCACTATCATCATCACCACCACCATCATCATCATCACCACCATCATCATCGTCATGACCCGCACCAGCACCATCATCATCATCACCACCACCACCATCATCACCACCACCACCATCAGCACCACCACCGCCATCACCATCAGCACCACCACCATCATCATCATCATCACCACCATCATCATCATCACCACCACCACCATCATCATCACCACCATCATCACCACCACCACCACCATCATCACCACCACCACCACCATCAGCACCACCACCACCATCATCATCATCACCACCACCATCACCATCATCACCACCACCATCATCACCACCCCTCCCACCATCACCACCATCACCATCATCACCACCATCATCACCATCACTATCACCATCATCGTCACCACCACCACCATCAACATCATCCCCATCATCATCACCACTGCCACTCCCATCATCATCATCATCACCACCACCATCATCATGACCACCACCATCATCATCACCATCATCATCATCACTTCCACCACCATCACCACCACCCCTCCCATCATCCTCACCACCACCACCATCATCATCATCACCACCACCATCAACATCATCCCCATCATCATCACCACCACCACCACCACCATCATCATCACCACCATCATCACCATCACCATCATCATCACTCCCCTGCAGCCCTCCCTGGCCCCAGCCCCAGCCTCATCTGCTGCCCCCTCCCCAGCTGCAGGTAAAGGCTGACCCTGAGGGATCCACGTCCCTGGATCCGCTGCCCCAACCCTGCTCAGGGCCGCTGACCTGGCAGAGCTCCGCGTTGCGGGGGGCATCGCAGGACCAGGGCAGCGGGCTCCGGAAGGACGAGCCCAGGTAGTAGAACGCCCAAGCGATGATGACGTTGTAGTAGATGGACACCAGGGAGGACACGACCAGCATGCCCACACCAACACCTGCAGCGGGGAGAGGGGCTGCTCCGTGCCTGCCTCGGAGGGGCTGGGAGCTGAGAGGGGCCTGGGTGCCCCTGGCGCTGGGCCTACCTTGCAGGATGGGGCAGCACTTCCAGACGGTGATGGGCCCTGCGGCTCCGTACTGCCCCAGGCTCAGCTCCATCAGGAAGAGAGGCAGCCCCACCAGGAGCAGCATGAGGAAGTAGGGGATGAGGAAGACGCCTGGGAGGAGGAGAGGGGCAGTGGGTCAGGGGATGGCCAGAGGACACACCAGGTCCTGCAACCCTCCAGGAGATGGGCACAGGGCAGGGAAAGGCCCCGCGCTGCCCAGAGAGCTGTGAGCACCCATCCCTGGCAGTTATTGCACAAGGCCATGGGTGGGGTTTTGGGCCCCTGGTCTACGGGAGATGTTCCTGCCCATGGAGGGGGGTGGGTGGTATTCAAGGTCCCTTCCCACCCAGACCAGGAGCCCTGTGGGTGTGAAGCCCAAAGGGCAGTGTGGGCTGCTGCTGCCCATCCCAGCCCCAGGCAGTGCCCGGCTGTGTGCACCACTTCTTCCCCACTGCACTGCACAGAGCACGGAGTGCTGGCAATGGGGCCACTGGGGATGAACGCAGGGACGGACACACCAAACCCCACACCTATGCCCCGAAGCAGAGCAGCACCCACAGCCCTGCCCTGGGGCCAAATTCCTCGGTAAGGCAAGGTGCAAAGCTCAGCCCGGGCGCATCCACCCAGCTGCAGTGCTGGGCACATCCCCATTCCTGCATGGCACCGTGGAGCCAACCTGGGCCTCGCAGTGGGGTTAAAGCAGAGGGGGCAGAGGGCAGAACAGGACCCTGAGCTCCACAGCACTGCCTGAGCCCCCCGAGCACGCTGAGCCCCAGTGCTGGGGCAGCACCCACCTCCTCCATTGCGGTAGCACAGGTAGGGGAAGCGCCAGACGTTGCCCAGCCCCACGCAGTAGCCCAGGCAGGAGAGCAGGAAGGTGTGCCGCCCGGCCCAGGTGTCGCGGGGTGGGCTGGGGGCCGGGCTCCCCACCGGGGCCGGGGGCTCTGCCCAAGGCTGGGGGGTGGTCGGACCCTGTGTCTGGAAGATGTTCACCTGCAGAGGGAGCAAAGAATTGGGAACGCGTGGCCAAGATCACACCAGAGCAGAGGAGGATGAGGAGGGTGGGGTGAGGAAGAAGCAACGCTGTGCACGCAGTGCCAGGATAAGGTTCTGGCTCAGGGCGGTGTGCGGGGGCTGCTCCGTGCTCAGCTCACATGCATGCAGGACTTGGGTGAGCAGGACAAGGGCTGGGGCTCCTTGGTCTGCACCACTCCTCCCTAACAACGCGATGGGCCATAGGGAAAGTCTCTGCATCCAGCTGCATGGAAAGCACTGCTCCAGCTCTGCAGTCCCCAAAGGCTGCAGAAACCCCAAAATCCAGCACGTGCCTCCCTGCAGGCAGCAGAGCAGCCGTGAGCAGCTGTGTCTGTGGCATCATGCAGTGCTGCAGGGCAATGCTGTGGGGTGCCCCGGGATGTGGGCATTTGGGGTGCTCAGAGTCTCTGCAGGGCAATCCTGGCTGCTCTGTGCAAAGTCCATGGGCACTTCCCATCAGTGCCAGCGGCAGTGTGGGGCTGTGCCCCACAGCAGAGCCGTCCCCGTGCCCGTGAGATAACGGAGTGCTGCACTGACTGCCTGGGGTAACACAAACAAACTGCAGATTGCAGGAAGCATGCCACCGGGACAAGGCCACACGGAGGGCTCTGCCCTTTGCCTGGCGCTGCGTCAGAGCCGTCCGGGAAGCACAGCATGGGGATGCCCCATGTGATTACAGGAGCCAGCCCAGCATGGAACCCAGGGGGTGTCTGAGCCCGGGGTGCTGCTCCTGCACATTGCACACCCACCCAATGCACCCACGTCCCAGCTGTGGGGTCACAGCATGAGCCATTGAGTGAAGAAAGCAGGGAAAGCAGTGGGGGCACTTCAGCCCTCTGCAGACGCTCAGGCTTTCTGCTGTGCATCAGCTCCTCTACGCTCAGAGCGGGGCACAGCAGGCACAGCCTGCCTGGGTGGCTGGGAGCCTTGCCCTACACCCAGCACAACAGCCAGCATTATGCATTCTGAGAACCTCTGCAGCTGTGCCCTGTGGGGATGGGGATGGGGGCACTGCCTGATGGCAGTGGGGCTGCCCCCAAAGGCTTTCCACCACCGCAGTGCCTGAGGGGCAACGCGCTGCAGAACCCCCACGCAATCCGAACGTCCCCAGCGCTGCTCCCAGCAGAACTCATTGGGGGCACCCAACCACCATGGGGCTGGGGTGAGGGGGAGCTGCACCCAGTGGGCCCCCAGTGCTGGGAGCAGGGTCAGGGCAATGCAAGGATGTCCCCAGGGCCCCGGTCCTACCGTGGGCTCCGTTGGCGCGGCGGGGGCCGGGAGCCCCGTTGTGTGGAGGTGCCCGTGCGGCATTTCCTTCTGCAGGGTGTGCTCACCTGGGCCAGGTGCAGCTCCGCCCCATCCCGCTGTGCACCCAGCTCCTGCCAGCCCTCAGGCAGCCATGGCTGCGTGGTGCCCCCAAACTACTCATCCCATAGCTGTGAGCTGTGGAGCCGAGGTGCGTGCTGGGGTGGCCAGCTGCAGCTCCAAGCCTCTGTCGGGTCGTGGTTTCATGCTGCACTCCTCGTGTGCCTGGGCTGAGACATGCAGAAGAGCATCCCCGTGCCCTGGCAGGAGAGCACCGGGGCACTGCAAACTTCTGACCCAGTGCAGAGGAGAGGTGATGAGCTCCCACCCTGTGCTGCAGGCATGAGGGCATGAGGAAGAGGGGAGAGCGGTACTAAAGGATGCAGGGATCCTCTGTGCCCTCCAGGCTGGACATCAGCCCAGTGTGAAGAAGGGGCTGTGTTGAGAACCTCCCATTCCAGGTGGTGTTTGCTGGTTGCATCCCCCAAAACACCCATCACTGTCACCCTGCTTTCCCAGCTGGTCTCTGGAAAACCACCCAGGCCAACAAGGAGCAGAGATATGGGCTCTGCATCAGCAGCTGAAAGAGAGCTGAGATTAAAGCTGCAATCTACCCATGAAGCATTTCTCCTATAGCACCCCACTGCAGCACGAAGCCATCTGCTCTCAGCATCTCTACCTCCAACCCAGGGACACTGGGTTAGGCTGCCCTGCTCTGCACACCAGCTCCTGTCCATCTCAGTGTTACATGCATTTTTCTTGGCCAATGCTCTGGCTCTGCCTCACTTTGGCCATGTCCATGTGCTCCATGTGGGGCTGTTTCTGACCTCGGAGCGGAGCAGGTTCCTCAGAACCTGGAAATACCCCTTGAGCCAGGACTATCCTCCGGGACAGGGAGAAAGGAGAATGACTTCCAATACAAATTTGGCTCTTTTCATCCAAGAGCCATCCAGGATGGGAACGGGACTTGAGCTGCCCAGTGCCCACTAAGCTGGTGACCCTGAAGGAATGCAAGAAGTCTTCGTGGGTTGACTGCAACTGAATTTCTGTGAGTAAAAGGAAACCAAAGAAGATGGAGCTATTTGCTTGGTGAGGGTGGCTGCCTTCATCCCATGCCATCCACCAGGAGCTGCTGTGGTCCTGGGGCAGCGCGACGTCCTGCACCTTGCAGGAGAGCAGTCTGCAAACGAGCAGCATCTGTACAGATGGGTCTGGGCCAAGGAATTAAATGTAATTCCATCCAAATGAGGGGAACGAAGAGGTATTTTTAGGTTGGGTCATTTTGGCGGCCTTGTTTATTGTACTGCCTTGCAAAAAGTTGCCCTGAGAGACTCATGATTAGAACTGGGACATGAGCGTAGTGCGTAAAGATGCACAGAACAACCGAGAAGTGGAGGATTAGAATTCTCCATCCTATTTCCTCCTCATAGAGCAGATCCCATAAGAAACCCCATGAAAGATAAGATGCTCACAACTTCCCCTGTAGCCCAGAGGCATTCAGACCCCTTGATCCAGAGAGGGCTCCACATTAGGACATCACAGCATAGGTCAGCTCTGGAGTGGGGTGAGTTGCAAATCCCTGCATCTCCCTCCTGGTCCATCATCGTTGGCTGCAGAGTGTGCCAGGCTCCCAGCTGCTTTCACACCAGCTCAGAGCACGTAGGCAAGAGGTGGATGGTTGGACTTGACGATCTTAGTTGTCTTTTCCAACTTTAATGACTGGATGATTCTATGAGGTGGGATCCATGCACTCCTCGGCAGGTCTGTCGCCTTTATCCACAGCAGAATCAGATCTGTTGTTTCGTGGCTTCACACTGTGGGACTTGGAGGTGAAGCAACCTTGGTTCAGGATTTGGGTCCTGTCCCAGCTCGGTGCCATTCAATCAAGCAGCCGAGGCAGCCTGCTCAATCAACCCCTGCCATATAAACCTATAGCAACAGGAACCCGTCAGCACAGAAGCTCCATTCCAACCACAGCTGCCTCAGGGCTGGGTGGAGGTGCAGTGTTGTGCAGCCTCAGGAAGTCTGGTTTTCGTTGTTACATTTCCTTCCAAATTTGCCTCTTGGGCGTTGATGGTGGTTGTTGTGATCTTGCCACAGCTGGAGGGGAGGAGGCTGCTGTTCCTCTGCAGCAGTTTAACCCATGACGCACAGTCACATCCTCCTAACACGAAACAACTGCTCCACCTGCTATTGTTTTTCAAAAAAGAGTGAATAAAACACAAAGCACCTGAGGGCAAAGATCTGTGAGCACAGCACAGGCTTCAAATGAATCAAGACACAGTGTTTTTTTCCTTCTGTAGGCCTTTTTCCAACCACACAGAGAAACAAACAACCCCCAATTAATTTCCATTTCCTGATCAGTTCCAGATATTCCTTGTGTCACCTCTGAGAAACAAGAGCTCTTTGGGTGTCCAGCCTTGGTGCATGGTGCTCCCAGGCTGACTGGATGATGCACTGCATCTTCAGAGCCAGGCTCAGTGCTGAGGGATCAGCAACTGCCATGTTTGCTGAGCAGTGATGGACCCAACCAACAACCTCATATAAGCGGAGAGACAGTCAGAAACAAAGGGCTGGAGTACATGGCGCAGCTGCCCAGGGAGTGGGGAGTCCAGAAGTGTGGGGGTGTGACAGTGAGGGACATGGCCAGTGGGATGGTGGGGTGGGCTGGGGTTGGGCTTGGGGATCTTGAAGGGCTTTTCCAGCCTTCTTGATTCCATGGCTCTATGAAATGGGGCTACATCTGCCTGTGGATGGTCATTAGGGGCTCCCCTCTAGGGCCAGTCCTGTTCAACGTCTTCATCAATGATCTGGATGCAGGAGTTTAATGCATCCTCAGCAGGTTTGGTAATGATGCTGTACTGCGAGGTGCTGTTGACTCCCTGGAGAGATGACAGGCTGTGCAGAGGGATCTGCATGGCTGCTTACAAGGGTTGATAGTGATAGGACAAAGGGGGAATGGTCTTAAACTGAGACAGGAAAGGTTTAGGTTGGATATTAGGAGGAAGTTTTTCACTCAGAGGGTGGTGAGGCACTGGAACAGGTTGCCCAAGGAGGCTGTGGATGCCCCATCCCTGCAGGCATTCAAGGCCAGGCTGGATGTGGCTCTGGGCAGCCTGCTCTCTGAAGGTCCCTTCCAACCGAACAATTCTATTCTGTTCTAAATAACAGAGCTCCCGCTGCTGCATGCCACCAGGCATCTCACTCAGAGCCCCTCAGGGTCAGCCCCGGGCAAGGACAACACACCTGTGAGGTGACTGCACTCTCACAAGGCAAAACTGAGTGTTTCTGGTGCTGTGTTTGTCTCAGCTTCCCTTCCCCACACTACTTGGTGCTGTCCTGACACATGGGTGCACCTCTTGGTTGAAAGAGGCCCCGTTATCACAGCACCTCAGGTGGCTGCTGGTGTACACAGCACCCAGCGCATGCCAGCAGAGGAAGTACTGACGTTTGGGGTTGTGTTATGTGTACAAACCCCAGCACTGCTTTGGGTGCTGAGCTGCTGTCCTTGAGCACTGCTTGGACCCTGGGGCGTTTTGTGAGGGAGTTGTGCAGAAGTACATGGAACTGTCATACAGCACAGGGGGAGCAGCCAGCCGCTCAGCACTGCCTTTCCCAATGTCTGAAGGGTGGCCATGGCCTCCGGAGACCCCAAAGGACCTTCTGAGATCCCAAGGGGCATCCTGAAACTCCAAAAGGCCTTCTCAGACCCCAAGGGGCGTCCTGAGACCCCAAAAGACCTTCTCAGACCCCGAAGGGCCTTCTGAGATCCCAAGGGGCGTCCTGAGACCCCAAAGGACCTTCTCAGACCCCAAAGGGCCTTCTGCCATAATGCTCTTCCTGGCTGCAGCTGAGGGCACAGCGTCCCCACAGCTCTCATAGCACTGTGGGGCTGCCTGTCCCCAGGCTCTCCGTTCTCAAGGTGCCCCCCCAGCCCCTCACAGCAGGACATGGGCTGGCTGCTATGGCAGCACACAGGCACCCATGATAGCACATAAGCTGCTGCGTGCCTCAGGAGTTTTGGTGTTCTTTGGAAGGGGAGGGAGAGCTGTGGGAGAATCGTGTGGAGAGTCGCATTAAATATGAAGCTTAAATATTATTTAGTGCAATCACCACTGTGTTGTGGTTATGCATATCGCGAAACGAGGGCATTATGGCCCTTCGCGGCCGCCGTACGTCGCGCCCTCGCGGGGCCGCGAACCGCCCTGAGGGGGGGAGGAGGGTACCGCCGCCATCTTGGAAGCGGGCACGCAGCCCGCTCTGTCCTCGGGGGTTGCTTCTCTCCGGGAGGGTACGAGGGGAACGTGGGGATAGAGCAGGGGGTGGGGCTCCGCTGAGGGCGAGAGACAGCGTCGAAGTGGTTGCAGAGGGGAAAGAATGAGTCCGTGCCCGGATTCAAGATGTCGCCTGCGACCTCAGGCGGAGAGGGCGGAGCGTACGGTGGCGCGGCGGGGTCAGCGCAGTTGGCGGGAGCGGGAATTGGCGCTCAGCAGCCGTTGGGAGCCCGCGCCGCCGCCACCATGCACGTCGTGAAGCGCGGTGAGCGGGGTGTTGTGTGCGGGGGGACGGCGGGGAGCGGCTCGGGGCTCCGTCCCGGCTTTGGCCACGGAGCCCCCCTGGGCCCCACGGCGTCTGTGCTCTGGGGATGGGCTCCTTGACCTCCTCGCTGAAGGAGGTCGCGGCGAGGTGGGGGTCGAGCTCCGCTCTTATCAATAGGAGGAGAGGTGGTGGCCTTCAGTTGTGCCAGGGGAGGTTCGGGTTGGATATTTCTTCTGTGCATGGGCTGCCCGGGGAGGTGAGGAAACCCCTGTCCGTGGAGGTGTTCCAGAGCCGTACAGAGGTGGCACTGAGGGACACAGAATCACCAAGGTTGGAAAAGACCTCCCAGATCATCCAATCCAACCATCCACCTACCACCAGTATAACCCCGCTAAACCGTGGCCCTTAGTGCTGCTTCCAAACATTTTGTCAGCACTGAATGCGTCTTGAACACACACAGTCAATGGGCATGGTGGGATGGGGTTGGATGTGGATCTGGAGGCATTCAAGGCCAGGCTGGAGGTGGCTCTGGGCAGCCTGGGCTGGTGGTTGGCCACCCTGCACATAGCAGGGGGTTGGAACGAGATGATCATTGTGATCTTCTTCAACCCAGGCCATTCTATGGTTCTAGCGGGCTTTTTCAACCTTGAGGATTCAGTGAACCCAAATGGGTTGTCCTTGGTGACTCCCAACCTGGTTGGCTCCTTGTGTGAGGTGCTGGGTGGGATACCGTGCTTAAGTCATCCATTTCTTGTTGTTGGAGCTGCTGTTTGTAACCTCTTCCCCAACAGATGGACGCCAGGAGCGTGTCATGTTCGACAAGATCACGTCGCGCATCCAGAAGCTCTGCTATGGGCTCAATGCTGACTTTGTGGATCCAGTGAGTGCCCTTTTTCCTGCTGGCCCATTCTCTGCCCCTCATGTATATTTTCCAGGTGAAAAGAATATACATAGAATCACAGAATGGCCTGGGTTGCAAAGGCCCACAGTGCTCATCCAGTCCCAACCCCCTGCTGTGTGCAGGGTCGCCAACCAGCAGCCCAGGCTGCCCAGAGCCACATCCAGCCTGGCCTTGAATGCCTGCAGGGATGGGGCATCCACAGCCTCCTTGGGCAACCTGTTCCAGTGCCTCACCACCCTCTGAAAGAAAAACTTCCTCCTCAGATCCAACCTCAACCTCCCCTGTCTCACTTTCAAACCATTCCCCCTTGTCCTATCACCATCCACCCTCACAAACAGCCGTTCCCCCTCCTGTTTAGACACTCCCTTCAAGCACTGGAAGGCCACAATGAGGTCTCCCTGCAGCCTTCTCTTCTCCAAGCTAAACAGTCCCAGTTCCCTCAACCTTTCCTCATAGCAGAGCTGCTCCAGCTCTCTGCCCATCTTAGTGCCCTCCTCTGGACCCGCTCCAACAGCTCCACATCCTTACTGTACTGGCAGCCCCAGGCCTGGATGCAGCACTGCAGATGGAGCTCACAAGAGCTGAGCAGAGGTGGACAATCACCTCCCTCTCCCTGCTGGCCACCCCTCTTTTAATGCAGCCCAGAACACAGCTGGCCTTCCAGGCTGATGGTGATCTCTGCCAAAAGCCAACAGCTGTGAGCAAGGAGGAGGTGTTACCTGCTGTTCACCTTGGCAAAAACCAAGCACAGCAACCTGTGCAGGAGCTGTTGGCAAATACATTTGTAACATGTTTCTTCTAACTGTGTTCTGATGCTTTTTGCTTCATAGGTACAAAGTATGAGATTGAACTGTGGGAAAGTCTCTGCTTTGCTTGTTCTGAACTGCTTTGGATAGATGGCCCAAATACTGGTAGAGTGGTTGAGCTTCTTGTGCTTGAAAAGAGTGGTTTGCTGCTCTGACTCACAAATATTGGTTGTGGCAGATTGCTCTCAATTTCAACCTGCAAAGCTTGAGCAATGCTATGTGGGAATCAGACCTTGGCCTCTCTTAAAACAAGGTGCCCTGTCTGTCACAACCCCCTGTCACTGTAGTACCTCTGTTACTTTGGAGCTGTGGGATTTGGGGTGTGTGTTGATCCACCCACGTAAGCTCCTCTTTGCTTGTGCAAAGGGTGACTCCTATGTGTGGCTATGAGCTGGGTTCTGCACACCTGCATAAAACATCTGTGCATCTGGAGTTGCCATCCTGGGCTCTTCCCATCCCTGAGATCTGCTGATCTGTTCTCACGTCTTAATTTGCAGCTGTCTGTTAATTAGCATTCCTTACCAACAGGCGTGCTGCTCTTCAGCTGCAGGGGGAGAGGAGGACATTGGTGACTTGTTTCCATCTCAGTGCTGCTGTGAGCTCAGTGGGGAGGGTTTGGTGATGAGGACAAAAGCAAGATTCCCGTGCCTCCTGAGTGCTCCCACCCTCATGGTGAAGCTGATTTAACACCACGTACTGCACTCTCATGCACTGTGCAGCAGTGTGGGCTTTTCCCAGCAGGGGTCCCAGCTGGCAGATGGAGGCCAGGCTGAGGCACGGTGCAAAAGCCAGCATATCCCAGCAGGGCTGGCTTTTCTCTCTCTTGCTGTATCACTGTAAGCATTGCACTTCCACGCCTCATCAGGCATTTCACAGTCAGGCTTCAGCTGGAGTTTCAAATCTTCCAAGCAAGCACTCTTTTAAACTGACTTTGCTTTGTGTTGTTTTTTCTGGTGCACTTTGCTGTGCTTCATTCCAGCCTGCAGGAAAGTGTCTGCAGAGAAAAGCTCGTTAATGGCTCTGTTCTGGGTTAATGGTTTCTGCTCTCTTTGCTCTCTCTCTGCTCTCCTCCCGCCCCTCTCCCTCTAGATTTAAAATGTTAGGAGCCAGTGTTTCACTGGTTTTGATTTGCTTTCCTAATGAAGGAGTGACCTCATTGCAGCCTTCCAGCACCTAAAGGGAGCCTCCAAACAGGAGGGAGTCAACTCTGGAAGGGAAGATAACAGCAGGACAAGGGGAAATGGCTTGAAGTTGAGGGAGGGCAGATGGAGGTTGGATGTGAGGGGGAAGTTGTTTGCAGAGAGAGTGGTGAGGTGCTGGAACAGCTGCCCAGAGAGGCTGTGGATGCCCCGTCCATCCCTGGAGGTGTTGAAGGGCAGGTTGGATGGGGCCCTGGGCAGCCTGGGCTGGTCTGAAATGTGGAGGTTGGTGGCCCTGCCTGCTGGGGGGGTTGGAGCTTCATGATCCTTGAGCTCCCTTCCAACCCAAACCATTCTGTGTGGTTCTGAGTGTAAAAGGCATTGCTTGGAGTGGAGGATGTCTCATACCCTGAAAGACCAAAAGAGGGGGTGTTGTAACAGGTAGCTGATCTGCACTGTTTGCCTTTTCCAGGCCCAGATCACCATGAAGGTGATCCAGGGGCTGTACAGTGGAGTCACAACTGTGGAGCTGGATACCCTGGCTGCTGAGACAGCTGCAACCCTGACCACCAAGCACCCTGACTACGCGATCCTGGCAGCAAGGATTGCAGTGTCCAACCTGCACAAAGAAACTAAGAAAGTATTCAGCGGTAAGTCTGCCTGGGGGCATTGAGATGGTGTTAGTCAGAAAGGGAGAAGGGGCTTTAGGGGGTCTAAATACACAGAGGTCTCTTCAGCAGAAGTTACAGGGTACCCAGGGTAACTAAAAATGCCATGAAAGCAGATCAGTGAGGCATGTAACTGATTGCAATCAGGGTGCACCCACTGCCTTTCCCACTTATTCCATGTTACAAATCCTATAGGAAACATTGCTGGGTAGGTGCTGAGGTCACCAGATCAGTGCCAACACTGAGCAGGTGGAGGAGGACTGTGTCTGTGTGGACCTGGGGTGATTATTTCTGAGGATGGGTAGTCCTACCTGCTAACCCCTTGGAAACAAATGACAGCTGTGTGTTCGGATAGCTCTGATGCCTCTCTTATTAAATGCGTTCCTATTGTAGATGTGATGGATGATCTCTACAACTACATAAACCCCCACAATGGGAAGCACTCACCTATGATCTCCAAGGAGACGCTGGACATAGTTCTGGCCAACAGAGATGTATGTAACACTCCCCCAGCCCCAGGTTCTGGAAGCACGTTAACCTGGTTCAGATGATTTATTTCCCTTACTTTTAGGGAAGCTGTTTGTCTGGGGACAAAAAGCCAACATAGAAATGAGTAGAGCTGATAACTGCTGTGGAGGTGTTAAAGGAGGGTGCAGGAATGTCCTTTGTGTGGGGTGTTTTTTGGAGGTCCTCTTTGTCGTGACAGCAGTTACTTCATGTGGGAGAAAGTACTTGGTTGCATGGTACATTGGCAGCAGTGTGTTTGTGCACAGGGGAGGGGAGGGGAGGCTGGGAGTCTCATTTCAAGCTGTTCCAGCCTCGTGTTTTTATGGGGAAGTCGCATTCCTGCTTTGATTCTATCTTGTGTTTCTTGGTGTAGCCAACAATTGTGCCCTGTACCCGAAAGAAGTCGGGAGCACTGTGTGTTTGTCTGAGCCTGCCTGCTGCTCCCTCCTTCCCTCTGCTGGTGTCTGTTTCACTGCATTTTGGGGGCTGCAAATATCAAACAATGACAGCCTTGTGATGCCTGAACACGAGGCCACGCAGATCAGAAGGTCCATTTTTCTCTGTTATTTCCCCCCAGCGCCTGAATTCTGCAATTATCTACGACAGAGACTTCTCCTACAACTATTTTGGCTTTAAGGTAAGAGCACATTGCTCGCTCTCCTCAGGAGAGCCAAGCCTGCTGTGTTGATGCTTTCCTGGAGCTGAGTCAGCTGGGAGGGATGGGAGCCCTTGCAGAATCATTAGGTTTGAGCAAGGAGGGCATCAGTGGGTTGGGAAAAACAGAGAGTACCTGCACCAGGGAGTTGCCAAACTGCATGACTCACTGCTTCCCTCCTGGCTTTGCAGGGTACCCGTGGCTGTGTAACATGTTAGCTGTTGGGCTCTAAGCTTCTGCACAAGTAGCACCGAATGTGGCTGGAAGCTTCCCAGCTCGTGCTGTTCCCCAATAATCTAATTCTTAATAACCCAAAAAAGGGGAGCTTTGCTTTTTGCCATTGTTTTCTGTGACAGCTCTCAGTGTGCCAGCCTACGTGTTATCTCCTTCCGTGCTGCTGGAACATCTCCCCCACAGCCAGACCTGCCTGCTGTGCCCCCACCATCTGCTGAAGCTCCTTACTCAGAGAGTGGTGAGGTGCTGGAGCAGCTGCCCAGAGAGGCTGTGGATGCCCCGTCCATCCCTGGAGGTGTTGAAGGGCAGGTTGGATGGGGCCCTGGGCAGCCTGGGCTGGTCTGAAATGTGGAGGTTGGTGGCCCTGC
>JACDJE010000541.1:13578-112206 GCA_016647715.1 Pavo muticus
CCAGCAGCCCAGGCTGCCCAGAGCCACATCCAGCCTGGCCTTGAATGCCTGCAGGGATGGGGCATCCACAGCCTCCTTGGGCAACCTGTTCCAGTGCCTCACCACCCTCTGGGGGAAAAACTTCCTCCTAACATCCAACCTCAGCCTCCCCTGTCTCACTTTCAAACCATTCCCCCTTGTCCTATCACCATCCACCCTCACAAACAGCCGTTCCCCCTCCTGTTTATGTGCTCCCTTCAAGTACTGCAAGGCCACAATGAGGTCTCCCTGCAGCCTTCTCTTCTCCAAGCTAAACAGGCCCAGCTCCCTCAGCCTTTCCTCATAGCAGAGCTGCTCCAGCCCTCTCACCATCTCAGTGGCCTCCTCTGGACTCATTCCAAGAGCTCTGTGCCTTTCCATAGCACTTGGTGCTTCTGGTGGCTTGTTGGCCACAGTGGGTCTCCAGAAGTGCTGATCTTCGTGTCCAGCTGTGTCTGGGAGCTTCCACCAACGCTGCTTGGTGCACTCAGTGTGGGGGGTTGGGCTGCAGTGGGGAAGGCACTGGGATGTGTGGACCAGAGCAGCTGCTGAATGGCCAAGGGTGGAAAGAAGGGACCTTGAGGGGATGTTTGTGTGTGTCTGAATGTACATAGAGACACAATTTCTGACCTTCCCTGCTGTAATTACTGCTGTAATTCATTAGCCACAAGTCTAAAAGGCATCTGCTCCAAGTGCGAGATTCCCATATTGGTTTGTGTGTTCGGCACCCCGCACAGCAGACTGTGATACAGGCTGTCCAGAAGGCATTATCACAGTGTGATTAATGATGCTGAGAGATGGCATTGTGGAGAACAAATGCTCTCATCTTATCTAGTCTGAGTTCACTGTGGGTTGAAAGGCAGTGATGAGCCTTGCTGCTCCGTGCTCCGCTGCCAGCATGAAAGCAGAGTCCTCAGGGCTGGAATCACGTAGTGGGCTTCTTTCTCAGTCATTGGCCACCCAACATGCTGTGCAATTAACAGGGGGAGGGGCGGGGTGCAGGGCTGGTGCCTCTGTTGAAAGCTGGGCTGAAGAGCATGGGGATGCTTGGGGTTGGAGCTCTCTGTATTAAGGGGATGTTTTTTAAGCTGGAAACGTGAATGGCACTAAAAATGACACTGAAATGTTCTTCCTCCTTAGACTTTAGAGCGCTCCTACCTGTTGAAAATCAACTCCAAAGGTAAGAACCACCAGTGTCAGCTCAGTGCATAACTGACAGTCAAAGCCATGGCACAGAGTAGGGGCTGGGGAGGTAGGTAGGCCATCCCATGGCTTTCCATACAGAAATCCAGCCAAAGCACCGAGTGCTGACTTGAACCAGGTGACATGCTGAGCACGTGCAGCATCTCTTCTTGCCTAGGAATCTGCCATCCTTCTGGTGGCAGTGCTGTGCCTGCATGAAGAACAGCTGGTCACTGAAGAGTGGCACTGTGGCAAGTGTACAGGAGTGTTCCAGATAGTGCCAGTGTGGGCTGGACAGCTGTGCTTCAGCTGTCTGGTAGACAGACCCCAGTGCTTTGAAAGCTCTGGTTATCCAGGATGAACTTTGACAGCCTCTTCCATAATGCTGGGCACTTGTGAATGAATGGAAGTTGAAATGGCTGTCACTGCAGGCCCTTAGCCTGACAGTCCCAGGGCACCAGAGATGGGGATGTTAATTGTAATACAATAAATATAGAGAGCAATTGGGTGCTGGCTTGGATACTGGATTGCATTCTAACTGTTAGTATAGATTTCTTCCCCCTCATGAGAGCAGTGGAGCAGGCTGTGGGGGGGCTGTGCGCTCTCAGCCCTGGGGTTCTTCAAGGCTGAGCATGCTGCTCCGATCCTCTGAGCTGACTGCTGAGCTGCAGGCCTGCTGAGGTCCTTGAATCTCAGCTGTTCTGTGGGGCTGTGAAAAATACAGCTCTCCAGTGGCCCGCTGCACACCACAGCTTGTCCCCTTAGTCTGTTCTAATTGTAACTGTGGCATTCCTTTCTCCCTTCTGCTGCTCCGTGTCCAGTTGCTGAGCGCCCCCAGCACATGCTGATGAGGGTGGCAGTGGGAATCCACAAAAATGACATCGATGCTGCAATTGAGACTTACAACCTCCTGTCTGAAAGGTGGTTTACCCACGCCTCGCCCACACTGTTCAACGCGGGCACCAACCGCCCGCAGCTCTCCAGGTACCTTCTGGCTTCCAGGTCTGGGATCCCAACACAGGAAAGACAGGGAGCTGTTGGAGAGGGTCCAGAGGAGGCCACAAAGATGAGCAGAGGGCTGCAGCACCTCCCCTGCAAAGACAGGCTGAGGGAGCTGGGCTTGTTCAGCCTGCAGAAGAGAAGGCTGCGGGGTGACCTCACTGCAGCCTTCCAGGACCTAAAGGGAGCCTCCAAACAGGAGGGGAGGCAACTCTTGGAAAGGGGAGATAACAGCAGGACAAGGGGAAATGGTTGGAAGTTGAAGGAGGGCAGATTGAGGTTGGATGTGAGGGGGAAGTTGTTTGCAGAGAGAGTGGTGAGGTGCTGGAACAGCTGCCCAGAGAGGCTGGGGATGCCCCGTCCATCCCTGGAGGTGTTGAAGGGCAGGTTGGATGGGGCCGTGGGCAGCCTGGGCTGGTCTGAAATGTGGAGGTTGGTGGCCCTGCCTGTTGGGGGGGGGTTGGAGCTCCATGATCCTTGAGCTCCCTTCCAACCCAACCATGCTGTGATTCCAAGCTTTCTTAGTGCATAACTGGAGGAAGATCAAGTTCTGAAGGCTGGGTCTGTTCCAATGAAGTGCTGTCACAGCTTCTGAATCGAGGAGCTGTGTTTCTGGGGTTCTTTTGTGAAGGCTTGAGAAGTGTTCTTTGCATGGCATGTTGAGGTTACAATGAGGTTACAGTGTCTAGCATCATTTTTCTTTGGCCCTAATGAAATACTTACAGTTTTTTGTTGGCTTTATTTCAACACTTCTGTACTCAAGCTGTTTGTTTTCATTAGCTGTTTCCTGCTGTGCATGAAGGATGACAGCATCGAGGGAATCTATGACACTCTGAAGCAGTGTGCCCTGATCTCCAAGTCTGCTGGTGGGATCGGGCTGGCTGTGAGCTGCATCCGCGCCACGGGCAGCTACATTGCTGGGGTGAGTGTGCAGGTGGTGCATGCAGCACTGCAGCCTTCTGCTGTGGGGAAATGCCTGCACTCCAGCTGCCAAACCAGCCCTGCTTCTTCTATCCCCACAGCTGAGCACAGCAGCTCGTCCAGCTCCGTAGTCCTTCCTTTCAGTGTGCTCTAAAACAAGAAGGCTGGTTTCCCTTGGTGCTTGGGTTTCCTAAGAGAAGTCCTTGCAACAAGCAGATCTCACTCTGCTGCCTGATCAGACAAATCCAGCTGATTTATGTGCTAGCAGCCTAGGAGTATGCCTGGAGGCCAATGCATTGGCCCTTCCCCTTTCTATAGTTGAAGTACTTGAGGTATTCAATGGACGTATGTGGGTTTTGTTCTTTTGGTCACTGTCTGTGTAACCTCTGCAAGACTCCGGAGTGCCCTGTGTGGAGGAGATCAGTTGTGATGGATCTCTTTAGGGTCTGGGGGGGGGTGGTGCCACCAAAGCACTGACTGAGGTGATCGTTTTCCAGCTTCCAAGACAGGAGTTCTGCTGATGGCTGAAAGGTGCTTTTTTGGTAACAGTGGTTTTCCTGTGCTTCTGCAGACAAATGGGAACTCCAACGGACTCGTTCCTATGCTGAGGGTGTACAACAACACTGCTCGCTACGTGGACCAAGGTGGTAACAAGGTAATGGCTTCCCATTAAGCTGGGGGAAAGAGGGGATCCACACCAGGGGGAGAGTTCAGCTGAGGAAGGTTGGAAGTGACACCAGTGATGCAGTGGTAGGGACACATCAGTAGAGAAAGGACTTCTTTCCCTCCCTGTTGGTAGTCTGGTGTTCCCCTTTGACTGCATTCTGTCATGCAGGTATATGGAATCCTAGAATCACACTCATATCTTCTGGTGTATGCCTGCTGTGTGATATGTGCACTTAGGATCATCTCTTGCAGTGGTTATCAATCGCTCCTTGGATTGAATCAAGCTGTAAGGCTGCAGAAAGTTTCTTGTTCTGCATCCTTTGCGTTCAGGCAGCCCAGAGGCCAATGGAGGGATGGCTCAGTAGGTGAACCTAGGAATTGTCAAGCTCCTCTGTTGACACAGAGGGAATTATTAAGAGTCTGGGACTGGTAGCATGGCCTAGCTCCAATGAGAGCAACAGTAATGCAAAACAGTGCATTGAAATTGCCTTAACGAGACTACCAGGCTGACTTCAGTTAGTTTAAGGTGTGCACATGGCAGCCGTGTGGGAGGTTTCGTTTTCAGGGTGATTTGTTCTGATCTTGGCTGTGTTGTCTATACCAGAGACCTGGGGCTTTTGCCATCTACCTGGAGCCGTGGCACCTGGACATCTTTGAGTTTCTTGACTTAAAGAAGAACACTGGGAAAGAAGAGCAGCGTGCCAGAGACCTTTTCTTTGCCCTCTGGATTCCTGATCTCTTCATGAAGAGAGTTGAAACCAACCAGGTAAGGAGCTTGTTGGGTGCAGGGTAGGTGTGTTAATGGAGGGGCACGGCCTTCACAAAGTGGAGCAGAGCTGTCCTAGCAGCAGAGCTCGTCCTGAGGAAGCTGCTGTACCCCAGCTGAGCACCAGGTTGTGCAAGTGGGGAGCTCCAGTGGAACACTTTGCTTCAGGGCTGAATCACTTACTTACTTACATGCCACATTGGTACTCTGCAGTTTCCATCCAGCATCAGAATCTTCTCAGCAATTGGAGCCTCACACGACTGCTTGTTATTGCTTGAGAAGGGCCTCTGTCCTGGGAATCAGTCACCTCAGCATTAAAAGTTCAGTTTGTCATAAGGGTTCATACCACTGATTTTTAAATAGGTCAGAGTGCTCCAGTAAACACCTTCCTGTGCCTGCTGGAAAAGCTGGCTCCTTTCTCAGCATGGGAGATGTTTCTGTTTACAGCAGGATCTGCTGCTGAACTGAATGCTGTTAATTAACGAGGCACCTACAGGCTCTGAGTATCTTTTCCTTCTTACAGGACTGGTCCTTAATGTGCCCAAATGAGTGTCCTGGCCTGGATGAGGTCTGGGGAGAGGAATTTGAGAAACTCTATGAGAGGTAAGGAAAGTGAGCAGGCTTTCATCCAACGGCCACCTGACTGCAGAACTGCCCTCGTGTGGTGCCTGGGAGCCAAAGCACAGGGCTGTCGTGCTGGCTTAGAAGGGGCTGCTCAGTTCAGTTATCACAGTGGCACAGATGGGGATATCCAGTTGCTGCTGCTTCAAAGTGTGAGCTGCTCAGTGCAGCTGTGTCTGAAAGGTTGTTTTAGAGTGAGGTTCTGAGGTGGTCCCCACTCAAAGCAGTAGGTGACTGTTTTGAGTGAACTGTGTAGGGTGCTTTAGGGAAAGCTTCCTATTTCCTTTATCCAGAACAGTCTCAGTACTCTGCTGTTAAGGCTCTGCTGGCTGATTTGGAATTGAGTGGGTTTTGCCTTCTTGGGAACCTGATCACAGAATCACCAAGGTTGGAAAAGACCTACAAGATCACCCAGTCCAACCATCCACCCATCACCAATAGCTCTCACTAAACCACGTCCCTCAAGACATTGACTTGAACACCTCCAGGGTCGGTGACCACCACTCCCTGGGCAGCCCATTGCAGTGCCTGGCCACTCTTTTGGAGCAGTGCTATTTCCTAACGTCCAGCCTCAATCTCCCCTGGCGCAGCTTGAAGCCATTCCCTCCAGTCCTATCACTGGTTACACGAGAGAAGAGGCCGACCCCCAGCTCACTGCAACCTCCCTTCAGGAGTTGTAGAGAGCAATGAGGTCTCCCCTGAGCCTCCTCTTCTCCAGACTGAACAATCCCAGCTCCCTCAGCCGCTCCTCATAAGCCCTGTGCTCCAGACCCCTCACCAGCTTTGTTGCCTTTCTCTGGACACGCTCCAGGGCCTCGATGTCTTTCTTGCAGTGAGGGGCCCAGAACTGGACACAGTACTCGAGGTGCGGCCTCACCAGTGCTGAGTGCAGGGGGATGATCACCTCCCTGCTCTGCTGGCTGCACTATTTCTGATACAAGCCAGGATGCTGTTGGCCTTCATGGCCACCTGGGCACACTGCTGGCTCACGTTCAGCTGAGCATCAACCAACACCCCCAGGTCCATTTCCTCTACACAGCCTTCCAGCCACTCCGCCCCAAGCCTGTAGCGTTGCCTGGGGTTGTTGTGGCCAAAGTGCAGGACCCGGCATTTGGTGTTGTTGAATCTCATCCCGTTGGCTTCAGCCCAGCTATCCAGCCTGTCCAGAAATGATGACTGGATTGATCATAGAATCACGGAATTGATCATGGAATCACAGAATTGATTCCTGTGCTGTTTCTGGAGAGGCTGGGAGTCACCAAGCCCCGTGTGCCCTTTGCAGCTATGAGAAGCAAGGCCGTGTCCGCAGAGTGGTGAAGGCCCAGCAGCTCTGGTACGCCATCATCGAGTCGCAGACAGAGACTGGCACGCCTTACATGCTGTACAAAGACTCCTGCAACAGGAAGAGCAATCAGCAGAACTTGGGGACCATCAAATGCAGCAATCTGTGCACAGAAATAGTGGAGTATACCAGCAAAGACGAGGTGGGTGGAGAGCAGCAACTTGCAGCAGGTTAGGAAAGCTGTAAATGTGCCCATTGCAGCTTTTTAGTATCTAACCAACCCTTGGCTGGGAAAGGGAGCAGGTAGCTAAGGCAGTCATGGGGATGCTTTGACTCGAGTATGTACAGCTCTTCCATTGGATCTGTGTGTGTGGAGGGGGGGGGGAGGTGTCCCCTCATTTCCAGCTCCTGCTGAGGATTTGGTATTAAAACAAGGTACCCATCAAAGTGAACCTCTGGCAGCTTGAGAGATAAATGAGCTTTGTGGCATGCAGGCAGGTGGTGTAAGCACCTCTTACCTCCAGGTCTGAATTTCACTACTAATTGTCTCTGAGTTCTGCATCTCATTTAGGTGCTCTGTGCTGTGCTTGGGCTACAGCACTGCTAACAGGAGTAAGGAAAGGATGCAGAGATGAGTTAGTGCTAATGCAGCATCATAGAATGATAGGATGGCCTGGGTTGCAAAGGCCCACAGCGCTCATCCAGTTCCAACCCCCTGCTGTGTGCAGGGTTGCCAACCAGCAGCCCAGGCTGCCCAGAGCCACATCCAGCCTGGCCTTGAATGCCTGCAGGGATGGGGCATCCACAGCCTCCTTGGGCAACCTGTTCCAGTGCCTCACCACCCTCTGGGGGAAAAACTTGCTCCTAATATCCAACCTAAACCTCCCCTGTCTCACTTTCAAACCATTCCCCTTGTCCTATCACCATCCACCCTCACAAACAGCCGTTCCCCCTCCTGTTTAGATGCTCCCCTCAAGTACTGCAAGGCCACAATGAGGTCTCCCCACAACCTTCTCTTCTCCCAGCTGAACAATCCCAGCTCCCTCAACCTTTCCTCATAGGAAACATGGGACATTTCTAGTGCAGTTGAGCTCTTGAGGCTGTTAAAACGGAAAGTATCAGCTCGTACTGCCTGAGCTGAGCCAGGCTGTTCCAATTATCGTGGGGCTGGAAATGAAGTGGTTGTTAAAATAACAAGGACATGCTCTGATAGGTCCTGCATCTCACAGAGATCATCTGCTGATTCTGATAGGAAGCAGTTGGGCTTAGTTTCTGGAAGGAAAGCTTACAGGCTAGGTTTTTATGGTTATTCTGATATAACCCTTTTTGAATCGTTCTTATCCTCTTTCCAGCTTGTCAAAAGCACACAAGTGAGAGCTGTGTCTTTGCAGCCTTTTAGCTTGCTTGGTGCTTTGTTTGGATGGAGAGCATGCTCTGGAACTGAGGTAGCGTGTCCTTTGCACGGGGTGTTGGCTGACACATTGTTTTCAATGCTTTCTTCTCCACAGGTGGCAGTCTGTAACTTGGCCTCCATAGCCCTGAACATGTACGTCACCTCGGAGCACACCTATGATTTCCAGAAGCTGGCTGAGGTCACGAAGGTGATTGTCCGAAACCTGAACAAAATCATCGACATCAACTACTACCCTGTGCCAGAGGTGAGTGCTGTGCTGCGCTGCTATGGAGCTGACAGCAGCCCGGGAGCTGTGACAGAGCCCTGCTGCTCTCTGCAGTCCCAGTTTGGTCTTGGGCAGAAGGAATCGGTGAGGGATTCTGTAGACCTGTGGTGGCACAGAGCTGGGGGCTCCCATAGCTGCCTGTCTGCAGCCGTGAGCTGTGGGTGGTGGCATCTTCAGCCTCCACCCAGAGTGGTTCCTTAGTGAAGCACCTGTAATAAAAGCTTCCCCCTGAGGTGGTTCTGCAGGTGGATTTGTTCACGTGTGTGTGGACTTGCATAAAGCACAGAGCAGCACGAGGTGTGGAGCGGAGAGCAGAACAGAGGGGATGATCCTGGAGCCCAGCCCTGAGCTGCTGGTTTTGTGCATTGCTGGGAGAGTGTGTGGCTAGTTTTGTGGGAGGGAAGACAGAGGGTTGGGAGTTCTTGAAGGGGGGTGCAGAGTTATGTGCACAGGAAGGCAAGCAGCAGGGCTGGGCCCTGGAGAAGGGAATAAGCAAACATTCCAGGTTGGAGGCCAAACCTGATGAGGATCACCTCTTTTCCAAGCACGTACAATTAAAGTACCTGAATTCAAATCTTCATGGATCTGTTTTTCAGGGAGGGTTTAGTATTCCTTCCTAATCACACCTTTATTGTGTCAGATTGAGCAAACACAATTAGTGATCACTTCAAACAGACTTAACCTGGATCCTCCAACCGCTGCCTTAGCAAACACTGAGCAGTGGGGAGCTGGGTGGGACTCAGAGCTGGGTCACTGCAGCAGAACGGGCTGCCAATAAAGATGAGGGCAGTGACGGGGAGCTCAGAGCTCCTTCCAGAGGTTCTGCCCAACTTACTCTGTTTCCATGTAGCTCAAGTAATGGCTCCCTCTGCTTCAATCCCCTGCAGGCGGCGCGCTCCAACAGGCGGCACCGCCCCATTGGCATTGGTGTGCAGGGCCTGGCTGATGCCTTCATCCTCATGAGGTTCCCCTTTGAAAGTCCCGAGGCGCAGCTCCTGAACCAGCAGATCTTTGAGACCATTTATTACGGTGCTCTGGAAGCCAGCTGTGAGCTGGCTGAGCAGGAAGGGCCCTATGAGACATATGAGGGCTCTCCTGTCAGCAAAGGGGTAAGTGCCAGGAAGTGCCAGGCTTTGAAATGCAGGTTGTGTGATTGCCTGTGGGCTTTGATACAGAAGGAGAGGTACGACTGAAACTGTAATCATAGAATTGCTCAGGTTGGAAAAGACCTTAAAGATCATCGAGTCCAACCACAGCCCAGCCATCCTACCCCAACTCCAACAGCCCTCCGCTAAATCACGGCCCTGAGCACCACATCCAGATGGTTGTTAAACACACCCAGGGATGGGGACTCAACCACCTCCCTGGGCAGCCCATTCCAGTGCTTAACAGCCCTCTCTGTTAATAAGTTTATCCTGATATCCAACCTAAACCTCCCCTGGCACAACTGGAGGCCATTTCCCCTCGTCCTATCACCTGTCAGCAGTGAGAAGAGCCCAGCCCCGCTCTGCTGCCATCACCTTTCAGGTACTGCAGAGAGCCATGAGGTCTCCCCTCAGCCTCCTCTTCCCCAGACTGAACAGCCCCAGTTCCTTCAGTCTCTCCTCGTAGGCCATATTCTCCAAGCCCTTCCCAGCCTTGTTGCCCTTCTCTGGACCTGCTGCAGCACCTCCATGTCCTTTCTGTACTGAGGTGCCCAAACTGAACACAGCACTCGAGGTGGGGCCTCACCAGTGCCGAGTACAGGGATACATCAGTGCAAAGGGTGCTATTTTTCTTCCATCATTCGACTATTAAAGTGCATTAAGAAATGCATAACAGAAATCGGGGTGAAGAGGAAGACAAAAGAAAAGCTTCAGCCTCTCCTTGGGGGCTCTTCTGTGCAATTAAAAGATGGAGTGTGAGATGATGATACAGGAGCTGAGACTGAACCTTGGAGAACAGTTAATGAGAATAGCAGGTCGATTTATAGCGTGATTTATGAAGTACAGAGCAATTAATTGGTGTTCTTCAGATTCTTCAGTACGACATGTGGGATGTCACCCCATCTGATCTGTGGGACTGGAAGGCTTTGAAGGAGAAGATTGCAAAGTGAGTAATGGTGCATGGCTGGTTTTAAATGTCAATTGCATTGGGTTTGTTATGACTGAAAGCAGAAGGTTGGCTGCAATAACTCAAATGGCCCTACGTGTTTCCCAGTTATTTCCTTCCTCTCCTAGGTTTTTCTTTGTGGATGGCTGTCTTTGTTTCGTGGTTACATTCAGGGTGTGCCCACCCATAGCTGAGATGTGTGAGCTGAGAATTCCTGCTTTCTTCCTGGGTCTTTTCTCTCCTTCCTCCCTCGGCTGAAGCTTTCTAACTCATGGCTTTCATTGCCAGGTATGGTGTCAGAAACAGCCTTCTCCTTTCCCCCATGCCAACTGCTTCCACTGCTCAGATCCTGGGCAACAACGAATCCATCGAGCCCTACACCAGTAACATCTACACACGCAGAGTCCTTTCAGGAGAGTTCCAGGTGAGCACTTGAGGCAGCTTTGCCAAAGAGCTTTTGTGTAGCTGTCGTTTCAATCACTTTCTTCATTGGAAAAGACAAAATGGAGGCTACTGATTGATTACTCTCCTGTGAGGAAAGGTTGAGGGAACTGGGATTGTTCAGCTTGGAGAAGAGAAGGCTGCAGGGAGACCTCATTGTGGCCTTCCAGTGCTTGAAGGGAGCGTCTAAACAGGAGGGGGAACGGCTGTTTGTGAGGGTGGATGGTGATAGGACAAGGGGGAATGGTTTGAAAGTGAGACAGGGGAGGTTGAGGTTGGATGTTAGGAGGAAGTTTTTCCCACAGAGGGTGGTGAGGCACTGGAACAGGTTGCCCAAGGAGGCTGTGGATGCCCCATCCCTGCAGGCATTCAAGGCCAGGCTGGATGTGGCTCTGGGCAGCCTGGGCTGCTGGTTGGCGACCCTGCACACAGCAGGGGGTTGGGACTGGATGAGCATTGTGGGCCTTTTCAACCCAGGCCATTCTGTCATTCTGTGATACTCAGTTCAGTCAGACACTGATGGCAAAGGCCAGAACTGCTAAGGAGATGTAAGCAGTGTGTGGGCTGTGTGCCTGCTGCTATGGGGTATGCAACATTTTAAAGAGGTGCTGCTTTTCTCTGGGGTAAAACAATGCACTGCATTAGAGTTGACACCCCCTGCTGCATGGGTCAGGTCAGGGCTGCTGGGCAGATACCCCAGCAGTGCCAGCAAGCAGAAGTTTGCTTAGTGCTACCTGGGGAATGAAGGTTTGGCAGTGCTGCACAAGGCATTGTGTGAATGTTAGAAAATCCCTCTGCATGGTGGTGTGGATTTTTCTCCTCTGGGTGGAAAACCTCCTCTGGGAGGTGCTCTGTGCTGTAAGGCAGGGCACGTAGCTTAGAGTATACAGTGCTTTCATTCCTTGGCCTTTGCTGCTTACAGGTGGTGAACCCACACTTGTTGAAAGATCTCACCGAGAGGGGTCTGTGGAATGAGGAGATGAAGAACCAAATCATTGCCCACAATGGCTCCATCCAGGTATGCGTGGAAGCAGGGGAGGTGCTGGGACTCCCTGCAGTGTGAGGAATGCTGCTGGGATGGCTGGGAGCAGGTTTGGCACACAGTGATTTTGAGGTCTGCTGTGCACGAGTGACTCACCCAGCCTGGGAGGAGAAGCCTTGGACTGGAACATTCCCATTAGAAAGATGAGGGAATGTGCCTGAGCTGAGCTGTAAGTTGTTCCTGCTGGAGCTTGCCCATGGAACAGAGAATTCCAATGGAAATATGCAACTAATTATTACTTGAACAAACAGAGAGCTGAGCTGCTTTGCTTTACGCAGGTTCCACAACTGCTTGGATTCCCATTTATCACAGAGGTTGTGGAGGGGTAATTCTGTAGCAGCAGGTGGGTTTGAGGCAGGAGCTGAGTGCGTGGCATGCAGATCTGCAAGGTGTGTGTGGGAGAATCTTACTGATGCTCTGGAGGTTGAAATGCTGCTGTGCTTGGAGTCACACACACTACAAGAAGTGCATCCTGCACGTGCAGTTGGACGGGGTGGGAGTGCTGGGGTGCCTCTTGTGGAGCCTCTTTAGGGCAAAACACAAACGTCCTATTTGAAAAGAGCTTTTTTTCCTCTTGAATTCCCCGACACGGGCCACCTTCTGAGAGCAAGTAAGGTTTCTTTGTGCTTTCAGATCCACAGTGTTTGGGTTCAGTGAGGGAGCTGCAGCTGCAGGAATTCCAGTGTGCTGCAATCAGTAATTGGTGCAGGGTTTGTAGGCATGAATGCAAACGTTTGAGCAGCCACGGGTTGTGCTGCATTGGAAAACCCTTCCTTTCAGAACATACCTGAGATTCCTGCTGACTTGAAGCAGCTCTATAAGACGGTGTGGGAGATCTCCCAGAAAACTGTCCTCAAGATGGCAGCAGACAGAGGAGCTTTCATCGACCAGAGCCAGTCTCTCAACATCCACATCGCAGAGCCCAACTATGGCAAGCTGACCAGCATGCACTTCTACGGCTGGAAGCAGGTGTGTGGGGGCTGGGTGGGGGCTTTGTTCAGAACAAGAGAGTGGTGGAATATGAGGTTTGGGGAGACCTCTTTGCAGCCTTCCAGTGCTTGAAGGGAGCACACAAACAGGAGGGGGAACGGCTGTTTACAAGGGTGGATGGTGATAGGACAAGGGGGAATGGTTTGAAAGTGAGACAGGGGAGGTTGAGGTTGGATATAAGGAGGAAGTTTTTCCCCCAGAGGGTGGTGAGGCACTGGAACAGGTTGCCCAAGGAGGCTGTGGATGCCCCATCCCTGCAGGCATTCAAGGCCAGGCTGGATGTGGCTCTGGGCAGCCTGGACTGATGGTTGGCGACCCTGCACACAGCAGGGGGTTGGAACTGGATGAGCATTGTGGGCCTTTTCAATCCAGGCCATTCTGTCATTGTATGATGCTATGAACATCTCTCTTGAGCAATAGGCTGCAGATCCTGTGGCAGTGCTCCCATGAGCTGTGCCCACAAGGCATCACTGTGAGGCAGTGGCAGTGGTGTGGCTGCAGGAGGGCAGGTTCAGCAGCTCAGTTTGCCTCTCTCATTCGCCAGCCCTTTCCAGCTCCTGGATTTGTGCTTTTCCTCTGCAGGGCCTGAAGACTGGCATGTATTACCTCAGGACAAAGCCAGCTGCTAAACCCATCCAGTTCACCTTGAACAAAGAGAAACTCAGAGAGCGGGAGAAGGCCTCTGAGGAGGAGAAGGAAAGGAACAAAGCAGCCATGGTTTGCTCCCTGGAGAACCGCGAGGAGTGCATGATGTGCGGCTCCTAAAGCCCTGCAGTGCCAGCAGAGCTGCTCTCCCCTCAGATGGGGATCCCATCTGAGACGGGTGCCTTTAGTGTCACTTCAGGGCGAGGAGCCTGCTGGAGCTGGAGGGCGATCACTGTAGTGTGTGGTAGCTTCCCCAGCTGAGGATTAGGGGTTGGTGCACGAGGATGGGTAGAGTGCATAAGAAGTTTGTATATTGCTTTTGTAGCTGGGCTTCCTGGGAACCTAAGTGCTCTTGCATGGTCTTGGGTTGAACCCTATAGAAAGGACTTTCCCTGAGCAGATAGGGAAAGTGCTGACGCCACTTACAGGTCTGTCCTTGGGACCGGAGACAGCTCTTTTCATTTACTAAAGACTCATCTTCTGTCTTCAGAGACAGAACCTGACTGACATGTTCTCCTTTGCTGTGATAAAACGCCAGGAAAAGAACCCTGGGCTGGGTGCGTGGTGTGCCTGATGTGCAGCCTGCCTTGGCAAAGCAGCAGTTCAGCTTGAAAAGATGCTGTGTGCACATCCAGCAGTGAGGCCCTTCTCCCACCGTTTATCCCTGTCCCCAGCTCTTCCCTTTCCAGAGCTGCAGGATGGTGGTGGCTGCCCTGCTGCTTGGAGGCTTCCTTTCCTGCTCCCGGCCTGCATGAAGGGCACTGCACTCAGTTCTGCTTTCCAGCTCTGAACAGGAAATGGCTGAATTGCTGCAGTGTGTTCCATTCTGTACCAAAAACCCACTCAAGTTTGCTGGTAATAGAATTCCATGCTGTCCTTGAGCAGAAAGCCTTCGAAGTGCACACGCTGGAGGGCTGCATTCACCCACCCAGCTGGTTACTTGGAATTATAGGAACATGGTTCTTACTTGCTGTGTCCTTAACTCCCTGCTCTAATGCCACGGGGCTTCATCACCCGGTTCTGAAATATTTATTGAATTCATGTACCATACAACTAACCCTTTAATCCACCAAACTCAATAAAATGTGGTATGTCAAAGGAATGAAGGGCAGCATCTCGGGGATGGTATTTTGATTAAACTCGTACTGCAGCAGCTGGAGGCAGGAGCCTTTTTTGCTGAGCCCTGCCCCTAATGCACACAGCGCCGTATCTGAGGGCTGCTGCTGTGTGTGCCAGGACCCTGTGTGTGCTGGGGCAGCCCTGCTGAGCTCACTGTGGTGTCTGTCCTCCATAAGGTTTGGGCTGGAGGTGAGGCCATGGAATACCATGTCCGCGTTCCAGTAACATGCAGGGGAGGTGGGCTGAGTGCTTGGAGCAGACCTGTGGCTGTGCCTGGGGTAAGGTTTGGACCCTGGTGTCTTTTTTCTCCAGCACTCGTTCCATTTCTTCTGCTCCCGCTTCCTCTTGTAAGGCACCAGTGAAAATACCTTGGGAAATGCCTCTCTTTGCTTCTGAGGGAGGATTGTTGGGTCTGAGCACCTCTCCTGGCAGCTGTGCCTCCTGAGAGGTGTCACCAAGAGGAGGTGCTGCTGCCTGGACCAGCATGGGAGCTAATGCAGACAGGAGCAGGGCTGCTCAGAGCCAGGCACATCCTCTGCAGCCGCCTCAGCCTTTGCTCCCTGAGCACTGCAAGGGGAGGGTTGGGGTTGGCTGTAGCTGGGCAGCACAGCACTGATGTGTCCATTTGGAAACAGGGGCAGCTCCCAGTTGACCCTGCAGTCTGCACCAACCCTCCTCCTGGAGTCTGCTTTTGCTGCCACCTCTCCAAGGTGCTTCCAGAAGTGAGAGCTGTTGAAATCAGCACTCAGGCCTGACCTGATTTCCTGGGGGAAGCGTGCTTCGTCTCCCACCCGCTGTCAGTAGGCAGCAAAGCAATCTGTCACTGCTTCAGCAGGGTTACTCAGTTCTTCTGACCCAGGTTTCTGTTAGCTCAGCTGCAGTTGAACTGAAGCAGTGCTTACGAGGCTCTTCCCCTCTTTAGCATCTCCCCACTTGATGATCTCTAGGAGACAGCTCCAGGCTGCAGAGGACAAAAACATGCCTCTTGGTGATCATGGGCAGCAGCCCCCGGGTTCCAATTCATACCAGTCAGACCCACAGGCAGTCTGAAGGACCAGAACAGCTGGGGCTGATGAGGAGCAGCCTGGGCTGTGTCCTGGCTCTGCCTTAACAGCCTTGGAGCACGTGAGCAGATCTCAGTGGCACCAAAGCCAGGCGCATTCCTCAGGCTGCTGTGAATCCAACCTGCAGCGCTGTTGGGTCTGGGGTGGCTGCCTGCAAGCTCTGCATTAGCAAAGCCCTTGCAGAACTTCCTTGGTGAGAAATGTACCCGGCAGCACTGCTGCTGAGGTGATTTCATTGCCAAGGGTTCGGTTAACAGTTGAATTACGCTGATCTAGAGGGAACCCGAAGCATTAATCACACCTAATCCCATACCGTTGTTCCACGAGGCCCTCTTAGCAGTGTTCAGAGACCTGGGAGGAGGTTTTGTGGGGGGTTGGGAAGTTCCATCCTTTGCAGTCACAGGGAAGGCTGGCACCAGCTGTGCTGCTTTGGATCCCTTCTGTCCTTCCTGTTCTCACTGGTAGGTGATGCAGTGTCCAGCAGGCAGCCTGGAGTTAAAGGAGTGTCTTTGATTCCCAGCATGCTTATTTGTATTCTGTTTTCTGCCAGACACAACGTCCGGGTTTGCTTCTTTGTCAGAGGCTGAGTCGGGCGGAGAGGAACCCAGGGAGGCTCACCAAGGACGAGTGTAGGGCCCTGCAGCTGGGGAGGAGCAACCACAGCATCAATGCAGGTCAGGGCTAAGCTGATGGAGCTCTGCGGGAAGGACTGGGGGTGCTGGTGGACAACAGGTGACCGTGAGCCAGCAGCATGCCCTGTGTTCAGGGTAGGGGCAGCGGGATGGGGCCGGGCTCTGTTCCGTGGTGCCCAGTGCCAGGACAAGGGGCAGCAGCACAGACTGCAGCCCAGGGAGTTCCATCTGTGCTGTGAGGGGGGCAGAGCTCCATCCAGCACCACTGCCCTGAGGTGGAGGTCTCCTTCCTGAACACATCCAACCCCACCTGGATAATGTCCTGTGCAAGGACTGCAGGGAGCTGCTTCAGGGCTTGGAATGTTTCATTGCTGTCACTCAGAGCTTCCCCAGAGTCCCAGCTGGGTTACTGGTGCTGCAACCTCAGCTCTGCAGCCTTCCCTCAGTAGTCATGGAGAGACGCAGATCCCTCCTCCCCTCTCTCCAGCAGGGGTTTTTTACACCTTCCAGCTCCCTGCTTACTCAGAGAAGCCAACCCAGTCTCATCCGTTCATTTTGTGCACCATTACCTTCTTATCCATCTCTTCTGTGTCTGTTTTCTTACTGATTTCCTGTGGGTTCTCTCCACTCCTGTCAGTGCCCAAGCCTGGTGCTGAGCCCACGGCTGCATCGTGGGAGCTGAGGAGCACCAGGTCTGCGTGCAGCGCTTCTGTTCCACTCCACACTGAGGCAGATCTGAGTTCTGCTCCAGCCCCGGGGTGAGTGCAGCCCTCCTGCTGGGGCTCAGCCACACCGAGCTGCTGCAGCTCTCACTTCCCACCCTCTCCTCATTGCCTCTGTGTGTGTTTGAGCTGATGTGCCTTAAATTAAGGCAGCCAAGTGTGACTGTGATTCTTGACTGCAGCTGAAATGCGGTGGGAAAGCACGGAGCTCACTGTTCCCCCTATGGCTTTCCTTGTCTGATTTCCCTATTTTAAAATAGGTGTTTGTAAATGTATCACATTCTTGCTAAAGAAAGTGCCCAGTCAGCTTTTTGTTGATGTTGTTGAGAAATGTCAGGTGGAAAATACAGAACAGAGCCCACATCTCTGCCCAGCATTCATTCAGCCCGGAACAGGTTGCCCAAGGAGGCTGTGGATGCCCCATCCCTGCAGGCATTCAAGGCCAGGCTGGATGTGGCTCTGGGCAGCCTGGGCTGCTGGTTGGCGACCCTGCACACAGCAGGGGGTTGGGACTGGATGAGCATTGTGGGCCTTTTCAACCCAGGCCATTCTGTCATTCTATGATTCATCTTCCTAGAGCCTCAGTCCTTCCTAAAGCCTGAGCTAGACCTGCCTGGGTAATTTGAGCCTCTGACTGCTTGTCCACCCTGCTGCTTATTCCCTTCCTCACCCCAGCAGTTTTTTCATGCTGAGGACAATGTTTTCCATCCTCGAGATCTCTGCTATGTGGTCCTGCTCCTTCCCACCTCCCCTTGGTCGTAGTTTTCAAGACTCAAACTATTCATGTGATTGATGGTCGTTTTCTAGCCTGTATGATTCTGTGGGTGGATGCGGTGGGGATGGACTGATGGTTGGACTTGATTGGGCTTCACAGAATCACAGAGTTGCAGGGGTTGGAAGGGAAGTCCGGAGCTCATGGAGTCCAACCCCCATGCACAGCAGGCTGCACAGGTGGGCGCCCAGGCAGGTCTGGAATATCTCCAGAGAAGGAGAACCCACAGCCTCCCTGGGCACAGCTCTGCCAGGTGAGACCAGGGGGTGGTGTGGACACAACGGTCGCGTGTTACAGTGGCTGCAGATGACCCTGACCCCATATGGCACGGGATGGAGGAACACGGGGTGAGCACTGAGCAGGGGCACAGCACTGGGGGCAGAGCTGGTCTCAGACCTGCAGCACTGAGCTGTGACACAGCATGCCCTGGCAGCAGCCTTCTGCCCCGTGCTCCACCCCCGTGGTGTGTGACGCTGTTCTGTGCAGCAAGGAGCTATGCTGACTGTTGTTGCACTGCACTGACTCTGCTTTAGGGCGCTGTGCTGTGTTGTCAGGTTTTTTTTGGCAGAGTTTGCTGTCCGAATTGGGCAGACGCCCTGCAGCCCCGTTTGAACGGAGTGCCACGCTGTGACCCCAGGCATGGGTTTAGTAACACTCACTTGTTTGTTTTGTTAGATTAGAAATACCAAAACGTTTCATACAAAAGGAAAAACAACAAGCAGCAAGAACCCCAAAGGCTTTGAAGCTGCAGACAGGGAGCTGTGTGAATCCCTGCCCAGATCCCACTGCTGCTTTCCACCTGCTTCAATAGGAAGCCCCAGGCTTGGAACAGCCCGCTCAGCTCTGCATGCAGCCTGCAGCATTCTGCTGCCTGGCACAAGTGCTCCCAGCCCTGCCTGACGTCTGATGGTACCTCCTGGGCCGTGGGTGAGCACTGCAGCCTCTGGGCCCTCTTCTAAACACAGATCCAGGTGTGATCAAGGAAAGGAGCAGAGATCTCAGGAAGCTCCGTGTTGGAGCAGAGGTATGTGCCTGTGGCTCTGAGCCACACTCAGCTGTGTGCTGTCTCCAAATGTAGGTGCCTTTGGTGAATAAGGAGAGCTCGGGACGAGCAGCACTGTGTGTTTTGTCTGTGTTTTGTCCCTTGTTCACTGCAGGTTTTGGCAGGCGCTGCCATTGTAACACTCATTCTTTCTGCAGTGCTTCTCATCTGATGGGCACGTCACAATGAAGCAGTTACACAGACCTGAGGGCTGTGTGGAGGCCAATGGGTGGGGACCAGCAGGGGCCAGAGCTGGGTGCCACACTTGGCTCACACCGACCCCAGTGGGCACAGTGGGCTGGGGTTGGACTCGGGGATCTCAGAGGGCTTTTCCAAAATTCCAGATTCCGTGATCCTCTCATCTCCCACCCCCCAGGAGATCCCCAGTGCCCCCCTCAGCTCCTGCTGCCCAAGGGAGGTCACTGCTGACCTCTCAATGCTTGGGTCAGCTGGCAGAACTTGGAAATGCAGGTATCTCCATTGGGCTGTTAATGCTGAGGGCTGGGATGGAGAAAGCTGTGAGATGCAGCACCCAGCAGCCACAGCTGCCAGCCCCTGTGCTGCTCTGTCCTGCTGGCCGCAGGCAGCCTGCTGTGTGCTGTTCCCTGCTCTGTGCAGGGAAGCTGTGTTTGGGCAGCCCGGATCCTTCCTCTCAGTTTGTGTGGCTGTTGGATGCTTGTAGGGGCGGTTTGAGCGCGGAGAGGAAATTACAGAGCTTGACAGTGTTCAGCTGGGAGTTGTGTGTTTGGGTACATACAGTCTCTTCTTAATGCTTTCCTTTCCTTTGACCTGCCTTTACAATTAACTCCCGTGGCATGCCATCAGAGTCTGCTCTCCTCCTTTGATGGAATGTGGTCAGGGCTCCATTTCCATGGTGATGAGTGGCTGCCATCTGCACAGAGATGTCAAACCTTCACACAGGGCTCCTCTGCACTTGCTTGTGGCTGGAGCAGACAGACACTGAGCTGCCCCAGGCCCTGGGCATTACAGGCAGGCTGCCTGCAGCACTGGGCTGCTGCTGTGCTCCCTGCTGTGCTTTGGCAATGGCCAGCGATCAGAGCAGTCCCTGGGCTTGGTCTGGGGGCTGGGAGGGCAGCCTTGCTGTGGCCACTGGCTGGAGCTGAGGTTTTGAGCACAGGGTATGAGAAGAGCCTGCAGATCGGCCAGTTTGTGTGGGGGCAGAGAAATCCAGCACAACTCCTGAGCACCTCCAACACTGTGCTTTCATCTGCTGGGATGCAGCGGCCCCGGGGCTGTGCATAAGGACTGTGCTCAACTTCTCCCTCTGCTGAGGTCCCCAAAATGAGCCCTTTGCACTTGCACGGGTGTTTGTGTCTGAGCAGGGTGTGTGTGCTGGGCATGGTGCAGGACGCCAGGCAGCCGAATGGCTATGGGTAACACCAGAGCCAGCCCCTGGCGTGTGTGAAGGCACAGCCCTTGGTGTCTGAGGGGGCTCTGGAGGGGGTGGGTCCTCCTGGCAGAGGTGGCTCTGGGGTTTACAAAGAGGGGCAGAGCCCATTCTTGCTCCCTGGGGACACTGAAGCCCCACCGGCTGGGATCCCTGCAGGCAGCTGTACCCAGAGCCCCGGGCTGTGCCCCAGGAGAGGGGAAGGAGTTAACTGAGGATTCTGCTAGCACAGTGCTGGAGGCTAAAAATACAGCTCGCTTCACAGCCGGCACGAGTGGGGTTTTGGCAGGGAAGGTGGCTGTGTTTCCTGCAGGATTACGTGTTCCTCCATGGCCATGCGTGGGCTTGGCCCCAGGTGGGTCTCTTCAGGGTTTCTGACAGCCTTGCTCTGCGAGGGATGGATGGAGCATCGGAGGACTCAGAGCCCGTGAGTCACTGGGGATGCTCGAGGCAGCCTTATTAATTAGGACACCTCAAGGCTGTTCACAGCAAGGGCTGCAGCAATGCTCCTTGCCTGCTGCAATTAAGGCTGTCGCCGGCAATCTGGATGTCAGGAGGAGGTCTGGATGTCCCTCCGTCCTGCTGACACCTCGCAGCCGTGGGCTGCTGGCAGATCTCATCAGCCCCTGCAGTGTGTGACGAGGCCCTTCGTGTGCACAGAAACGAGGTCGCTCCTGAGCCTCGGTGTCCACCTGTGTGCCCCTTGCTGGTGCTGCCTGATGCCACTGCCCCACTCCTTGCTCCTGGCAGGCCTCGGCTCCTCCTGAGCTGCCCTGGGGCACTGCTGCTTTGCTGGACCCGTTCCCGTGGCCAGGAGTAATTAGGATGAACCCTTGGTGGGTTTTAGCCCATCTCCACTCCGTGTGCCAGCAGTCATTTACTGGATGAGTCACATCAGAGCACAGCTTGGGTAAAAATCAAGTCCTGGTTGGGCAGGGATCTGTAACCACCCCCTCCCTCTGTCTGCTGCACAGTCAGAACGGAAGGAGAGGCAGGCAGTGTGAATGCTAAGTGTGACATGGAAATGCTGGGAAAGCCCAAAGTCTTCCAGGGATCTGAAAGCAGCTGCTGGAGGCCTTGCCTTGGAGCCAGCCATCCTGCTCCTCCTCATACGGGAATTGGATCAGGGGGATGTGGCCCAAACCCCGGAAGATGAGGAGTGCTGAGATTCGGCCAGTCCTGGATGGCGGGCTGACCCTGGCCAGAGCAGCATCAGCACAGTGCTGTGATGAAGGTGGGTGCCCCATCCCCGCAGACACCCGAGGTCGGGGGCTGTGAGCGCCTGGTGGAGCTGCGGGTGTCCCTGTTCGTTGCAGGGAGTGGGATCTGATGGCCTCTATGGGGCCCTTCCAAATTGCTTGGCTGCCCCCCGATGCAGCACAGAACCAAAGGGAAACCTGAGCCCGACGGCCCCAGAGCTGCCGTGGCTGAAAGAAGCCATCAGTGTTCCTTTTCCTGCTGCTGCTCAGTGCCAGGCAGGCGCTCATTAATCCTCCACTGGGGATTTCAGAGCTGAATAAACACCTCTCCCTGCTCTCTGAAGTGCTGGGGTTGCTGGCCCTCCCACTCGAACCCCAGTCCTGCCAGCTCCTCTTTGCTTTGTTTCCAGCTCTGAGTGCTGCAGTCCCGTGGCCCCGGAGGGCAGCACCCACACAGAGGGGTGTCCCATGGGTCCTTATGGGATGGCTGCCTGCCTGTGGGGGTGGGCAGCCCCGGGCCTCATCTCTGCTCGCCCTCCTCTGTGCATTTCAACCCTGTCACAGAATCACAGAATCACAAATCACTAAGGTTGGAAAAGACCTATAAGATCATCCAGTCCAACCATCCACCCATCACCAATGGTTCTCGCTAAACCATATCCCTCATCACAACATCCAAACGTTCCTTGAACACCTCCAGGGTCAGTGACTCCACCACCTCCCTGGGCAGCCCATTCCAGTGCCTGACCACTCTTTCAGAGCAGTAGTATTTCCTAATATCCAGCCTGAACCTTCCCTGGCACAGCTTGAAGCCATTCCCTCTAGTCCTATCACTGTCACATGAGAGAAGAGGCCGACCCCCAGCTCACTACAGCCTCCCTTCAGGCAGTTATAGAGAGCAATGAGGTCTCCCCTGAGCCTCCTCTTCTCCAGACTGAACAATCCCAGCTCCCTCAGCCGCTCCTCATAAGGCCTGTCATGTTGGGTCTCCCTCCTTGGGTGCCTGGCTTAGCCCTCTGCCCCGTTACCAGGGAGATGTTTCCCATGGAGGCAGATGGGTGCACATCTCGGTGGTATTGCAGAGCCCAGCAGGCATTGCCCCTGCACAGCCCCAGGACGGTGCTGGCAGCCCCACAGAGGAGCAGAGCTCAGCATGGGGACCCTGAGCTCTGCACAGCAGGATGCTGCCCCGGCTCACAGCTCTGGTCGGAAGCCCTCTGGTTTGGGCACAGCCATCAGCTCTGCAGTGTGCACACCTGCAATGCAGGGGCCTTTCCTGCTCCCATCTCACTACAGGCCATTGTTACCTTTAGGGAACAGCTCTTGATTTGCACTCTGAACCCAAATCCGTGCTCCTGTGTGTTTCCATGGAAGCTGAGGCAGTTTCCTCCAGGCTTTTTTTTTTTTTTGCATGGCTCCTCGTGCTGCTTGCATTTAACCCTTCGTGACGTAGCACAGCAGCAATAGGATGGACGGGGAAGGTATGGCAGGAGGCAGCTCACGCAGTGCTGGGCCCATTGCTCACTGCTGGGGCAGCTCATACAGCCCCACTGCAGGCAGGGCCTCATTGGGCTCCTCCTGCTCAGGCCCATAGGTCCCATTGCACTGCCACCCCCTGCAGCATTGCCTGCCCATCACTAACACCCACCTGTGCTGCTGCCTCCCTGCAATGAGACCTCTAGTCATTGCCGTCTCCCTGCAGCGTCGCCTCCTTGCAGTAATGCTTTCTGCGCTGCAGTCTGCCTGCAGTGCCACCGATCTGAAGTGTCAGCTCCTCGTCACAGCGATGGGAGGCGGCCGGGCAGGGAGGAGGCAGAGCTGGAAGGTGGGAGTGATGCGGAGGTGGCAGTGCAGGGCAATGGTGCTGCAGGCAGGTGGCAGTGCAGGGCTGTGGCAGCGCAGGCAGATGGCAGTGCAGGGCAATGGCACTGCAGGCAGATGGCAGTGCAGGGCTGTGGCAGTGCAGGGCTGATGCACTGCAGGCAGATGGCAGTGCAGGGCAATGGCACTGCAGGGCAATGGCACTGCAGGCAGATGGCAGTGCAGGGCTGTGGCAGTGCAGGACAATGGCACTGCAGGCAGATGGCAGTGCAGGGCTGTGGCAGTGCAGGGCTGATGCACTGCAGGCAGATGGCAGTGAAGAGCAATGGCGCTGCAGGGCAATGGCACTGCAGCCAGGTGGCAGTGCAGGGCTGTGGCACTGCAGGACAATGGCACTGCAGGCAGGTGGCAGTGCAGGGCTGTTACACCGCAGGCAGATGGCACTGCAGGGCAATGGCACTGCAGGACAATGGCACTGCAGGCAGACGGTAGTGCAGGGCTGACGCACTGCAGGCAGATGGCACTGCAGGCAGGTGGCACTGCAGGACAATGGCACTGCAGGCAGATGGCAGTGCAGGGCAATGGCAGTGCAGGGTAATGGCACTGCAGGCAGATGGCACTGCAGGGCTCTGGCAGTGCAGGCAGATGGAAGTGCTGCCGTCCGGCCAGGAGGTGCCTCCCACACTCCACGTGCGCTCCCAGCAGCACTGAGCTGGATGCACGGAGCCAGGGGGGCACGGAGGATGCACGCCGCCGTGCACTGCCCATTGCCACCGCCCTTCACCAGCTGCTTTGCCCCGCCCCCTCTCCCCCCGGCCAGGCCCCATCTCCTGCTGACAGGGCTCTGGCTGGCACAGCCCAGTGCAGCACAATGGGATTTTGGGGAAGGCTGTGGGAGGACCACCAGCCCTCAGCCCAGCATCCCCCAGGGGCGCTCAGGCTATGCTCTGGTCTAGCCCCTCTGTTCCCTCCAGGATAAAGCACGCTAGGGGTACCCAGGACACCCCGTGTTTGGTGCTAGGGAGGCGTGTTGCAGTACAAACTCTATCCCTGACCACTGCGATCCAGCCCTGCCCACCCCTCTTGGACCTGGTGGCACTTGTCCCAGCCCAGCAGCTGGGATGGGAAGGACGCACTCAGCCCCCACTGCCACCTCCACGGCCCTGGAGGGATGGCAGCAGGGGTGCAGGGCGCCTGGTGCTGGGTGCAGCGGGTCTGGGAACACGGGGATGCTCAGCACAGCAGTGCTCAGGGCTGGGGATGCAGAAGGATAAGTTTGCTCTGGTGCTGCTGTCTGGAAAAGCCATGAAACGGTCCGTGTTCAGAGCGAGCCATTGGGGCTGTCCCCACACAGCTCCCTCTGTGTCCCCACAGCCCCACCACGAGAGCTCCCCTGGGGGAAGGCGTGTTCTGGCCCCACCATCAGCCAGGAACAGGGTTTTGCTATGGAGCATCAGGGCGCGTGGCTGTGATGCCATGAGATGAGCAGAGCCCGCTGAGGGAGCAGGCTGGCTCTGCCTGCAGAAGGACGCGTGCCATCGCCCTGGGGACACCAGCATCCCTCCGTGGTGCTTTGGGGCTTTCTGGTTTTCTTTCCGGGCTTTTGAACAAGTCAAAGTTAAACACAACTGAACTTTGTTTGTTTTTTTTTTCCATTAGGCTTCTTGGAGCAGTCCAATTAGCGCTAACGAGCTGGACGGTAATTACAGCGCGGGTCGCAGGAGGGCTGATTACTGGTGGCTGCTGCGGGTGGGGCCAATTAGCAGCGCTGCCGTTGCGCTGGGGATCCTGCATTGGTTTCTTGGGGGGAGCTGAGAGTCGGTGGCTCCGTGTGGGGGGAGCAGCCCACGTCCCCACAGCCCCCACTGCACTGCGAGGGGAGCCCCCGCCGGCAGGACCAGCTCAGTGCTGCCAGCCCCCATCCTCACCCCTCCTCCTTAACCCCAGCTCTGCAGGGCGCATTGGTGGCACTGGGACACCTCCACCCTCTGCAGCGGTTTGTCCCCTCCGCAGAGGGATGCCTGTTTTGGGGCTGTGCTGTCCCCTGGCGCCCGGCTGTGATGTGTGACAAACAACAGCTGAGCCCAAACTTCTCAGAGGTCTGTAAAGATTAAAGGCACCCCCCCATCCCCCCCATCCCCCCAGGGCCAGGGGCTGAAAATGCAGAGGTGAAAGGAGAAAACCTCTTTGGTGTCCCCTGCAGTCCCATTCCAGACCTCCGGAGTGCTGCACCTCTCACCGAGGCCTGTGTGTGGTGTAAGAAGTGCTGCTGGGAAGTGCTCATTTGGCTGGGGCTAAAACATTGATTTCGAGGGACAGCAAAGCGCAGGGCTGTGCTGTGCGCTGGTTCAGGGGCTGCCTGTGAGCAGCTGACCGTGCTGGGGTCCGGACCAGGTCCAGCAGCCACAGGGTTCAGCTGTTGTTGGCTTTGGATGCTGCATGCAAAGGAGAAATGAAAAATGAATGCGCGACGTGATTAATAGCTGGAAGTGTCACGAGGGTAATTGGTGCCATCCATTGCTGCTGGTGGTGACAGAGCTCATCCTGCAAACTCCATCAGTGAATGAGGAAGGAGACTCTTTCCTTGGGGGTCTTCAGCCCCGGGGCTGGGGGAGCTGGGAGCAATGGGGCATGGTCAGTGGGGATGGGCTGGGGTGGGACTTGGGCATCTTTTCCAGCCCTTATGGTTCCGTGGTTCTATGCCTGGTTCACCCTGCAGCTGGAGAGATGGGCAGCAGGAACCTCACGCAGCTCCGCCAGGAGCAGTGCGGAACCCCTGGGGAGGAGCAGCCCAGCACAGCTCCTCTGATCCGCAAGGCTCAGGTCTGCTTGCTGCTATCAGAGCGTGGCCAGGGCTCTGCAGAGCTGGATGAGTCCGACAGCACTTCTGAGAGACAGGGAGCAGGCACTGCAGCAAGCAAAGATGGAGGGAAGCACCATGTTTTACTGGAAACGTTTTCTTTTCCTTATTTCTTGACTAGACCACCCTCTCTCCAAAGCAGGTTTTAACCCACGTGCGCTCTTTGCAGAATTAGAAAGCAGTGCTATTTCCTGAAATGAGCTGTGACCATCCCTGCGTCCTGGTCCAGGTTCCCTTCGCAGCCACTGCAGAAAGATGGGCGTTCCTGGGGTCAGTCCATTGCACGCATGTCACACAGCCCAGGGCAGGATAAGCGGTTTGCTGGGCATGCCTTGCTGGCTCAGCATCTGGACGGCCTCAGCGAGCATCTGAGAACCTGAGTCCTGGCAACTGCTCCAGCAGTCGGAATATCCCATCCCGGATCTGCTTCGTCTTCATGCCGTAGATGAGTGGGTTGAGCATGGGAGGCACCGTCAAATAGAAATCAGCCACCAGGACTCGGGTGTGAGGTGCCAAGCCAAGGGAGAACATCTGCAGGTACATGGAGAGCAGACCGCCCGTGTAGAACAGGAGGATGACGGACAAGTGGGACCCGCAGGTGCTGAGGGATTTGAGACGCGCCCCTCGGGATGGCAGCCTCAGCACCGACCTCAGGATCATCCCGTAGGAGAAGGCGATGAACACGGAGTCCGTCCCGACCAGCAGCGTTGCCACGACGATGCTATAGAGATGGCTGAGAGACGGGTCAGCACAGGCCAGCTCCACCACGGCCATGTGCTCGCAGTAGGAGTGGGGGATGGCCCTGTCCCTGCAGTAGGGTAAGCTGGTGAGGAGGCACATTAAAGGGGTCATGACAGCAGCTCCCCGGGCCAGAGAGAGCAGCCCTATCTGCACGGTCCGTGCCTTGGTCAGGATGGTGATGTACCTCAGCGGGTTGCAGATGGCCACGTATCGGTCAAAGGACATAGCCAGGAGCACCCCTGACTCCACGGCAGTGAACATGTGGATGAAGAACATCTGGGTGAAGCAAGCCCAAAAAGCAATCTGTCAGGAGCCCAGCCAGAATACGCTCAGCATTTTGGGAACTACAGCAGTTGTGAAGATGAGGTCAATGACAGCCAGCATGGAAATGAAGTAGTACATGGGCTCGTGGAGAGTTTTGTCCAGCCTCACAGCAAGCAGGACCGTGCTATTTCCCAGCAAGGCCGTGAAGTACATAAAGCAGAATGGGATGGAAATCCATGTGTGGGCATCTTCCAAGCCAGGGATTCCCATCAGGAGAAAAGGCAGAGGAGTGGTGCTGGATTGGTTGGGGGCAGACATGGCGCAGCTCCTGACTTTAGTTCCCTGCAACGCAGAGACAGAAAGTTTGGGATTTTGCCACCATTTCTTTTCTCATAAGACTGTGTGCACAGCATCACACAGCATAGGGAAAACCTGTCAGGATCTGATAGCCACAGTCAGGTTTCTAAACCGATGCTGTGGTCGGTGCTCTCCACAGTGTCCATGGCAAAACCGGGCTGAGGAACTGCAGCCAGAGGAGCGATGTCTCGAGCAGCAGCCGTTGCTGCCCTCAGCTGAGGAAGGTTGAATTACGTGGCACCAACAGCCCGCGTACCCATCAGCCCACGAGGCTGAAGGACAAAGCAAAGCAGAACACAGCCCTGTTTGGTGTTCACGTCGTAACGGTGTGGGGTTCTCTCATTCCTGGCAGGCAGTGCGCAGTGCAGGCTGGTGGGCAGCTGGAGATGGAGGAGCTCCTCCCCTTGGGTTTTTGCCCCAGGTGCACTTGTCCCCATGGTTATAGCCACACACTTCTCTTCCCATCTGACCCTGCCTGTCTGCTCCCTCCAGCTGCAGCCCCCTGTCCTGCCTTCCCGTGCCCACCCACAGAGGCACTTCCCATCACAGTAAGTTCATAGAATGGGCTGAGTTGGAAGGGAGCCCTGAAGCCATCATGCACAGAGACACCCACGGCTCCATCAGTGCTCACAGCCCCACGCCCTGGCCTGCAGGGAGGGATCCAGGGAACTGGATCATAGCATGGCTTACCTTGGGAGGATTGCTATCCACGTGGCTACAAGATTGCAATCTATTTTTTTTTAAATATAACCTCTATTTCCCCCCTGTGCCTCCAAAATTGCGCTGCCTTTGGGGTCCCTGAGGTGCTGCCTGCTGCCCTCACAGCCCCTGCTCACTGGGATGCAGTGGGAGCCCACCCAGCTCCGTGGTGTGCAGCTCAGGGCAGGCGGTTCTTCTCAGGTCCGTCAGTCTCTGGGTCTGCTCTGCGTGACTTTGCCTTCCCCCACACCATCCGAGACACAGTTTGCATTGCTTTTAGGAAACCTGATGAGAGCAGCACAGAGCAGCTCCCGGCAGCCAGGCATTGCAGTACCTGTGTAATCACAGCCCGTTGCGATGCTGGGTCTGGCAGCTTTGGTCGAGGTCCCTCGGCCATCCCGTTCTGCCCTCACTCTCCTGATGCCTCTCAGCTCAGCGCCATCCCAGCGGTGCATCTCCGGACCCTACACAAACACTCACACAGGATAACCGAACTTCCCATCTCATCAGAAAACAAAACCAGGTTTGTTTGACAGCAGCTATTTCCCGCTGATTGCTGTTAATGGAATTAGGCTTAACTCGATTCCAGGTCTGTAATTCTCTTTTGGCCCCATCTCCCGCTGGCCACCGGGGCAGCGTGCGGGCGCTGACGTCAGGCTGGGCGCTGTGTAGATAACAGCACTGTCTGATGTCTGCTTGGGGCAGTGCCTGCAGCAGCCGGATTGGGGCAGGATGGGGACACCCATGCAACGTACCCAGACCTGCTGCTGCTCTCGTCTGTCCCTCATGAATGGCTCCATCTGCTTTTATCTGGTTTCCCTACTGAAAAGCTCCCGACGTGCAGGAGGTCCCAACCTGTGCCCCACTCCTCTCCTGCCCCATTCGGTGCTGTGGCTGCAGCTCCTGTGCCAGCCGTGTCCCCATCCTGGCCATGCAGTGCTTCCCATCAGCCAGACTGCTCACAGCAGCTCTCAGTGCTCCCTGCAGTTTCCCATTCTGATTTCCCTCTGCCTTAAAGTTTTGTCAGTTTTGGAAAGCAGAACTTCATGAAAGATCAGTGCTGCATCTGCTATACATCGAGATCACTGCCTCCAGCCCCTGGGCACCACCAACCTCCTGTCCTGGAGTTCAGCTCTTTCCCATCACAGCGAAGCCCCTTCTGCCGTTCCATCCCTGCTGGATGCAGAGCCCTGACATTGATAAGATGGGCCCTGTGCTCTCCTGTGACACTTTATCACCTCTCCCAGACACGGCCCTCCCCACCCCGGCTCTCCCCCCTCCCCTCCCCATCCCAGGCCCATGGGGCAGTGTGCGCTGTGTTGAGCTCATTATAGATTGGTTATAGAAACAGGAACAAACTTCTTTCTTCAGTGAACAGTTTCTGCTTTTAGTTAAAGTCCTGATCTGTGTCTTCATTCTAATGGGAGACTGAACTGATTTCTTATAGGAAGTCCCCAGCCATTACCATTTCCCTTGCTGGCTCAGCTCCTGCCTGTGCCCTCCAGCCCAGCAGCCCTACCCACGCACACCCCCACATCACTGCTCACAGCCACCTGCAGTGCAGGGCAGAGCTGTGGGTGTGCATCAGTCAGCCCAGCGATGCAGCAGGGAGAGCCCTGCATGGAGGTTCCCAAGGGCACGAGTCCTCCCAGGAGTCCACAGCGAGCTCTGGTCAGTGCCAGGGGGACACAGCACGAGCCCACCTTGTTCTCTCCCATCTCACTTTTTCAGCTGGTTAAAGGGGATGGGAAAGTGAGGCAGCAGCAGCACCACGAGTCACAGACCCCCAGACCCACAGCGGAGGGAAGGGACCTCTGGAGATCCCCCAGCCCAGCCCCTGAAGCAGTTCCCTGCAGTCTTTGCACAGGACAGCACCCAGCTGGGTTTGGATGTCTCCAATGAGGAGAGCCCCACCTCTCAGGGCAGCATGCCAGGGCTCTGCTCCCCTCACAGCACAGAAGTGCTGTGCTGTTCCACAGGAGTACAGGGGGAGGATCCCCTCCCTCGCCCTGCTGGCCACATCCTTTTTAATGCACCCCAGGATCCCACTGGCCTTTTTGGCCACAGGGCACACTGCTGGCTCACGGTCACCTGTTGTCCACCAGGACCCCCAGGTCCTTCTCCACAGAGCTCCTCTCCACCAGCTCAGCCCTGACCTGTACTGATGCTGTGGTTCTTCCTCTCCAGGTGCAGGACTCTGCACTTGTCCTTGTTGAACCTCGCTGGGTTCCTCCCTGCCCAGCTCTCGTCCTGCCCAGCTCTCACTGAATGGCAGCACGACCTTCTGGGCTGTCAGACACATCTCCCAGCTTCATTCCATCACCAAAATTGCTGAGAGGGGACCCCGTCCCTTCATCCAGGTCACTGATGGAGACGTTGAATATGGCCAGACCCAGCACAGACCCTTGGGGAACACCACTAGTTACAGCCTCCAACCAGACCCTGTGCTGCTGATCACAGCACTCTGAGCTCTGCCAGAAGGGAATGAGGAGGTGGAGAGCAGCCCCATGGAAAGGGGCCTGGGGGTCTCTGCAGCAAGTTGAACACAAACCAGCAGTGTGCCCAGGCAGAAGGAAGGACAACTGTGCCCTGAGGGGCACCGGGCTCAGCACTGCTGCTGGGCAAGGGGGGGGCCGACCTCTGCTCTGCTGTGCAGCCCCACCTCCAGCACTGGGCGCAGTTCTGGGCACCAGAGTGTGGAAAGGACAAAATTATGAGAGACTGTCCAAAGAAGGGCTATAGAGATGGGGAGGGGTCTGAAGGCAAGGGGTGTGAGGAGTGCTGAGGTTCCTTGCGTTGTTTGGCCCAGAGCAGAGGAGGCTGAGGGGAGGATCGTGGTCCTACAGCCCCTCATGGCCCTACAGCCCTTCATGACCCTGCAGCTCCTCATGGCCCTGCAGCTCCTCATGGCCCTACAGCCCCTCATGGCAGCCTGTGGCTACCTAACAAGGAGGAGCCAGCAATAGAAACAGAGGGAATGGCATGAAGCAGCAACAGAGGAGTCTGAGGTTGTATATCAGGATGTTCTATGATTCTATGACATATGATTCTATGATTCCATATGCAGCAGTCCTTGTCCCTGGAGGCGTTCCAGAGCCATGGAGACGTGGCACTGTGGTCAGTGGGTATGGTGGGGGTAGGGTGAGGTTGGCTTAAGGTTAGGGTTGGGATCTTGGAGGTCTTTTCTGATCTTAATGATTAGATGATGATTTCTCAATCATCTATCTTACACATCCTAACAGGAGCTGACACTGCAGTCCCTGCGATGTGTGACAGTCTCCTGCTGACAGCACCAATAGGTTTGCATTGAGTCAACAAGACACCACAGAAGGAATTTCCCCATTTTGAATGGAATCTGTTTATTGACACAAATACACGTGCAGTTGTGAATTTTAAATGACCACTGGGACATTCACAGCACTGGGGACATCTCAAAACCCAAAGCTGGTGGCCACCCCTCTGTCTCCAGGCAAGAAGGAAGGGCAGTGGCAGCCTGACATTTGCTCGTGACCCCGGTCCCAAACACCTCTTGTGGCACTGTAGGGTCTAACACAGTCATTAAAGCCACCAAGTCCTCCCCCATCCCCTCCTGGCTTCTGTTCCCTGTGTGCATCCACTGGGAATGGAATGGATGCTGTGTTTGTGTGGATGAACAGCCCTGGAAAGTCACCGAGTGCTGTGGCAGGCGTGAGCCTTCCTGGGAAGCAGCACGTCGAGCATTGCCTTCCGGATCCGCCTGGTCCTCATGCTGTAGATGACGGGGTTCAGCAAGGCGGGCAGGGTGAGGTAGAGGTCGGCCAGCAGAACCTGTGTGTGCACGGACACAGCCTGGCTGAACTGCTGCACGTAGATGGAGACCAGGCCGGGGATGTAGTACAGCATCATCACACAGATGTGGCACCCGCAGGTGCTGAAGGCCCTCCTGCACGATTCCTTGCCCGGGACAGCTTTCAGGATCATCAGGTAGGACACAGCAATGAGAGCTGTGTCCATCCCTACTATGAGAGAGGACATAGACACGCTGTAGAGTCTGCTGGGGTTGGGGTCTGCGCAGGCAAGACTGGTGACAGCCATGTGCTCGCAGTACGAATGGGGAACCACGAGGGAACGGCAGTAGGGGAGGTTTGTCACCATCCCCATCAGTGGGAGCATGAAAAGCAGTGCTCTCACCACGATGGCCAGGCATATCCGGGCAACTGTTTGTGGATTCAGGATCATTCTGTACCTGAGGGGGTGACAAATGGCAACGTAGCGGTCAAAAGCCATGGCCAGGAGCACTCCCGACTCCTCCGATGTCGTGGAGTGAACAAAGAACATCTGAACAAAGCAGGCGGTGTAACCAATCTGGTTGGAATGGAGCCAGAGGATGCCCAGCAGCTTGGGGACGATGGACGTCACCATCACCACGTCGATGGCAGCCAGCATGGCCAGGAAGCAGTGCATGGGGTCCCGCAGGGACCTGTCCAGAGCAACGACCAGCAGAACCATGCTATTTCCTAGCAGGGCGAGGACATATGCTGAGCAGAAAAGGATGCCCAGGCAGATGGGGAAAGCTTCCAGGGTGGGGACACCCACAAGGATGAAGGAGGAGGAGCTGCTGTTGGGGTGGCTGGAGGGGCCAGGAGCCATGCAGGAGGATCTTGCTTCTGTGCTTAAGAACGTGAAAAAGACCCCAGAGTTGGATCCCTGAGATGTGCAGAACCGAGGGTGCGAAGCTGAGGGCAACGCACTGATGCACGTGCCAGATAGAGAACCCAAACTGTTACTGCTATGTGTGAGATGGGGCCTCTGTGGTATGACATGACTGGGAGAAGGGAACGGAGCAAAAATGCTGGTGAAATGGGGCTGCTGGATGGCAAGTAACTTCAGATGTTGTTCATGTTTCAAACTGTGGGTGCTGACCAGCAGTCTCCTTCAGTCCATTGCTTGTTTTTCGTTGGCTGCTCACCACTGCTCGGCTGAGATCTTGGAGTCAGCTGCAGGAGGAGGGGATGCTCAGCACTCAGCTTCCCTCGGGCTCTGCTGCCGAGCGGTCCTGGCTGCCCTGCACCGTGCACCACACAGAGCTCCTCCAAACGTGCAAGGCAAGATCTGGCGTCGGGAGGTGCTCTGGGACATTCAGCACAGCCGTGACAATGCCGTTCCCTGCTCCGTCTTCATTCTTTCAGTCACTCGTGTGTGGAGCCTGCACAGTTAGGTGTTCTTTTGTCAGAATCATAGAATCACAAGGTTGGAAAGGACCTACAAGACCATCTAGTCCAACTGTCCTCCCACTACCATTCCTACCACAAGCTACTAAACCAGATCTCGTAGCTCATCATCCGGGTGCTAGGAGAAGCTTGAAGGCAGTACAAACCCTGCAGCGAAGCCAGGGATGCTGTGGGTACCCGAACTGCAGCCCCCAAGGAAGGGACAGTGGGATAACAGCCCGTGGGTCTGAGCTCCAGGTGCAGAGAAGAGCTCCAATGCAAAGCACGGAGAGCAGCTCCCTCCCTCCCTCCCTCCCTCCGTGCAGGGCTGTGCCCTGGGCTGAGCAGGGGCTGCAGGCAGCAACCAGACACGAAGCACTCGTGGACACCAACCTCTGACCTGACGTGCGTCTGAGCCCGGAGCTGGGTCCCCAGGTGCAGCGATCCCAGCAAACAGATGTGCTGCCTGCAGCTCTCTCCCACAGCTGGTGCCTGCGATGGGTATCGCAGCAGCACTGCAGAGCCCGACCCGTGGGGCTCAGCCTGGCTGGGGGAAAGCAGCACGGCAGAGCTGTGCAGCCCAAGCAGAGGCCATGCTCTCGCTGGGAGCAAGATGGGGCTGCCGCCTGGAAGGCAGAGCGGTGCGTCTGCATGGCACAGTGTGGAAGGGCTGGGTGCTATCTGTGCTCTGCAAAGCCCCTGAGAGCCCCCCAGGTGAGGCTGGGCTCCGCGCTGCCAGGAGGAGGGGATGTGCAGGGCTGCTTCAGCTCCTGTCATTGGCTCTCTCTCACAGCGCTGTGCCGTTGGGTGCTGGGGGGCACGGCAGTCCCCAGCGCCTGCCTGGGGCTCGTGAGACCAATGCACCAAAAGTGAATGAAGAACCCTTCAATGGTGGGAAAAACACCTCTGGTTTTGCAGAGTGAGCAAGGCGGTTTGGAAACCCCACATTTCCATTCTTCTGTCCACTCAGAACCACAACATGCATCTCCTCCGTCTGCTGGGTTCCCCGGAAGAGTCTGTGCCAGAACACGGGCAGGGAGGTGGGATCCCACCAGCCCAGAGCCCTGACAGCACCATGCAGTGTGTGGGGGGACGATGCCCACGGGTCGTACACACAGAAACCCTGTGGTGGCAAACTTCCAGCACGAGGCCTTCATGGATCATTAACGGGTTGCCTGCTCATTATCCCTCCTACTGGGAAGCTCACGGCAGTCTGGTGAAGGTCCAACCTTGTCTTATCCAACCTCAGTGATTCTGTGACTCTGCTCCGTTCAGCCTCAGTCCTGCTTCCAGCACCAATAGCAGACCCGTAGGGAAGGAGGCAAGAGCTGATTCCTGCCATACTTCCCTTGAGCGCCCTCCCATCTTCCTACTCTGGATGTGGTTTCTCCATTTTTATTCACCCCGTCCCAAAATCCATCTAGGCTGGTTTTTGGAGCAAATTATGCTGTCAGTCAGGGAGTTTAACAGATCAATGGCACTTTCAGGGAAAACAGATGCACAGAAGGTGAAATTAGCCTGTATGGGAAGAGAGACACGTTTCTCAGGCCCTGTTTTCCCCACTGTACCAAAGGGACAGATTTTATCTCCTGGTGTTCCAGACGTTTGACTTTCCTGACCTCTACATAATCTCTGCCAAACTGCTTGGAGCCATCCACATGACACAAGCCAACAGGCACGTCGGCCTGTTTCTAGTCATCGCTTTCACAATCTAATGCCAAATATCATGAAGCCAATACTGTGGGAGCTCTGCCAAGACAATGCTGGCCATAAGAGCTCATTGCAGAGAGGACTCTCCTTGCAGTGCAGTCAGACACCTCGGCCATCGAGGCAGGGATGCAGAGCCATCGATGGCATGAGCCAGCCTGGCAGGAAAGATGCCAGAACTGCTGATCCGGAGAGGGCAAACACATCCGAGATCCTACAGTCCTTTTCCCTCCTCCACTATTCACTCCTCCGCATGCTTTTCCCTCCTCTCACTCAGAGCTAATCTGCAAATCCCACGTGCTGTTCTGGGCAGTGTTACTTGTTACTCACCCTGTATTACTGAGCAATACAGGTTATTAAATGATGCTCTTCAGCGAGCCTCAGGCGCAGTTTTTCCTGGGATGTGATGCCTTGGTTTGCCTTTTTCTGGTATATTCACAGTCCCATTCCCTCGTCATGATCTGATGTACAGCAGCCCCCCACCCTCAGCTCAGTCCTTCCAACCTGCCCCCTCTGGGAACCTGCCCCCACTGCCCTCCAGTTTCACCCATCTTACAGCTGCCTTATGCTTCACGCTCTCTGTCTATTTGCCAACCAGCCTCACGCAGTGCCTCAGGGCCCAGGCAATGGGGCAGCAATCTGGGGCCATGCCCCAGCCCTGCTCACAGCTACACACACGGAGGAGATGCCCCCCAGATCCTCAGCCCCAGCCCAGCCTTACGTGGAGTCCTTCGCTTCCACCATCAGACCCCAAGGTCTGCAGTTGCAGCCCATTTGGAAACGCCACTTCAGGGAGACATTGCAGAAATTTTGGTGGTTTTTGAGCTGTACATCCAACACCAACGATGGGAGCAGCACTTTGAGGCTTCAGTGGAGCAGCCCTTCAGGTGCTGTCGACGCACTTCAGAGCATTTTCTTTGTAATTCATTGGCTCAAAAAGCTGATAGGGTTCATGCAATTCTTCATGCAATCTGTCAGTTCAGTACCGTGTGAAGTGACAAGTTCTGGTCATTGCAGTTGTCAGAATCCTGCAGATTTTCTAGAAACGAGGAACACTTCCAGCCAGCCTTACCTGGCTTGCTGTACTCCATTAGATTTGTTGCAAACTGATCATGTTTGCTTTTAAGCAATCAAACATTAAAGTGCCCCCAGAGAACGAGGCGGTCAGTATTGAGCGAAGCACCACAGGAGCTGCCACGTTTGGTTGCATGCAGATTGGCAAAGTGTTCCTGACCTTCTGAGGAGTGAATGAATGGATCCAGACGTCCTAGGATGTGAAGTTGGGATTTTAACTCTCTCCTCACCCAGTTCTTTATAGATCTGCTTCTCTGCTGCTAAGCAGTGATCGTCGCATTATCCAGATTTGATGGACCTCACATTTCTGTGCAGGTCTCAGATGTGGTCCATCTGTCAGCCGTGCAGTCTGAGTCCATGTAAAACACGTAGCTGACTGCTTTTGCAACCAACTAACAGCCACCCAGCATTCCTCATCAGCCAGAGTCAAAGATCTCTTGGATTTTGGTTTTAAGAGACCTAGGGTAAGCATCCAGCCCCCATCACATCCCCAGTATAAGATCAACCCATCTCTGATTGACAGATAAACGTACAGCCTGGTCATTCACACCTTCCTTTCCCCAGAGCTCCTCTTTCAGAACGATTTCCTATTGCCAAGCCCACTCCTCACCAGAGCTCATGGCTCTTGTCCTGTCCATACGGGACAGGAACGACTCATTACCTTCTTGATGATGTTTGCCATCCTCTCCAGGTGAAAAGGAGCGGACCAGGGCTATGATCAGATAATGGCACATCTTGGATGAGTGGATCACCAGATGTTAAACCTACATGCCCACAGCTCGTTTGAAGTTGGCTTAAACATGGAAAAGCCTGCATCCAAATAATTAGCACTGAAGTAGTGAATTCATGCAGGAAGGTTAATTGAGGTCACAAGGCTGTAGCTGGCAGTCCTCCGCCCCAATGTTCACTTAATTGATGATGTCTGGAAGTAATTAAGTAGATCATTAACCCAGTAAGAGACAAAGTTCACATGTATATATTGGCATATCTGGTGGCTTTTAGGGCAGATTGCTTTGTGCTCACGTCAGTCTGGCTGAGGGCTGATCTTGGCTCAGAGCTTGGCACTGTGCTTATAAATACTGGCGTAGCCCTGGGTTAAATGCAGCCTTCCTCCCAGCTCAGCGCGGTGCTTCGGGCTGGCTCTGTCATCCTCAAGGACTGTTTGTGTCTCACGACACTGAGCAACTCCTCAGCTGGCTAAAAGGACCCACATGCCAACCTTTATGCATCTTAAGGAACCCGGCCACCCTTATCGCTGGGTCAGAAGAGACTGTAGCCATCACAGACAAGAACCTGCTGCCTGGGAGTAGCCAGGAGTAGCAGTGGTTTGTAAACTAATGTGCTCCTCTTACCCACTGCTTGGGTTATCTCTGTCTCAGCAATGATGAACAGATTTTTAGAGAGTGGCCCATAAAGGTGGAAGGTTTCATAGAATCATAGAATCACCAAGGTTTTCATCTCCATCTGAAGAAGAGGAGGCTCTGGAAATAAAATCATAGAATCATTCAGGTTGGAAAAGACCTCTAAGATCACCCAGTCCAACCATCAACCCATCACCACCACGTCCCCTGAACCACATCCCTCAGTGCCACATCCAGCCTTTTTCTGAACACCTCCACAGGCGGTGACTGCACCACCTCCCGGGCAGGCTGTGCCAGCCTCAACACAAAAAATTTCCTCATATCCAACCTGAGCCTCCTCTGGCACACTTTAAGGCCATAGATACCTTACAGCTCTCCACGACTCCTGAAAGGAAGCTGTGGCCAGGTAGGAGTCGGCCTTTGCTCCCAGATAACAGTGATAGGATGAGAGATAATGGCATTAAGTTGTGCCAGGGGAGGTCTGGGTTGGATATTAGGGGAAATTTATTCTCTGAACGAGTGGCCAGGCTGCCCAGGGAGGTAGGGGAGTCACCTCTGGAGGTGTTCAGGGACTGAAGATGTGGCACTTGGGGACATGGTTAGTAGGAATGGTGGGGAAGGACTGGGGTTGGACATGGTGATTTAGAGGACTTCTAACCTTCATCATTCTGTGATGATCTCACATGGGAGGTCAAGCTGTTCTCCCCACAGCCTTCCCTTCTCCAGGCTGAACACCCCCCGCTCCCATCCTGGTTCCTTAGCAGAGGTGCTTCAGCCTCCGAGCATCCCCACGGCCCCCCTTTGGCCCCCTTTGGCCCCACTCCAGCAGCTCCACATCCTGGCTCCAGAGCTGATCACAGCACTGCTGAGGGGTCTGAGAGCAGAGCAGAGAGGGACCTGTGTTTGTCCTTGGGGTTGCCCCTACCCAGGTGCAGGACTTTGCACTTGACCTTGCTGAACCACTTGTTGTTTGCACAGGCCAGCTTCTCCAGCCTGCCCGGGTCCCTCTGGATGGCACCCCTTCTCTTCAGCACATGGACTGCCCCACCCANTGGTGGGGTGGGCTGGGGTTGGGCTTGGGGATCCTAAAGGTTTTTTTCAGCCTTCACGATTCCATGATTCCATGATTTTACAGTTCTACCATTTTATGAATCAGAGGCCAAACAGCCCTGGAGAAGCACTGCTGCATGCACAGGCATAAGGAAGGCATGATTCTGCCTTCGGTGTGCCTTTTTAGCACTTCCCTTTCCTACACAAAAGCTGATCCCTGAAGGCCAGGCTGGATGGGCCCCATGCATCTGACCTAAGGGAGGTGTCCCTTCCCATGGCAGAGCCGGGCTGGGGGGGCTTTGAGGTCCCTTCCAACACAAACCATTCTGTGATGCTTTTCCCAGTAATCAGCACCTCAGTTCTGATCCGTGCCAAGTGTCACTGCATCCTTCCCCCCCCTTCGTGGGGAGATCCATCCATTGCACTGCCTGGATAGAGCCGTGGTGCTTACAGCCACTGCACAGCAGCCAGGTGGGACTGCTGGGGCACCCACGGGGCTCAGTCTGCAGGGAGAAGTACAACCAGAGCATGCAGCAGCTCCCAGAGCCCTCGAAATCCTCTGCTGTGCCTGGGACAGTGAGGGTGGGTGGCTGCAGGAGGGCAGAGCAGAGGCGTTCCCGCAGGGCAATGGTGATGGGTAGGAGGTTGAAGCAATGCAAGGAGTTACAGAGGTTTCTGGCAGAAGCAGCAAGCCAGCGTATTAGAGAAGCGCAAAGACTTCGCTTTGCTTGCTGAGTAATTGTTTTGCTAAGCATTAATTACGATTCAAAATATTCAGATGGGCTTAACATAAAAATTCTACCTCGGTCAGTAAGAATAAGGTCATTATGGATTTTCCTCAGGTGCACTGCTGGGGGTTGGAGCCTGATGACCCCTGAGGTCCCTTCCAACCCAAGCCATTCTATGACTCTATGAATGCGAATAGGACATGTAAGCCATTTTTACAACGGCTTTGCCCCCGCCAGAAGCCAAGAGGGGTCTCCACATCCTCAGCTTTGGGTCCTTTACGCTCTCAGCCCCTTCGTTGTGCCAATCTCCCTCCCCCACACTGCTTGGTTCACTTTTGGGCAGCTGCCCTCCCTCCTCCCATGGGCAGTCTGAGCTGATGCTCATCCCTGTGTCTCCCTCCCCCCGGTGGGTGTCTGAGAGGCTGATGGAGGGATAGAGCTGCTCGCAGGCGGCCCATAGCGCCGAGTGGAGATGCAGTGTTTACTGTCTGCTTTTGCAGTGTTTGCCATCAGGTTTTATTGCAGCCTCGGGCAGATGAAGCACCACTTCAGGCTCTCGGCCATAGCTGAGCCTCTGAATTTCTTCCTTTCCATTTAACCCCTTTTGTCGGCTGTAAAGCACAGCTCCATTTTCCTTCCATCAGGGTTACTTTGGTTAAATGTCCTGCAGGTTTGCTGATGAAGGTTCCTAAAACATTGCACATTTTGCCGCACTTAAACAAAAAAGAGAAGAAATCAACACGATGCAATCCTTCTCATCTCAGAGTGAAGCGTTGCCTCTCATGGTCAGACTGCATTGGAGTCCAGGCACACGATGATCCTTCTCTGCCTTCCTCTCCCTGGATATTAGGGAGTATTTCTTCTCCAAAGAGCGGTCAGCAGTGGCACAGATGCCCAGGGAGGTGGGGGGGTCACCATCCCTGGAGGTGTACAGAACTGAGGGATACGGTCAGTGGGCATGGTGGGAGTGGGCTGTGACTGGGGATCCTAGAGGTCTTTTCCCACCTTAAGGATTCCATGACTCTATGATTCACTCCCACGCCGTGCCCTTTTTCTGTCCTGCAGGGACTGCATGGCTAGGGCTGCAGAGCTGTGCCCCAGCTGCCCCATGCCCACCACTGCAGGGAGCAGCCAGACACACTGACCTCCCCATCCCATCCCCATCCCATCCCCATCCCCACCCCATCTCCATTCCCATCCCATCCCATTCCCATCCCATCCCTCTTCCTGCCCCAGGCTCCTGCTCTGCCCACACTGCCAAGCAGCTTTCAGGCTCCTCTCAGAGGGCTGAGCACCCAACCTCTGAAGCCTGAGGTACCTGAAGGCTGGGGCTACAACCAAGGGAGTGGTGTTAAATGCCACACTGCTCTTCCTTTCTTGTCTGCTGCTGTGCACAGCCCAGACTGTGATCCCACAGCTGGCCCAGTGGCTTTTCCTTGATTGACACAATGGATGTCAAGAGGAAATGGTCTCAAACTGAAAGAGGGGAGATTTAGATTGGGAATAAGAAAAAAGTTTTTATAATAAGGGTGGTGAGGCACTGGCACAGGTTGCCCAGAGAGGTGGTGGAGGGGACACCCAAGGTCAGGCTGGACCTGAACACTGAACACTGATGGAGCTGTGGGTGTCCCTGTTTGTTACAGGGGGGTTAGGCTAGATGACCCTTAAAGGTTCCTTCCAACTCAAACCATTCTGATTCTATGATGTGCCTAAGGGCAACAGATCTTGGCTCTCAGGAGCTGGTCCCCCCCACACTGCTGCAGAGGGGTGTGTGGGCTGTGTCACAGCAGGGCTGTCATTCCAGGATGCTCTGTTATTTCCTGACCTCTGGACCCTCAGCGCATGAGATGCTGGCTTCTGACAGGACCAAGTCCAGTTCCCTGACCCTCACCCTCACTGGGATTCCTGGTGTGCTGCCGAGCAGCCACATTGCCTCTTTGCTGCCTCTCCCTCCTCACGCTCCTGAGGAACAGCACCGTACTCTGGGTGATAAAGACTGACCACAGCCCCCATGCACCCATGCACTATTTCCTCTCCATGCTGACCATGGCAGACCTGGGTTTGCCTCTCTCCACCCTGCCCGCCATGTTGGCCATTTTCTGGTCTAAGTCCACCTCTGTCTGTTTTGAGACACGTGTTGTCCAGATGTACTTCATCCACATCTCCACCACGGAGTCCGGGGTCCTGGTGGCCATGCTCTCTGATGGCTTCATTGCTATCTGCCACTCTTTGCACTATGGTCTGTCCTCACCAGCCCCTGATCATGAAGACAGGGGGACAATTTTCACTGTGCAGGGAGTCTGCACAGTGCTCTCCACTGCCGTCCTCATCAGGAAGATGCCCTTCTGCAGGTCCCGCGTGCAGTCCCACTCCTGCCTGCATCAGGACATGCTGAGAATGATGTGCTGGGATGTCTGGGTGAACAGACTGTATGGGCTAATGGTGCTCCCTGAGCATCCTTCTGTCCTACACCATAATCACCAGGGCCATTCTGAGCATCGTCTCCTGGGAGGCACGAGCCAAAGCCTTCAGCACATGCATCTCCCAGCTCAGTGCCATCCTGATGTTCTACATCGCGCTCATCACCTGTCTGTCACTCACAGATCCAGAAGGCACCTGCTGCCCCTGGTCCCACACTCGTGGCTGATGCCTGTCTCCTAGTGCTGAACTTGTTGCTGCACAACTGGAGGAGCAGGCGGGTCCTCATCCTGCTCAGCCCAGCAGCACTCCTAGTGCTGGGAAGGGCTCACAGAATCACAGCATCACAGAATGGCCCGGGTTGGAAGGGACCTCAAGGAACATGAAGCTCCAACTCCTCCCAAAAACAGGCAGGGCCACCAACCTCCACATTTCAGACCAGCCCAGGCTGCCCAGGGCACCATCCAACCTGCCCTTCAACACCTCCAGGGATGGACGGGGCATCCACAGCCTCTCTGGGCAGCTGTTCCAGCACCTCACCACTCTCTCTGCAAACAACTTCCCCCTCACATCCAACCTCCATCTGCCCTCCCTCAACTCCAAACCATTTCCCCTTGTCCTGCTGTTATCTCCCCTTTCCAAGAGTTGACTCCCCTCCTGTTTGGAGGCTCCCTTTAGGTGCTGGAAGGCTGCAATGAGGTCACCCCGCAGCCTTCTCTTCTCCAGGCTGAACAAGCCCAGCTCCCTCAGCCTGTCATCTCCTTCCTTCCCTCTCCAGATGGGTTTCTCACAGGCAAAGTCTTATCCTGGAGAAAAAACACTCCAGGAGAAACCTGTCACCTCTTTTGCAGCGCAGCTGTTTTCCTTCCCATGGAGGGATGGGTGGCTGCAGTTCACTTCGGAGGGCAGAGCTGGGGTGCACAGCAGTGCTCTCCTCCCTGCAGGTGGGGGAGGAGGCTGCTGGGAGCAGCCAAGGAGTCACTCCAATGGCAGATCCAGGCTCTGAAGAAGTGCAAACAATGCTGCCAGACTTGTGCTTTTAATTACGAGCCTCCCCACATCCACTGGTTGTACAGAGCTCCCAGCTCCCAGGGCTGTGTGATCACATGAGACTCTGCAGCCTTCATTATATGAATCATATGTTTCTCAGCTGGCTGTTATGAAGAACAGACAGGATCTAATGGCTGAGGACATGAAGCCAGGGAGCTGAGCCCCATTTCCTTGCAGGGTCTGCAAGGGGAGCGTATGCTCTTTGCTGCCTTATGTTATCATCCTCTCTGCCTGTAATTCCCTGGGAGCACCACAAAAACTCCTCCCCACTCCCAGACTGTGGTTCAGTGAGGGTAGGTTGGCATGGGGTGCAATATGCATGTGGTGCAGTCCAACACATCCTGTGACGTGGTGCTTTCTGCAGCTACATTCCCATGTTTCCTTCACGATGTGTTAGGGACACACTTCACAGCCAAGCTGGCTGAGCTGCCCCTTCCACTAGATGAGCCCCCACCCTGTCCCAAGGTGATCCGCCTGCTGCCCAACCCCCCTTTGGTTGTGTAAAATAAACCTCCCTGCAAGCCCAATCCCTGTGACTTCATCCTGCCTGCAGGTCACAGCCAACTGTCTTCTCCATTTCCTTCTGCCTCCAGATCAATGCTTCATCACGGCTTGCTCCTCCTCTGGGCTATCTCATATGTCAGCAAGTGCAAAGCTTGACCTGGGGCAGTTCCAGAAGAGCTTTGCCGAATGCTGCATCATTGCTCCCAGCCCTCTTGCAGCTCTGCTCACACATGCTCAGCATCCCAGATGGGGCATCGCTGCAGTGTGATGGCATCCAGGGGTGGCTGCACCCCAAGGCTGGGGCTGCTGATGTGCCCCAAACTGTTCCTCCATTGCGTTTGTGCACTCACCCCCTGGGAGCAGCAGCTCATCCCGGGAGATGAGGGCTCCAGAAAGAGGGAGCAGAGTGAAGAGGAGGAGAAAAAGCCACCAGCACCATGCAGGGCAGGACGGGCAGCACTGAGGGATGGAGCAGAGGAGAGCACTGATTTCAGCACAGGCACAGGGCAGGAGGGTGTGCAGCCGTGCAAGGAGCTGTGAGGTCAGGGCTGGAGCTTCCCCCAGCTGTTCTGAGAGCTGCTATGGAGAACGCACACGGCAAGGATCACTGAGGTGGAAGGGAGGCAGGTGCCTGGGCAATTTTTGTTTGGCAAATGTGAGAGTTACGGGAAAATTGTACTCGGATTTTTCTTTTCCATTGGCCAAAGGAAATGCTCTGTCTTTTCCACTGCCTGTGAGGAGCTGAGCAGCAAAAGCAGCAAACACTGCTCCTGTGCGTGCTACAAAGGGTCGTGTCAGTCAGACACGGATCTCTGCAGGAGAAACGACCTTGGAGCAGAAATAAAGGTGGCTGCAGGGAAATGTGAATGTGAGAAGCTGCCAGAAATCTCTCCTGTAATTTTTCCCAGTGTTTGTAAAACAGATGTCTGCAGCCCAGTGTGCAGCTGCACCAGGGGAGGACCTAGGAGCTGGTCCAAGCAAATGGGATCCTGGGCTCCATCAGCAGAGGGGTTGCAGCAGGGACGGGGAGGGGATTGTCCCTCTCTACTCTGCACTCCTGAGGCCCCATCTGCAGTACTGTGTCCAGGTCTGGGCCCCCAATACAGGAAAGACAGGGAGCTGTTGGAGAGGGTCCAGAGGAGGCCACAAAGATGAGCAGAGGGCTGCAGCACCTCCCCTGCAAAGACAGGCTGAGGGAGCTGGGCTTGTTCAGCCTGGAGAAGAGAAGGCTGCGGGGTGACCTCAGTGCAGCCTTCCAGCACCTAAAGGGAGCCTCCAAACAGGAGGGGAGGCAACTCTTGGAAAGGGGAGATAACAGCAGGACAAGGGGAAATGGTTTGAAGTTGAGGGAGGGCAGATTGAGGTTGGATGTGAGGGGGAAGTTGTTTGCAGAGAGAGTGGTGAGGTGCTGGAACAGCTGCCCAGAGAGGCTGTGGATGCCCCGTCCATCCCTGGAGGTGTTGAAGGGCAGGTTGGATGGGGCCCTGGGCAGCCTGGGCTGGTCTGAAATGTGGAGGTTGGTGGCCCTGCCTGCAGTGGTGGGGCTGGAGCTTCATGATCCTCGAGGTCCCTTCCAACCCAACCATTCTGTGATGCTGTGATTCTGTCATTCTGGAGCTGCACAGCAATCTGGGCTGCCTGCAACTCCCGTGGCCGGGGTTTGGGTGACAGTGGAGCAAACCTTCCTCATCTGTATCCCCTCAGGGTCATCACCCAGACAAACTGTGAGCTGTGCTCAGGGTGTTTCCATCCTCCTGCTGAGATTCCCAAGCTGCTTTGACCCGCAAGAGGTTGGGCTGACCTTCCCATGGGGTGCTGAGCTCTCAGCAGTGTGACACTGTGCAACCATCACGCACGTGGTACTGCGGACAGGCAACCTGACATGAGTTTGAGTGTTCTGCTAATTGCAGTGACTCAGACTGCGGGCGCCGGGGGGAAGAGGAAGGCTGCTGTTTGCAGCCTGTGAGTGCAAAGCGATTCCCTGGGCTGCTTTGGGATCAATGCAACTGATGGCAGTCAATTGCTGACAGCTCTGGTGGCGGATTTAACCGCTTCCCTACAGGCAGAATCCACAGTGGGGCTCACTGGGGAGCGCTCTGTTCATTGCAGACAGCAGTGCTGGGTGACAGCAGGGCTCCGAGCCACCACCCAGCCCACACCTCTCCATTGCCATCCACACGGCCGTTCCAGTGGGACCCCAACCCTTCACTCACACTGCATGATGCTATTGTGATGTTAATTCATTTTTATTCTACGTCTGCATTTACTTTAAGACCACCTCACCCCCTTCCTGGACTCACGTCTCCATGCTGCTGTGGATGCAGGCCTGCAATGGAAACGCCGCCCTGCAGTGCGCATCAGCAGTGCAGCAGCCCCCAGACCCACTGCTGCCCCGCTGCCTCTGAGTCACGGCCATGTGCTGCCTTCCTGCAATAACCAACAGGACCACGTGCCTTCCTAACCTTCACTGTTTGCTTTTCAGTGTTTGACTTTCCGTCAACGGAGCCCAAAGTAATAACGCACATTCCAAATTTTCTATGCTTTCCAGCTGTCGATCCCTTTTTCTCTTCTGCACTTGCTCAGCCCTCCAACTATGTATTGTGTTTGCAAGTTCGCCAAATCCTCTCCTGCCAGCAAAAAGTGTAAATTGGCTGCTTCACACCAGCACTGCCACGGCCGGGACAGTGCAGTGGCTCTGAGGATGCTATGAAGGGATGTGAAANGACCAGCACCATGGCCAGGATCAGACCCAGCACCATGGCCAGGATCAGACCCAGCACCAAGACCAGCACCATGCCCAGTACCATGGCCAGGGTCATACCCAGCACCACGCTCAGCATCGTGCCCGGTACCATGGCCAGGATCATGCCCAGCACCATGCCCAGCACCATAGCGAAGACCATGGCCAGCAAGGTGCAGCCCTTTACACCACTGCCCTGCGATGAGGGGATGGTTCATCTGGTGTTCACTCAACAATCCTGCTTTTGACCAAAACCACAAACCTGATCTCAAAACTGGTATGCAGATCACATAATGCCACCTGTGCTCCCACAGGTGCACTCTGAAACCTCTAAAGAGGCCCAGGGTCCAGACAGGCCCCCATGGAAGTGCTCTGCATTTACCAGTGTGTGTCACAGTGGATCAAAATAGTGATCCGAAGATAGCGTACATGAATTTTAACAACAAAAATCTCCCCTTTTTTGCAGCTTAGCCTCTTTGCAGTGTTCTGAGCATCCAGCCCGGGACTTGGAGCAACTTTCTCTTCTGAGAGAAGGACACAAACACCAGTCCCCCTCTTGTCACTGTTTAAGCAGTTAAAATTGAGTTGTGCTGCAGGAGGCTCTGCTTTGCCACAAAGCCACGCAGGGCCAGCAGCAGGTATCTCCATGAGAAATAGGGATTGGATGAAGAAAGGATGAGCGAAACAAGCGCTGCAGCCTGTTTCAAGAAGAACGCGTCCAGCACAACACACCCTGAAGACAAGGAGTCATGGACAGCATGGCCAAGAAAAAACACATGGGCTTCAGGCCTGTTGCATTGCATAAAGGATGAGGCGGCTCACAGTGAAACAGGTGGAGCAGATGTGAGGAATTCCCACTCTGGGAAAGACATCGGGGGAGAAATGCAGCCCTGAAGCTGAAGTTCTTGAATACTGACGTGAAGTCCATGCAGATTTGCTTGAGCTCCTAAGCCCTGAAGTGAAGAATGGTATTTATCAAATATGCTACTACAGCTGGCAGTAGGAATTTATAGGCCAGAATGAAACACAGAGAATGGAACACCTCTCCTATGAGAACGGGCTGAGAGCTGGAGCAGTGCAGCCAGAAGAGAGGCTGCTGGGAGAGCTGAGAGCAGCCTTCAGCATCTACAGGAGCTGTGAGAAAGAGGGGGAGCCTGTAGCAGAGTCTGTGTGATAGGACGAGGGAAATAAATAGTTTTAGACTAAAAGAGGGGAGGTACGGATTGGACATAAAGGAAGGAGTTGTTTACAGTAAGGGTGGTGAGGCACAGGTTGCCCGGAGGTGGCGGTGCCCCATCCCTGACCCAGGGTCAGACTGACAGGGCAGCGAGCACTGATGGAGCTGTGGGTGTCCCTGTGCACTGCAGGAATGAGACCAGAGGGCCTTGAAGGGTTCCTTCCAACTCAGATGATTCTGTGATCCTATGACTCTATAGATCCAGCCTTACCTCACTGAAGAAAGTGGAAATATTCTCACTGACACCCGCAAGAAAGGAAAAATACCTCCGTATTTCATGTTCCCAGCGCAACCACTGGGCGAGCTGCACCATTACCGCCTGCAGTAACACTCACCGCACGGTGTGCCAGGGGCTGGGGGCTGAAGGTCACCACTGCTGCAAACATCTGCACTCCAGAAGAGCAGACACAAAGAGATGGTGCTGGAGGATGAAAGAAGTGGCAGCACGTGGCTTTGTCCCACGGAGAGCAAATATTGCCTTCCACAGCACAGAAGTCTCAGGAAAGGACGAAGGACCGTAAACTGAAGTTGCAGAGGACTGTGTAGGTAAGGGTAAAAAAGTGCCTGGCCAAGCCCAAAGTAAGCACGTTTCTGATTGCTCCAAGTTCTGCAGTTTTTGTGCTCGTGGCACAGCTTGGGAATTTGGGCATCTCCCATCCCTGTGATGCGCAGTGGGGCACAAGGTGAGGACGCCTCAAACTGAAACCTGTTCACAAAATGCCGTCTGGGAGTCGTTCCTTTCCTTCCTCAAGGTCCTTCCTGATGAGCAAAGCAGTCAGAGCCTTTCTGAGAGCTGTGCAGGTGTTGGAGAGGTTGCTCCAGCCCCCAGAAACCACAGGCAGCTTCTGCTCAGCGCTGGCTTTGCTCAGTGTGAGCTGAGCCACATCATGTCTGAGAGGCGACGCAGCCCCCGAGGAACGACTGCGCTCATCTGACATCCACAGCTCGTTACACTGCAGCAGCTCAGTGCCTGAGCTCAGGTCCTGCTGCTCAGAGGCAGCTCTGGGGCAGATCCTGGCACCCACGACCGCAGCACTGCAGATGGCAGAGGGAGCTGTGGATAAAAGCAGACTGCAGGAGGTGTGGATGGTGGAGGAAATCCTGGAGAGCAAAAGCCAACAAGTTCCAGAGAAAGCATTAGCTCTGCACCTGCCAGGCTCAGCCGTGGCACAGAGAGGTGTCCTGCAGTCTTGGTAACACAGAGCATCCTCAGACTGCTCTGCTTCGTGGGACACCCCCATCTGTCCCCCCAGGCACTGCCCTGTGCTGGGACAGCCCCGCTGCTGGGGGTGACTTTGCTTCTGCACACAGCTCCGCACTGTGACACCACTGCAGTACCCCGAGGGTCAGCACAGGGGGGGATGCTGCTTAACCACTGCATAACGACTGCAGGTGATGTAGGAGTGGGGAAGTGGCTGATCATACACTTAGAGCTCCTCCAGCTGCTTTCATTTCAGGAAGGGGTGCTCAGTTTCAGGCAGCCCTCTTTGAAGGCTGTCTCCTTTTGAACTCAATGTAAATAATTCAGACCTACATCAGCTTTCAGGAAGGAGCTCCTCTCATCTGTCAGCCACCTTGCTAAGGTTTGTTTGGTCACAGCCTCCCCGCCACCAGCTCCATTTGGTGGCCTCTGGTTACAAGGCATGGCAAAGCCACAACCCTGCACAGTCCCTGGGTGATGGGTGCTTTGTAGACCTGCTCCATTCACACTCTGCAAGGTTCTCAAGATAAAGTTTATGATTATAATATGATATCATAAGACAACGATCCTTTTGGCTGGAGATTTTGGTTTGACCTATCTTTTCTGGGAGCCCTTTGGGGACTTCACTCAGGGATTGAAGGGAACCATCAGTTACCAGAGCTAAGTGACAGCACCAGGAGGTGGCTGGAGGGGGCGTGCAGGCTGCTGGAGCACTGACCAGCTCCATCATTTGCAGCAGGGGATCAGCACGATGATGAAGCCCTGAGAACCAATGCGCTCAGTGATATGGAGCAGGGAGTGCTTCCACCAGGCGATGTCCCTGAGAGTCACACTCGGCCCATGAGCAGGCTTAACCAGGCTGGATGTGGCTCTGGGCAGCCTGGGCTGTGGTTGGCGGCCCTGCACATAGCAGGGAGTTGGAATGAGATGAGCACTGTGGGCCTTTTCAACTCATGCTGTTCTATCGTGCTATGATTCTATGAGCACAGCTGTGCTCTGCTCTCCACCACGATCTGAGCTGCTGCTCCATCCTGCCCTGGCCCAGGGCTGCTCGCTGGAGCTGAAGAAGCTCATTCAGAACCAGTAGGGAATCCCAAAGGCAGACAGAATGGTGCTTTCTTTACTTGAGGTCATTTTTGCTAATGGGAGCAGTGGTCACTTTGCTGAATGCACTGACATGGACATTTAGAGGAGAACTTTATTCATTCCTTGGTGGTCTATGGCTGTGTGCTCCCCTATGGCAAAAGGGGGAAACAATTCCCCTTCCTTTCACAACACTCTGGCTCCCATTTTTCATAGAATCATAGAATGATGGAATGGCCTGGGTTGAAAAGGACCACAGTGCTCATCCAGTTCCAACCCCCTGCTATGTGCAGGGTCGCCAACCAGCAGCCCAGGCTGCCCAGAGCCACATCCAGCCTGGCCTTGAATGCCTGCAGGGATGGGGCATCCACAGCCTCCTTGGGCAACCTGTTCCAGTGCCTCACCACCCACACATTTTTCTATAATCCCTGGCTCTGACCCCATATCACAACCAGCAGATGAGCCTCAGAGAGCTCTGCTGTTTGCTAACCCTATTTGTGCCTGCAGAGATTGCTCAGGACCAGTTGGTGCAACTTCTGCCTGGAGCAGAGGGACTGGAGCTGTTCTGCGTTGCTTCAGAAGGCAATCAGCTTGGATATCAGGAAAAATTCCTCNTTTGGTGGCCTCTGGTTACAAGGCATGGCAAAGCCACAACCCTGCACAGTCCCTGGGTGATGGGTGCTTTGTAGACCTGCTCCATTCACACTCTGCAAGGTTCTCAAGATAAAGTTTATGATTATAATATGATATCATAAGACAACGATCCTTTTGGCTGGAGATTTTGGTTTGACCTATCTTTTCTGGGAGCCCTTTGGGGACTTCACTCAGGGATTGAAGGGAACCATCAGTTACCAGAGCTAAGTGACAGCACCAGGAGGTGGCTGGAGGGGGCGTGCAGGCTGCTGGAGCACTGACCAGCTCCATCATTTGCAGCAGGGGATCAGCACGATGATGAAGCCCTGAGAACCAATGCGCTCAGTGATATGGAGCAGGGAGTGCTTCCACCAGGCGATGTCCCTGAGAGTCACACTCGGCCCATGAGCAGGCTTAACCAGGCTGGATGTGGCTCTGGGCAGCCTGGGCTGTGGTTGGCGGCCCTGCACATAGCAGGGAGTTGGAATGAGATGAGCACTGTGGGCCTTTTCAACTCATGCTGTTCTATCGTGCTATGATTCTATGAGCACAGCTGTGCTCTGCTCTCCACCACGATCTGAGCTGCTGCTCCATCCTGCCCTGGCCCAGGGCTGCTCGCTGGAGCTGAAGAAGCTCATTCAGAACCAGTAGGGAATCCCAAAGGCAGACAGAATGGTGCTTTCTTTACTTGAGGTCATTTTTGCTAATGGGAGCAGTGGTCACTTTGCTGAATGCACTGACATGGACATTTAGAGGAGAACTTTATTCATTCCTTGGTGGTCTATGGCTGTGTGCTCCCCTATGGCAAAAGGGGGAAACAATTCCCCTTCCTTTCACAACACTCTGGCTCCCATTTTTCATAGAATCATAGAATGATGGAATGGCCTGGGTTGAAAAGGACCACAGTGCTCATCCAGTTCCAACCCCCTGCTATGTGCAGGGTCGCCAACCAGCAGCCCAGGCTGCCCAGAGCCACATCCAGCCTGGCCTTGAATGCCTGCAGGGATGGGGCATCCACAGCCTCCTTGGGCAACCTGTTCCAGTGCCTCACCACCCTCTGGGGGAAAACCTTCCTCCTAAAGCTGCCACTCGTCACCAGTCCCCACCGCTGAGCTGTGGGCTCTTTGACTGGGACCATCCAGCCAGTTCCTCACCCGAGCAGCGGAGCCTGCTTGGCAAACCGAGCCAGGTGCTAAATCCACAGAACTGGAAAATTTTCGCAGCGCTCAGCTTTGACGTCACAGTGCTGATAGTGGGCTGGGTGTAAATAATTCTTGTTTGAGCTCCGCTGGCTGCCTTTAGTTCCTTTCTGTGCGCTAAGAAAAAGAGCCGAGGGCCTGCAGGTCCCCTCCAAAGAGCTGCTGTGCTGATGGAGGGGGAAGAGGGGCAGCAGCAATGTGTGTCAGCTGGGGAGGGGATGGGTGCTGGGTGAGCTTTGGGGTCCCTTGCTGTCATTTTGCTCGTGGTTCCCCTCAAACAACAAAGACATGACTTCTGCTGCCTGAGTTATTTATTGATGCACGAGGCTGCCACGGATCTGATTCATAGGTCAGAGCTTCAAACACTGCACACAGAAAAACAACCCACAAAATCCATCATTTTTCTATGGAATGAATGCAGCCACTTTGTTTACTTCCCCCAAGCCCAGAACAAGAAATGTGTTTTGCTGCATATCTGGCATATTTCTAATTCTGGTCTATGAGAAGAGGAGATCCCTGTTTGCAGTGTGGAAGGAACGTATGGGACACGGGAACAAATCCTTGCCAGTTTCACTGGCACATCCATAACTGTCGCATCCCTGACCTTGCATTTGCAACTGCAGACCAGGAGGTGAGAAATCCTCACTCCCAACCAGGCCCTCTGACATTTTATGTTCTTCCTTCGATATACTTTCATGATAAACTCCCCTGATAGGCTCGGCTTGGGTGCACGATGGTCTCTTCCCATGTTGGACCCATTTGTGCCCAGCGTAGGGGATACCCCGACATCCCCTCTCAGTCCCCAACACAAACCCAAACCGTCCTGCCCGCACCAAGCACACCTCCCCGTGGGTTGTGGAGCCACATTTACAGCCTGTTTGTGCTGTGCAGACAATGAGTGAAGTTACTCTGCTCCCAGCTCACGAAATGAAGCTCTTAATAAGAGTCCTCCTGCATCCAGAAAGTGGCACTTCCCTGTTTCTTCCAAAAATAAATTCCTAAATGGCAGGCGGTGAAAATAAAACAACTCCCTCCCCAGAAAACCCACAATGAAAATATTAATACTGGACGAAAATATTTTGTCACATCCTTCTCTGCTGCTGCTGCTTTTCTGGGATGCACTGAGATTACTGCAAGGACGGGAACAAGTTCCAGAGAGAGGTTACTGCTGCAGGACCCTGACTGCAGCCACAGAGCCTGCAGGGCTGGTGCAGCCTTTTACAGCACCAGTTCTGGTTGCACAAAGTATATTTGCTCTGCGGTTCCCAGCCATAAATTATTATTTGTGTTATGATAGAGGCTGAGAGCCAGCCGAGGGCGGGGCAGCACAGCAAAGGGAGAGCAGTGCATTCCTCACCCCCAAAGTTATCCACCCAAGCAAAGGAAGATCAGCAGCTGGGTGAGGTTCAATGGGCAGTTCTGTCACTGTCTGGAAGTAAAACCAGGAACCTGCTTTAGCAGGGGGGTTGGACTTGAGGATCTCTAAAGATTCCTTCCAAACCCTACGACTCTGTGAACCTCCTCTTTATTCGTCCTCACCCCATGAATGACGCACCTTCAGGATGTAGATGTTCCCCATGGTGACATGGAACAGCAGAGCCAGGTCCTTCCCAAACCGGTGCACCACGGACAGCCCGATCAGTGGCACATGGAGGGCCAAGACCAGGCAGATACGGGCAATGCAGGTGCTGAACAACTTGAGCCTCTCCTTCCACAGTGACAGCCCTGAGGGCCAGGAGATCAGAGAGGCATTGAGGACATGGCCAGGACTATGGCCAGCACCATGGCCAGGATCAGACTCAGTACCAAGACCAGCACCATGGCCAGGATCAGACNCCCTTTTTCTCTTCTGCACTTGCTCAGCCCTCCAACTATGTATTGTGTTTGCAAGTTCGCCAAATCCTCTCCTGCCAGCAAAAAGTGTAAATTGGCTGCTTCACACCAGCACTGCCACGGCCGGGTCAGTGCAGTGGCTCTGAGGATGCTATGAAGGGATGTGAAAATAAACCACGTCCAATCACTGCCTCACTTGCTTCTTATTCTGATCAATGTTTATATATTTTTTCCCATCTCACAAAGTAATTGGTGCGGATTTCCTGCTGGAAGAGCAAACCAGGCACCTTCCTTGCAGTGGTTTCAGATAATGTTGTATCAACAAATCTCACAGAGGTTTTCTTCCAAGAGAGAAGGCTCCACATAGGAGCACAGCCTCATCTGCTCTGCCCTTACAGTTCTGATGGAGTGACAGACCATGAAGGTTGCCCAAGGAGGCTGTGGATGCCCCATCCCTGCAGGCATTCAAGGCCAGGCTGGATGTGGCTCTGGGCAGCCTGGGCTGCTGGTTGGCGACCCTGCACACAGCAGGGGGTTGGGACTGGATGAGCACTGTGGTCCTTTGCAACCCAGGCCATTCTATCATTCTATGATACTATGATAAACAACCCAGGTCAGCTCTGGGATACACTGCTGCACACCACTGAGATATTTGGGAGATTGTTTTTATTCTTATAGCAACCATTCAACTCCTCTATTTACATACCATGGGATTTCACAGTCAGGAGCTTCTGTTTAATTTCGGGGACTTTGTAGTAAATCAACACAAATGGAGTGATGCTGAGAAGGGGGGCACGTTCAGTGGGAAGCAGTTTGGTTTTCCTTTGGAACTGGACATGAGCTCCTCTTCTGACCTGGTTTTAAACCACAGCATCCTGTTTGCACCTCCACATCCGCGTGTTTGCACATCACCATGCAGAGCAGCTTTTTGCCCCATGCAAACAGATTTCACACATCAGCCTCAGCCTTCTGCACGAAGTAGGTCATGGCTGAGGCCAACATGAGTTGGACGTTTTAAGTATGCAGTGTAGGAGCACCTAAAAGGGGATACAGCTTTGGAGAAAAATATAGAAATCCACCTTCTCTCAATGAAGTCTGAGTTCCTTCTGCATTCGGTGACCCAAATTCGGGACTGCATGTGGGCTCCTATGACAGTCAGAGGTGATGAGCCAATGCAATCTCTGCAGCATCTCTCCTCTATGGGGGGCTGAGCTGCTCTGCAGTCTCAGGCAAATGAATCTCAAACTAAATCCCCCTCCTTGAAACAACACCCTCCATAGGGCAGCCTTCATCTTACATCTCACCCCATGAGTGTGACACAATGGAGGAGCCTGAGAGCTCCCAGGGTTGTGTGCCTGCTTTTAGCCCACTGGTACCTCTCCAGAAGCTCCAGTTCATGAGTCAATGTTGGGTTGAGCTGTGCAGGTTCTCAGATTTGCAGAATAATCCTCATCTGCAGCTGTGGGAGGGAAGTGAGGCTCAGTGTGTGCCAATGCCCCTGATCATAGGGGCCGTGGTCAGCCCATGCCTGGAGCTGCTGTCCCCAGGGCTCGGCTCTCTTGTGCCCTCCTCCTCCTCATGGCACCTTGGTTGGGTTTGGCCATTCCGTCATGTCAGGTTCTTGCAGAAGGAGAGAGTTCATCCCACCTCGGTGTGAGGGACGGACCAGATGACATCTTCATGTCTCTTTCTGTCTATAATTTCTGTGATTAGCACGGGACAGGAAGCACACAATCGCAGCCCCATGGCTTTGATGACCTAGGGCAGTTGGTGGGCATTCATTTCTGCTTCTATCGCAGGGCACTGCATTACCAACTCTGGGCTGTAGTTCCAGAAACTATTGCCCAGCAACAAGTGCCTTCAATCATCAGACGTCCATCCTAACGAGCAAGAAAAAAGAAGTAATTCTGTTAGCAGCAATGAGACTGTGACTTCACTCGACAGCAGTAACTCATATCTCGATTATCAGATCTGCCTGGCTCTTATCGTGCTCCCTTTTAGCAGCAGCCATCTGATAACGTATCTCAACCGCCAGCCTGAATTTCCACCCGCCTGGTGATGTCATGGTAATTTATTTTGGAAAGCAATAACAGTTTGGCAGAGTAACGTCGTTACTTCCCCACCTCATAGCCCTGCTCCCAGCGCTGATCTCTTCTTAAAATCAAGGCGTGAGCCCGACTGCTGCTCTGCTTTCTGAGGGACCGTGCCAACCCGCCTGGCCAGCAGGCTGATAAAGGCGAACCGGCACATTTGACCTTATCAGAATGAAATGATTTCAAGCTTGAGAACATGAAAAGCTTCGATGAGATCAAAACCCAAAGCCTTTTCCGCTTTTTTAGAATGGTGTTTTGGAATTTTGATCTATCTAACCTTGTAAAGACAAATGTGAAGTTGCTGAGGCACACGTGCACCGTGATTCATAGAATCACAGAACCACAGAATTGTTAAGATTGGAAGAGCTCTCCAAGACCACCAGCCCAGCCCCAGCCCACCCCACCATGCCCACTGCCCATGTCATAGAATCATAGAATCACAGAATCAACCACAGAATGGCCCGGGTTGAAAAGGACCTCAGTGCTCATCCAGTTCCAACCCCCTGCTGTGTGCAGGGTCGCCAACCAGCAGCCCAGGCTGCCCAGAGCCACATCCAGCCTGGCCTTGAATGCCTGCAGGGATGGGGCATCCACAGCCTCCTTGGGCAACCTGTTCCAGTGCCTCACCACCCTCTGAAAGAAAAACTTCCTCCTAACAACCAACCTCAACCTCCCCTGTCTCACTTTCAAACCATTCCCCCTTGTCCTATCACCAACCACCCTCAAAAACAGCCGTTCCCCCTCCTGTTTAGATGCTCCCTTCAAGTACTGGAAGGCCACAATGAGGTCTCCCCGCAGCCTTCTCTTCTCCAAGCTAAACAAGCCCAGTTCCCTCAGCCTTTCCTCATGTCCCTCAGTACCACATTCCCACAGCTCTGGAACATCCCCAGGGATGGTGACCCTTGGAGATGGTGACATCCTTTGGAAAAGGGATTTTCCCTAATATGCATCCTGACCCTCCCCTGGTGCAGCTTAAGGCCATTACCCTCATCCATCTTGACTGAGATGGGACCAGACAAACTGGAGGCAGCATGTGTTAATTGATTTGTACCATCCCTCTCTTTCTTTCTGAGAAGGAAACACTCCTGCAGAGCAGGTGATGCCTGTTCCTGCACCCAGCAAACACTTGGAGTCACTGGACCCCATTTTATGCACTCAGTGAAGGTTTCCCATAGGAGTGCAGGTGCCTGAGCCCCCCTCTGTCACCTCTAGCAAGAAAAGAGCAGCTCATATCTAACAGCAGGAGACATTTCCCTCTCTACTGGAGACACAAGGGGAGGCAAAAACTGCTTTCCTAGTCACAAAATGCTGGTACATGGAACAATCCCTTCTTCCCACACTGATTTTTCCTTTATTTCTTTGAGTTTCGCTGTCCTAGATGGCTGTGGGTGCTTTCCATGCCGCTTTGGAAATTGAATGGTCTCTACAGCTCTCAGAATCATTACGGTTGTAAAAGACATCCAAGATGACCAAGAGCAGCCCCAGCCCATCCCCACCATGCCCACGGCCACGACCCCATGCAGTGCCCCCCCCTGCTGCTGGCCATGCCCACTGTGAGGAGTCCTCCTGCCTGCCAGTCCCAGCACACACGCTGGGTGCCAGGAGCACTCTGGGATGACACAGAGGTGATGACCAGAGCAGCGACTTCCCCAGTTCTGCCTCAGTGTTCCTTCCAAGCAGGGCGAACTCTCTGCATCCCAGCTCCTGTCTGCAGCCCTCAGAGGGTGTCATTGTGCTGGTGGAGGTTTGGGACGTGCTGTGCATGGTGCTGCTCCAGCCTGCCTTTCACCAAATCATCTGCAGGTCGTGCTGACCCACATTCACCTCCCTGCTGCTCTGAGTCACCTCTGTCCACCAGCTTCTCTGAAATAGGAAAACGCGATCGAGGGCTTCGCAGTGTTTGCAGATTTCTCTCACCTTGTTTGATTTTCCACCCCACACACTAAAAGCAGAGGGTTTGCTTTCTTTGCACAGAACTCCCTGTCCCTTCTCCGCTTTCCGAATCCCCTCATTGAATTATTTACCTGCCGTGGTCAGCCAGGCATTAAATAAGTCAATGTTTGCCCATGCAGGCTCCGTCGCCGTGGCTGAGGATCTCATCTGTGCCAGCCAGGGCAGCACAGGAAATTGGCTGACACAACTCCGCTTCGCCCAGCGCTTTTGTGGTGATTTCAATTAGAGGCACTGTTTTTTCTGCTGGAAAGTCCAGATGGTTCGGCCCGCTGGAGCACGGGGTTGAAGGAGCTTTGTAGGGCTTTAATTCTTTGCTCCCTGCAGGAGAAGGTGCTGCAAGGCACTGTGTGCCCCAGGCTCTGTGCTGGGCTCACCCACTTGTCCAGCAGGTGAGGAGGTTAAAATGGGGTGGGCTGGAATGGAGAATAGAGTTGGAGACCGCAGGGCTCCAGCAGAGAGCTGACTTTTATCAGCAGCACTGAACGAAGAGTTCCTCTGCACACACCTCTGGGCATCACAGACACAGGCATCACTGACTCCCAGAATCACAGAATCATGGAATGTAGGAATCGCAGAATCCTTAGGGTTGGAAAAGCCCTCCGTGATCCCCAGATCCAACCCCAGCCACACACAGAATCACACACAGAGTGGCCCAGGTTGGAAGGGACCTCAAGGATCATGAAGCTCCAACCCCCCCCAACACACAGGGCCACCAACCTCCACATTTCAGACCAGCCCAGGCTGCCCAGGGCCCCATCCAACCTGCCCTTCAACACCTCCAGGGATGGACGGGGCATCCACAGCCTCTCTGGGCAGCTGTTCCAGCACCTCACCACTCTCTCTGCAAACAACTTCCCCCTCACATCCAACCTCAATCTGCCCTCCCTCAACTCCAAACCATTTCCCCTTGTCCTGCTGTTATCTCCCCTTTCCAAGAGTTGACCCAAACCATCCCACCGTGCCCACTGGCCGTGTCCCCATGTGAACTCAGCTGTCACTCTGGGTGCAAACTCACAGAAACCGAGAATCATCTGGAAAAATGTCTGAGCACCACTAAGCAGAGAAATGCAGCTGTACAGCAGAGCCTGGGAGGGGCTGGGGGGGTTAATCACAGCTACTGCACAGTGCTTTCCTGCAGGGCACGCAGCACAGGGCTGGAGCCAGCAGGGCTTCTGCAGCTTGGAAGTTGCCCAGAAGCCCTGCACTGAAATGCCTGAGATATCTCAAATGGCTGCTGGACTTCCGGGGTCTGAACTGCCAAGGAATCAAGAGCTGGGAAGCTGGGAATTGGTGCTGCTCAGGTGTTAGCACCAAGCACAGCAATGGGGTGCTGAGCAGAAGAGGGGACTTTCTTTGCCCCTTCGGTGATGTTCAGACCCCCGGGTGTGAAAAGGTGACGCTCACACAGCGTCATGCAGATGGTGTCTGTGGCAAAACCTTAAAACCTTTCTCCACGTCCTGATCCAGGAACTCATATAACTCCATCTCTAACAGCTGCCCCTCACTTGAATCCTGCCCCCATACGCTTACTGCAACCCAAGCAGGAGGACCCCAAAGCAGGAGGGATGCCAGCTCTTCTGGGGGATCCCTCATCAGTGCAGCTGCTCTGAGCCCCAGTCCTGCTGAGCTTTCCTCCCCAGAGCTGCTTTTGGGCCTCAGCAGATGGCTGATGTGGAAAAATGTTGCATCACAGCAACAGCCCTGAGCTGTTGGTTCCAACATGGTCAGCTGCCCCTCTGGTGGAAGCAGAGGACATCCTCTGCTGTAAATCCTCCTTGTAAATGACTGTTCACATGGGTTGATAGTGATAGGACAAGGAGGAATGGTCTTAAACTGAGACAGGGGAGGTTGAGGTTGGATCTGAGGAGGAAGTTTTTCACCCAGGGGGTGGTGAGGCACTGGAACAGGTTGCCCAAGGAGGCTGTGGATGCCCCATCCCTGCAGGCATTCAAGGCCAGGCTGGATGTGGCTCTGGACAGCCTGGGCTGCTGGTTGGCGACCCTGCACACAACAGGGGGTTGGAACTGGATGAGCACTGTGGTCCTTTTCAACCCAGGCCGTTCTATCATTGTATGATCCTCCCAAGGAGGAGAGGACATCCCTTCTGTGCTGCAGCCCCTCCATCAGGCAGCGGGGATAATTTTGTNCAACCCAGGCCGTTCTATCATTGTATGATCCTCCCAAGGAGGAGAGGACATCCCTTCTGTGCTGCAGCCCCTCCATCAGGCAGCGGGGATAATTTTGTCCAGCTCAGCACAGCCACAGTGGCCAAAGAAAACATGCTCAAACAAACACGAACAAACAGCCTGTGCATTTCTGAAGCTTTCTGAAGCAAAGAGGGATGAGGAACAAACACTGCTTTCCTTCCTACCCCTGTGCAAGGGGACCTCCATGGTCTGGAGCAATCTTCGACCCAATGCTGCAGTGGAGAGACATGAAACCTTGGCAGCAGCTCACTTTGCTCTTGGTTTGAGAGCCTGCCCCAGCTGTGCCATGCCCAGTACTGCAGGGAGCAGCCAGAAACACTGACCTCCCCATCCCCACCCCCATCCCTGTCCCCATCCCATCCCATCCCTCTCCCAGCCCCAGGCTCCTGCCCTGCCCACAGTGCAGAGCAGTGCATTCTCACCTTCTCACCTCTCAGTTCAGGTCTGTGCACAGACAGGGCTCACTGTCAGTCCGTCACCCACCTCTGAAGAATCTCTCTCCAGGAGAGAGGAGAAAAGCCAAAAGTGGTGCCAACAGGGTGATTTCAGGTAGCCATGGTGCTCCTGCCCTCCTGGATCTTACTAAGCCCTTTCCTTATTCCTTAGCCCATCTCAAGTGAGCACTGTTTTCAACAGCTTCCACAGGCTTTTCATGGGAGGACCAAGCCTCCACCTCCTCCTCCCCTCCTCACCATCCTTTCTCACAGCCCATCGGATATCAAGCACTGACCTCTGCCCCGTGCAGTAAATAGGATTAGGACTGGCTTAGGCTCAAACCATAAACATTTCCAGCAAACAGGGTGACGTTGTGCCAAGTGGCAGCTGCATTCCCCCTCATATGTGGTTCTGGGAAAGTTTTTTTCCAAATGGGAAAGCAGATGGACACCTCACGTCCTTTCCTATATATATGCATGTTCTGTGCTTCTGGGAAAAGGAATTAAGCAGGAAATCAGGAAGACAGCTGTGTGAGAACGCACTATGCCAAGACTACTGCTGGCAGCCCCATGCACATGGGTGACGCAAGTCACAAATCAGAGGGAAATACAAGATTCTGAGCATATCTGGTGCAAGGGAAATCAATCTCACACTGCACAGGTGGCATATTATAGAGTTACTTAGATTCCGGTGATCAGTGCTGAGTGCTCTATACTGGAAGGCTGAGTCTGGTTCCTCATTCAGCCACGGCTGTGCTGGGTAACCCTGAGGGGTCATTTCCATCTCCAGGGCATCTCCAGAAGACCCCATAAACCCCTCCCATGTGCCAGTGTATGCTGCCATGCTGCTCAACACGCTGACCTTCAGAGAACCTCCAACGTGCATTCATGCCAGGAGTGGGTCATCATTTCAGCATGTGCAGGGTAAGCAAGGAGGAGGAATGTTCTCCTTGACCATTCTCAGGGATGATGCTGAAGTTTGCAGACCAGATCATTGCTTCCACCCAGCTCAGTGCAGTGTGTTTGCAACCTCCCAGCACAGGAGGCTGGAAGCCGCCTGGCATGTAGGGTAAATGATGTCAGAATCCCAAGGGAAAGAAACTGGAGGTGCCAGGGTGCACGAAATATGAGCATGTGCATGCAGCTTGGGCTATAAGGAAAGCAGAGGAAGAGAAACCGAGTTGTTCCCTCAGATTGGATCAGTCCAAAGAGATTCCAGCTTATGCCTTTTAGACTCCAGCTTGTGCCTTTTCCAGACACCTGTGCAAAAATAGGCCTGGAAGGACCCTGGGAGGATCTCTCTTCTGTGCCTTTGCCCCGAGACAGGCTCAGCTCAGCTGAAACCATTACTGAGAGATACTCAGAAAGAACACCTGTGGTGGTGACTCCATGCCCATGCCCCCCTAGCCCTGTTCCTACACCCACCCCTTGCCTAACCTCAGCTTGTCTTCCCAAGACGGTGTCTGAGCCCCACAGGCACGGATATCCCCATCTCCTTGCAGTGTCTTTCTGCACTGCTGCAGGACACTCTGTCCTCTCCCTGCTGCCTCTGAGACTCCACACCACGGCATCTCAGCTGCTCTCAACCCACCACACCACGTTTGACTTTTGTGCTCCTTATGGCCATCTGCCATTCAGCTTCCACTTTCAGATGCAAAGATGTTCCCTGGATCAGGCTTGTTGGCACTGACAACCATAAGAACCATTCTCCTAGGTGAAAGTGAGGGTTCCTGCAGCCTGCTATCACGTACTGAAGGATGCCCATTAATGGCCTTCAGGAGGGTTATTTACAGTTGGTCCCTCCTACGATATGTATTCCAGTAGCTACTAATGAGCGTAAAGGTTTCCTGAACAGAAAGCCACACCTTGGCCATCACGTTCAATAGAAACCAATGAATCTATCATGCGCGAATTTTCAAACATGTGCTGCATCTACAGCTACAGCTATATGTACTTCTATCTCCCACAGCATCCAGTGGCAACAAATAGAAACGTTCTGTATTTATCTTCTCTTCCCTTTTCGTTACCTTATGGACCTTTCTTGTCATAGAATCATAGAATCATAGAATCATAGAATCATAGAATGGTTGGGTTGGAAGGGATCTCAAGGATCATGAAGCTCCAACCCCCCCCAGCAGGCAGGGCCACCAACCTCCACATTTCAGACCACCCCAGGCTGCCCAGAGCCCCATCCAACCTGCCCTTCAACACCTCCAGGGATGGACGGGGCATCCACAGCCTCTCTGGGCAGCTGGTCCACCACCTCACCACTCTCATAGTATTATATACACATATCCTGTATTGCTTTGTTGTCACTTCCGAGGGTTGAAGAGCCATTGTGTAATAATCCCACTTCTTCAGGATCTATTCCATGCCCCCAGCCCACTGCCACGCTGCTGTGGGGCAGCCCAATGGGGAAAACTATTAGATTATCTCTGACAAGCCTTGGTCTGGCAGGCACAGAAATAGGGGTTAAGAGTGACTTCCACCTTACAGCTGAGGTGGTAAAGATAAATTTATTACCATGAGACGTTTACATATAACAGGCTGCTGGGACATCGGAGGGGATATCTGCTAATCTGTCTGTGTTTGGCTTTGTAATATTGAGTTTGTTCTTATTGTGCAACACATTATGATTTTAATTAAACATTTCATGTCTCGCTGGTTATGGAAGGAGGACAGCCAACACCATTTCACCTCTGTTATTCCCCTGGAGAGATGCTGCAAGCACGCCTCTTGCAAAATTTATTATTATTTGCATTACAGATCCATTCTCACAATAAAAATGGTGAGTATTGCCAGTGTGCAGCAGCACTGCCAGGCATAAATCACAGGGAGCTATAAACACGTCGCCCAATAAACCATTGGGGAAAAAAACCGTGCCTGCTGGGAGAGCATCATAAATGGGAAAGATCATTTACTTCACACACTATTTTCACTCGTCAGCCTCACGCTGTTTGCGCACAGGAGTTGGGCTCCGGCGGCTCCAATTGATTGGCTGCAAGGCCAGGACAGGCCAGTCCTCGGGGTGCCTTATAAACCCTGCCCTCCCCACGCCGCGACCTGGGCTGCTCCCCTCCGCATCCAGGCTCATAAAGAACCCAGGCTCATAAGGAACCCCGGCCAGCGCCACAGCGCCTGGTGAGTACCTGAGCAATGCGTAACCTCCCCACCACGCACACGCTGTGCTCCTGCTCATCCCAGCGTTGCATTTTGGGTGGACGCTGGGGTGGGTGGGGTTGCACATCCCAGTGCTGCTGGGGATGTGAACGCTGCTCGGGGCTGGGAGCGCTGGGTGGGATGGGTGAGTGCTGTGCTGCTGCTGTGCTGGGGGCTCTGTGCACAAACAGGGCTGTGCTCCCACTGTCTGTGGCCTGGCTCAGCCAGTGGGAATGGCACGTTCCTGTTCTTGCCTCGAAAGCCGACAGGACTTGGGCTTTGTGGGTGCTGTGTCCCCAGAGTCCCTTTGATAATCTGCATCACTTCACAGAGGGGCTGAGCCCCCACTTGGATGCTTGAGTTGGATGCAGCTGTGGAAATAACAAAGTCTCCTCTTGGGGAAAAAAAATACAGATGTGTTGGGCTCACCCTTCCCCAGCCCCTGTGCTTGCCTACATTGAGGTGCCCCTCAAGCACCAGCACTTTGCTGAAGCTACTGGCAAAAACTGAGGTCAGAGACAGGCAATGGGGTGGCCTGTGAGGGATGGGGGGGGGGAGAGCAGCACAGCTGGTGTGTGCCCTCCATGAGGCATCTGCACGCCCACCAACCCCTACCCTGCGCTCCGGGGTGCTGAGCAGGAGCACAGCCCTCTATTGCAGTACCACGGCCGTCCGGGCTGGCCAGGAGCACTGCCCGGGTGCTGACATTAATCTTTCAATTCATGCCCTGTAAGTGGGTGTTGATTTCCTCATCAGGGCTCAGCTAGAGTGTGAGAGGTAAGTGCTGTCCCATGATCGTCAGCTGGGATGTGGATGTGTACCTCTGTGTTATGTAGTATATATACAAGCACAGTGTAAGTATTATATATATAAATGTACAAAAACATAGATGTGTGCTTATATATTTTATATATTCTAAGCATTTGGCACAATTCTATATCCATATTAATGTTATTTTTGTACATACACACGTAAAACATGGAGGGAAAAAATGTCCTGGAAGGAGATCCCTCTCTATAACCCATAGGAGCACACCATAAATCAGAACAGCTCAGCAGAGTCAGGAAAGCCCATTTCTTTTGGTGTTGTGTAGCTTGGCAGGAGTTTCCAGCATCTGACAAAGCCAGTTTTGCACAAAGGCTCTCTTGTAGAAGGAGAATCCCTGACAAACCACAGTTTGCTCACGCCCAGCCCTTTCCCAGCGGATGCTAACAGTCTCTTGTTTTATCCACTTCCATATTTCTGGAAAGCAGTGGGATCCCAGTATCTCTGAGAGTCCTGGATGTCTGCCAGAGGCTGCTGGAAGGGAGACAGGCAGGCAGGCATCGATGCCTGCACGCAGTTGCTTCTTTTCCCCCATTCTCCAGGTGAGTCTGGACGGAGGCAGATTAATTCTCACTTATCAAATGCTGTGGCACCAGCAGAAAGGGAACGGCTCTCACCTTAGGGAGCACCAAGCTGTCAGCTGGGAACCGAGGTCCCTCCACAGCTCTTCCTTTCCCAATATCAGCCACTATCCATGCAAGAGGGAAAGTACAGCTGCCCTTTGCTGGACGTGACCGAAGCTGCCCCTTGCACTGCCAGGGTCCTCCTGAGTTATAGGATCACAGAGTGGTGTAGGTTGGAAGAGGCTTTAAGGATGATCTATCTCCAACCCCCCTGCCGGGGATGAAGTGTGGCTCTGCCTTCTTCCTCCCTTTGGCAGCTGAACACGGGGCTGCCTGCTGGCCAAGGCAAGTCACGGGGATGTGTGGCTGAAAAGAAAACCAAGCTGGGCTCCCTGGGGGAAAGGAAACGACTTTGGGCTCTTCCTCACTTCCCATCGGTTACGTGTCGCTTTGGCCCCAGAGCAGGAAGATGTTTATCCTTGCCGAGCTTCGGGTTTCATTGCCACAGTTGCAAGCAGGCTGTGAGTTTAATGGAGCTAAATCATATTAGGAACATAATAGATACATCATGGAGGATATGTGTGTTTATTCAAAAATGAACCGTGTTGCAGTAAAGCCTCTTGCTTGTAATTCGGGTACTTTTTGACCTGCTTACTTTGTATCCTACAGAAAGTATATTAGGACTGGAGCCACAAATATTTATTTTCATTAATTAGCTCTTGTTTTCCACCTCCACTGTTTTTCCTCATCCACACCAACAGTCTTTCAGCCACAGAAGGCACTGAGAGAGCTCAGGAGCACCATTAGCTTCTCCAGCATCTTTGGGTGCGTTGTCTCTCATGCAGTAGGGATAGTGCTGAGTCCAACCCCATTGATAAAGCAGTTCCCTACAATAGGTTGCACAGGTGGGCATCCAGATGGTTCTGGAATATCTCCATAGAAGACACTCCACCATCTCTCTGGGCAACCTGTGCCAGTGCTCCATCACCCTTACCATAAAGAAGATCTTCCACATGTTAGCACAGAACTTCCTATGTTCCAGTTTTAGGCCATTACTCCTTGTCCTATTGCTACGCACCACCGAGAAGAGCCTGGCCTCATCCATTTGCTGCCCACCTCCCTTCAGATATTTATAAACATCGACCAGATCCCCTCTCAGTCTTTTCCCCAGGCTGAACAGGCCCAGGTCTCTCAGCCTTTCCTCATATGGGAGATGCTCCAGGCCCTGTATCATCTCCGTGTCTTTCCACAGGGCTCTCTCTAGATGATCCCTGTCTTTTTGGAACCAGAGAGCTCAGAACTGGACACAGGATTCCAGGTGTGTCCTCCCTGGGGCAGAGCAGAGGGGAGGGATCCCCTCCCTTGCCCACGGTCTGTGCATTGCACCCCAGGATCCCATTGGCCTTCCTGGCCATCAGGACACACTGCTGGCTCATGGTCACCAGTTCTCCACCAGGACCCCCAGGTCCTTCTCCATAGAGCTACTCTCCAGCAGCTCAGCACTGACTTGTACTGACGCTGTGGTTGTTCCTCCCCAGGTGCAAGACTCTACACTTGCTCTTGTTACGCCTCATCAGGTTACTCCCTGCCCAGCTCTCCGGTCTGTCCAGGTCTTGTTGAATGGCAGCACAGCCTTCAGGTGTGTCAGCCAAAACTCCCAGCTTTTTACCATCAGCAAACCTGCTGAGGGGGGAATCTATCCCTTCATCCAGGCCATTGAAGGATTAAACAATTATATGATGCTTATTTATTGTCCTTCACCAGAGCAGTCGTGTCTGACCGACCAAACCTCTTCTAATGTTTCTCATCTGTTTCCAGTGTTGATGTCTTCACTGAGACATCAGGGTGTCATTTTTCCCATCATCGGGTCCTTCCGTCTCCAGTTAGCACCAAACACAAGTTGGTTTCTTAGCAGCTCAGTCTTGGTTGGGATGACAGTGAAAAAAGCATCTGCTCAAAATAGCAACTCAGCCTGTGGAATCTGTGGACAAAAAAAAAGTAGTTGCACTCACCAGGAATGTTTTAACTTTAATATTCAGTAAATATATATATTTTATTTTTAAGGAAAAATGTGGATTTTTTTTTTTTTAAATTTTCTAGTTTAATGGTCAGCTGAGAGTGTAGTCGTATGCAAATCTAAGGTAATCAGAACAGCGTCCTAAGCGACACAGAGGCATCTGCATAGTGGGGAGGTGGAAGAATGTGGGGCTTGTCATTACACAGTTCTCTATGCAGTGGAGAGTCCAACAATGTGGAGTTTCTGTTGTTGATTTGTTTTAGGTATAGGTCATGTGAGATCTGAGCTGGAATGGAGCATGACTCACATCCCACGTGGGAATTCAATGGCTCCTTCTATCAGCCTTCAGCTTTCCTCATGATGGGCATCCCAGGCCTGGAAGCCTTTCATCACTGGATCTCCATCCCTTTTTGTGTGCTCTACCTTACTGCTCTCTTGGGAAATTGCATGATCCTATTCGTCATAAAGAAGACCCAAAGTCTTCACGAACCCATGTACTACTTTCTCTCCATGCTAGCAGTCACTGACCTGGGGCTGGTTTTATGTACCCTGCCTACTACTCTGGGCATTTTTTGGTTTAATATCCGAAGGATTGGTTTTGATGCTTGTCTCACTCAGATGTATTTCATCCACATACTGTCCTTCATGGAATCCTCCGTGCTCCTGGCAATGGCGTTTGATCGCTTCATTGCCATCTCCCATCCACTTAGATACCCATCCATACTGACCAAGACGACTGTCACAAAGATAGGTCTGACAATCATATTGAGAGGCACGGTCTCCCTTCTTCCAATACCCTTCTTGCTCAAGAGGTTAACCTACTGTGGGAAGACTGAGCTGTCTCACTCTTTTTGCTTCCATCCTGATATCATGAACCTAGCATGTGCAGATATCAAAGTCAATATCTTCTACGGTATGATTGCTTTGTTTTCAACAGTAGGGATGGACTTTATCTGCATTGTGCTGTCCTACATCCTGATCATTAAAACTGTTATCAGCCTGGCAACTAAGGAGGAGTGTCTCAAGGCTCTGAATACATGCGTCTCCCACATCTGTGCTGTGCTGATATTCTTCATCCCTATGATTGGACTGTCCATGATTCACCGTTTTGGAAAGAACTTCCCTCCTCTGGTTAGCACTTCGGTGGCCTACATCTACCTTATAATCCCCCCTGCTCTCAACCCCATTATCTACAGCATAAAATCCAGCCACATCCGTGAGGCTTTGTTCAGGGCACTGAGGAGGAAGTGTGAATCCGAGTGGTAGGTTCTGCCACCAACTCTGCCAGAAAATGCTGGTGGGCCTTTTTTGTGGTCAGAACTGGTGGACTGGTTTCTTAGTGCTGCACCCAGGGGTGTCACTGCCAGGCAAAGAACTGCACGTCCACTCAGACATTGTCCCTCTACCCAGAGCTGTGATCTTTCATGTTCCATCCTGGCATGATGCTTGGTCCTTTCCAACAGCCTGCACACACCCCAGGTGTGGAAGCTGCACTTATGGGGAAACAATTACAGGAAAACAAGCTCCTCCTTTTGAGTTACACAATGGAGTGGAGCAAGGAACCTCTGCAATATATTTTATGGCATCTCGCAGCTAGATCATATGTAAGCTTCACCTGGGCTCCCTTGCATGGGATCATTGCTCCCTCATTGTATGTTGCTGCATAACTAACCAAGACCACAAACTCTGCAGGACAGGACAGAGGCCAAAAGAGTCTGAAGTCACTCTGAATATCAGAGTGAGTAATTTTGTTCAACTGGAAGCACCCCACAAGATGGAGATCATTTCCAGAGGTTGGGCACAGAGCGTTTTTGGAAGATTACATCATTTTAAGTGAACCCACAACACTTGGTTCACCTAACAAATGGCTCAGCCTTAATCTTCATCTGTTTTCCTAAACTGCCATACACATTTACAGCGCTGCTTCTGCACCTCCTCCTGCTTTCATTGAGCCTTACTGTCCTACCAAGTCTAATGTTCCAGTCATTGTTTTTTTTTGCATTGAATGTAAAGTATGCCTACCATATAATGAAATAAAATACACCTATCATTGAAAAGGAAAAAAAAAAGAAGACAAAGCCTTTTTTTTTTCTATTTATCTAACGTAGAGGAAATAGGCTGGAGTTGTTTAAAGTCTTCAGGATTTGCAGTACGTGAGTACAGTACTGTACGAGTTAGGTATGCATCAGGTTGGTGCTCGGGAGTCAGGTGTGGATAGCTCTCTTACTGAAGAGAGGTTTCAAAACTAAAATAGGAGTGGCTAATCTTCCTGACATTACAGACCACGTACTACAACCTTCCAGCTACGATCCACCAGGCACCAAATGCCCCCTCGGAGGGATGGGAAATGGAGATCTCCAGGGTCAGGTCCCATATGGATGTGACTGTCTCCAGGCATCTTCTTGCTCTTCACCAAGATGGATCTCAGCCAGGCAAGCAGAAGGGTTTCACCCCTCTTGGCTTGCTTTGTCCCATAGACAGAATGAAATTGCCCCAAATCTTTCATTTCATACCTCCTGTGCTGTATTTTCATTGGTTTTAAGCCACATTTGGGGCAGACTGGGCCTCTGTGCAAAGAAGGAATGTCCATCATTTACCTTGTGAGGGTGAAGCAGCAGAGGGCATTGGGACAGCACTGCATACCAGAAGTGGGCTGTTGCTAAGCTTCTCCCACTTCAGACTAACCCAGGATTGGTGTCTTTTTCTTCTTTGGTCTATTCATATCTGCACTTCTAATAAAGACAGAGAAGAGTAATGAGAGTACTTCTCCATAGGAAAATGGAAAGGGAGAAAGGAAGATTCCCAAGGGGAGGACTCCCAGGACGTTCTTTGCATAGTGCTGTGCTAGTTATTTTGCAGCAAAAGGGGTTGGGCCCTCACAGAGGGTGAAATACTGCTCAGCAGAACACCGCAAGAGCTTCTGTCCAACCAGTAGGCACAGCAGCTCCTGCTTGCATTGAGTAGCACCTGGTAGGAGCCCTTTGCTCAGAATACCTACGGTCCAGCCTGGTGCTGGTAGCCAGATGCTATCAGAGGAGTAGGAGAACAAGTAAATCTTTTGGCATGAAAGCCTAAAAAAGAGCTTTGCTTGGAGACGCCCAGCTTGCAGGATCCTCACACAGCACTGCTCCCTGACTGAAAACTTGCAGACCGTTCTCAGAAGGAACAAAAGCCGGAGGAGTCTGTGCTCCAGCAAGGACACGTGCATTCGGATGGTGGTGGTGAGACAGAGGAAATGCACAGGGTATGTATTAGTGCAGCAGGAAACCATGCCTGAGTGAGGATGCAGTGCATTTGATGCACCTCCATCACCCAGTTCAGCAGAGCTTCATCTGCCTCCACGTTTCCTTCCCAAATGGAGTAGCTGGAGGGCACCAGGCAGATGTTCAGGATCTGAGAACCTGTATAAGGTACTGTCCATTAGGAGCACACGTTCACAGATCTTAGTGGCTGCTTCTGGGAATGGGAAAGTTAATTGTGGTTTGACATCTGTGTGAGTGAGAAAAAGATAGACGAGCCACTTAAACCTGCTAATTCCTATTCTGTGGCACTCTGAGCTCCGCACTTTGTACCACGGGATCACGTACAGAACTTGCTGATGGATTTATTTCCTATGAATCAAGAGGGCCGTGTGAGACACAGCACAGGCATGGCTTAATGAGGAAAGGAGAGGAGAAGGTGGAGGAGCAGGAGAACAGGATGGAAGGGGAGAAGGGGGAAAGGACTGGAAGGGAAGGGGGAAAACATACAGTCAGTGTGGCTTTCTAGAATTTAAAGGAAAAAAAGTTCAGATGAAAAATTCTGATCAGATCCAGTAACAGAAGAAGACAGCACCGAGCACCATGACAGTATCAGCCCATTCCCCAGAAGTGCCCAGGTTTTGAAATCTGCCCATGCAGACTTTGAAACCTTTGGGAGGCACTGTACCAGAGGTGAACAGGTCCAGGAAAAGGAACATATTCCCTTCTCACTGCTGCATGGGATGGGAGAAGCAGGGAGGACTGCTCAGTGGTGAAGGCTGCTCCACCACCTGCTTTATCCTGGGAAGTTCACTCCATGGGACAAATCTGGTCAGTGTATATGAGTCTCTTCTGAGGCCAGCCACAGTGGTTGCTGTTAGTGGTCCTCTGGGTGGGATGGCTTCGCTGTCTGCATGTGCTCACTTCCTGCCAAACGCAGCCACTGGGGCTTGCCTGTGCAAGGATCAGCCAGAGAAAACAGATCTGCACTCGCTGGTGTTTTGTTAAAGGTGTGGACCCAGTTCTCTGCTCTGCATAAAGCAAGCTCCTTCTATGGATGGCGTTCCTCACACTAGCGGTCCAAAGTCATTAGTCACTTCTGAAAACGTTGGTGCATTCCTCAGCACTAAAGGACTAAAGATCAGCCGAAATGTCCAGGGGGTGTTGACTTATTGTCAGTGTCTCTCCCAGTTGCTTTCTCTCAAAAGAAATGAATAGGAGGCAGATGTTTAGCAGTGAGCATCACACTGTCCTTACACTTCAGAGGGCGGCAGGTAAGTTGACTCAGACACTTGCTGGCAGTTACGGAAGCGTTTTGTGCATCCCACTTGCATCTTAGTGTAGGTGGTTTGCTGCAAATGTCCTTGCTAGAATAGCTTCCAAACAACTCGATACCAACAGTCTGCCTCCCGTGTTTGTAAACTGTGTATCAAAAGCTAGCATATGAGTTTTATTTATCATAGAGTCAGGATGGAACAACCTCCCATCAGGGAAAGAAGCTACGATCGCTATTTTAGGATGAGTGCTTCACCACAGACGTGCAGGAAAAACAGAGTTTTCTGCAACCAAATGCTACTTTTAGAATCATTTGGACTAATAACCTGCAGTAAAAACAAGTAGCATCCCTGTTTTACATGGGTGGGGTGTGAAATTTGTTGTCAAAAAGCTCAGTGGTGCTGCAGACAGCTTTGCTGTGGGAGTCAGGCAGGATCTGCATCTCTGTTCAAGCCCTCCCAGACTGCCCCAGGCAGCTGGGGATGCACAGCTCTGTGGTGGTGACACTGCTGTTGTTTCAGCAATCAGTGCTTCATCCAAACACCTCTAAATCCCAGCATTTTTAAAAATCAGATCCATGTGAACAGAAGGGCAGCTTAAAGCATATGTTTCTGACAGGGCAGAATTGGAGTTGGACAGGAGCAATAAAAATCTGTTTTATTTGATTTTGCCCTTGCAGCGGAGGACGTGCCACAGCATAGCATGACCGCTCCTCACCCTGCATGCCATGCCCTTCCCCAACAGCTCTGACCTCAGCCCGTCCTCCTTCATCTTGGCCAGTATCCCAGGGCTGGAGGCTGCCCATTTCTGGATGGCGATCCCCTTGTGCTCCGTGTACATCATGGCTGTAACAGGCAATTGCGTGGTGCTGTTCATCGTCAAGACGGAGCCCAGCCTGCATGTTCCCATGTACTTCTTCCTCTGCATGCTGGCTGCCATCGACCTGGCCTTGTCCACCTCCACAGTGCCACGTGTCCTCTCCTTCTACTGGTTCAACACCAGGGAGATCAGCTTCGGCGCCTGCCTTGTCCAGATGTTCTTCATACACACGCTCTCGGCCATCGAGTCCACCATCCTCCTGGCCATGGCTGTGGACCGCTACGTGGCCATCTGCCACCCACTGAGACATGCTGCCATCCTCACCAATGCCACGACAGCAAAAATAGGGCTGGCAGCCATGGTCAGGGGAGTTCTCTTCTTCCTGCCCTTGCCTTTGCTCCTCCTGCCCCTTCCTTTCTGCAGCTCACGGATGCTGTCACACTCCTTCTGCCTGCACCAGGACGTGATGAACCTGGCCTGCGCCAACACCACCCCCAGCGTGGTGTATGGCCTCACCGCCATCCTGCTGGTCATGGGGCTGGACGCCCTCCTCATCTGCATCTCCTACCTCCTGATCCTCAAGGCTGTCTTGCGGCTGGCATCATGGAAGGAGAGGCTCAAGGTGTTCAGCACCTGCATTGCCCATATCTGCGTGGTCTTGGCCTTCTACGTGCCACTGATCGGGCTGTCCGTGGTGCACCAGTTTGGGAAGGACTTGGCCCCGCTGGTCCATATCATCATGGGGAACATCTACATCCTTGTGCCAGCTGTGCTCAACCCCATCATCTACGGGGTGAGGACTAAACAGATACAGAGGAGGATCCTGAATTTCATTCACATACACAACAACAGAACTGCCCAGTGACTTGTGCTTGGATGTTGTGTCATGTTTCCTCTCAATGTCTCAACTTGTTTTACACTCAGAGTCCTTGGAGCTGGGGCTGTCCTCCGTGCAGCACTCAGCACATGGTGGGAGACTCTAAGGTGCTATCACGGGGTAAAAAGGAAATAACAGCTGTAAACTCCTTCCAAGAGTGCTTACTCCACCAAACTCGGAGTGAATCTACTGTGATGATCCAAATATAACCCTGATCCAGCAGATATGGGAAGGAAAAATGTCTCAGCAAACTAACAGCATCTTGACACTGCACTTCTTTGTTCCCATCTCCTCTCTAACATTTGCACAGCTGAGTGAATGCCACAGTGGTTTCTGAATTATTTGGATAATTCATTGCTTGTGATGTGCCCACTGTCCAAAAGCATTTCAGCAAAGATTTTGGCTAAAATTTATTTCTAAGTAAAATAATTACGGGTGACATTAAAGGTGCAGAAATGCACTTTAGAAGTGCTCCGCCTCTGTAGTCTTGTTCTGATCTACTGGCTGTCCAGTTAACACAGCTCTGACCCCTCACAGCTCGGAGTTATTGACAGGGGTTGTCAAAATAATTTTCATTAATAATTATAATCTAGAAAACCGGTCTCTCAAGAGAAAAACTAGAAAGTTGTAAATGTGAGGGATACTCCCCAGCTGAAGGAATCACTATGTCCGAGTGGGAGGTGTTTTATGGCTTTGACTTCACACGTGTATGGATTTCCAAAGGAGCTCACAGTCTCCATTTTCAGATTTTTCTTATAATTATAATCTTCTTATAATTCCAAGATATTCTGCATTAAATCAGAATACCTCATAGCCTTTCCTCTCTGTAGTCTCACAACTCTTCTGTCAGCGGGAAGCTATAAAACTCTTTAAATGTGATGGAAGCCTGTGAGTCTTGGGCCCAATGAGGATGTGAAAGATGACGCAGATGATTTCGTGGTTTGAAGTGCATTTGTTTTGACTGGCCTTCACCAATCCACAGGCACATACTTAGAAATGGAGCTTACCAACAACGTTTCTCTGGGGAATGGAAAAGAAAAAAAGAACAGTGTACAAAACATTTTTCATGGACACCATCTCATAATTTGGAAAAAGGTTAAAGATCCTGGGAAGGGATGTTGTGTAATTGGACTCTGCAATGAAGCATACTGATTTAAAGATGTTCTCATACCTCTTCTTTCCCTAATCCACTGAAAATCTTTGTGTACTTTGTCTTTATAAAAATGATCTCTTCTTCATAAATAGAAAAAGACCCAAGCAATCCCTTCTTTTCCCTCTTGGTTTAAACTCTTGCCTTGTTGCTTGTTGGCTATTTTAAACTGTGCTCTTCATCCCCGAGGTAGCTGTGGAGTCTCCCTCCTTGGAGATCTTCAGAAGCTATCTGGGCTGCATTGCCATGGGCAGGAATGTGTTTGCTGTTCCCACAGATCGACTCTGGAGCAGCCCCTGGAATTCCTCTGGTGAGAGGGCTGGGTGATCTCTTGCTGTCTCTGTACACAGGTGAGTAACAGAGAGTCATTTAGGTGCAGAACCCTTCATGTCAGGACATCTCACAGGTGACCAGAGGTACCAGGTACTTTCATGATCTGTGCTCCATTAGGAGGCCCAGGAGCTCTTGAACACTTCTATCTCCATCAGCAGAATATTATCAAAGAATCTGTGGGGTAATTCGGGTTGGAAGGGAGCTCCCAACATCTCCAGTCCAAACTCAGATCAACGCAGGGGCAGCTTCAGGGTCAGAGAAGGCAGCAGAGATGTTCATCCGGCCAGGTGCTGAAAGCCTCCAAGGACAGAGGGAGGACAACATCTGTGGGCCTCTATTACAATGCTTGACTGTCCCTGCTGTGAAATTTTTTCTCTTTTTATCTGCCTTGAGCCTCTCATTTCAACTCACGCTTGCGTCTCTCATCCTCCCACTGCACCACACTGAGAGAGCCTGGCTTCATCTTCCTGACGATGTCCTTGCGGGTAGAGAAAGGCTGCTCACCTGCTCTTGGGAAGAGCCAGAGCTGTTCTTCTGAAGCTGAACAAGCCTATTTTCCTCCTCAAGTATCACTGATCCAGCCCCAGCCACCCTGCTAGCTATCAGATGAATATGCTCCCCACTGTCAATGCCTTTTTTGTGCTGGGGACCAAAACTAGATTTGTTATCTAGATGTGGTTTAGCAAGTGCTGGGTAATCCCTCAAGGACATGGCCTATCGCAGAGCCAAAAACAATGAACACTGGGGGGAACTAGTACAGAAGGAGAAAAGATCAAAACAAAAATGCCGGGGGGTGTAAATCTGCACTGGCTCACAACATACATGTGGAACTACGCTTTACAGCCAAACAATCGTAGGGTGAACTTTTATTTAGTGCTAAATGGATCAGAATACTTGGGGAAAGCCCACAGAATTATGTTTAGCTATGAAAAATAGAGTATTTTGGAAAACAGCATGAGGAAAAAGTACTGTTTCCATCAGAGAGAATGGAAGCAAAGAACAGCAAGCACACACCCCAGAACTGCAGAGGTTCAAGAGCTCTCCTCCCTCACTGCTGCCAGGAGTGGGCGCACAGAAGCAGCCGTGGTTCTTGTCCAGAGCAGCGGACCAGGGAGCCCTGCTTATCCTTCAAACTCTCGCCATCGCGTTGCCTGTGACGTGTGGTGTTGGTTTATCACTGCGGCACCTTGTCCATCCACCACCACCACCGGTTCCAATGATGCATGGGATGTTTATGGGATTGCATCTGTGGGGTATTAAATTCCAGAGAGAACTTTATGCCTGTCTGTCCTCCTGTCCAGCATAGGTCTTGTGTTGTACCAAGGACGTCTTACATCTTGTCTGTAACACCCAGTTGTGCTGGAAGAGGATGCTCACCCAGAACACATGGCTGCTTTGCTCCAGGGCCTTCAGGTGACAGATAATACACTGGAGTCTGATTGCTAGCTAACACTGGAGTGAAAGGAGTGTCCTTTTTGTAGTCTGTATTTCTGTAGCTTCGGACTCTATGAAGCACATTTTGCTATAAGCTTTTCTCCTAAATTAAAGCACATTTTATTTCAAAATAAATACTTTCATTTCAGCAAGTTACAAGTAGTTTCCACCTGGGACTTAAAAGCAATTTCATCCCCCGTCATTTTTGTCAGATTCTGTTTTATTAGAGCTTGACTGGCAGCACATTTTCATAAAAATGAAAACAATCTGTACCTGCCTAACGTGATTTGGGAAGTGTGAATGAATTTTTCAGAGGCGCACGATGGATCCAAACGCTTTTCAGACAGCTGTGACATTGAGAAATGCCTCCTGCTCGTTCTCCATATGGTCCTTATTTTGTTTCCTTTTGTACTGAGAGAAAAATTAATAAAGGAAAACGAATGAACCATCCTGAAAATGCTGAGCTTTTTTTTTTTGCCAGCCATCTGTTAAACAGACAGACTGTTAATAGAGCCACAGAGAAGGGAGGTATGATGAATTCTTCCTTCAGGGGCCTTTTGGGTCCCTGACACACTTGTCCACTTGGAGGCCCCATGTCAACACTATCCTGAAGAAACAGAGGGCCCCAGTGAGAGCACACAGAGCCTGAATCCTTCTCTCCACCACGAGTAGGGCCAAGTGCCAGAGGTGGGGATGGACAGATTTTGCTGGTCTTCACTCAGCCCAGGAACCTCACAGAGGAAGAGGAAAGAACCAAAATCACTTGCAAAAGGGAGAGAAAAGGGAAAGGAGGGATAAAGAGAAAGAAGTAGGAGAAGGCAGAATGCAAGGAAGGTCTGCATACAAGTGGAGAGAGAATAGGAAGTCACAGGAGCACAGAATTAACAAAGGAGGCAACAAGGAGTGACATGAGACCTGTGCAGTGGTTGGAAATGAACTACCAGTGTTGATATGTTCAATGATTGTTGGGATTGATAGAGTTCGGGACAGTCCAAATGAAAAAAGGCAAAGGTTTATTACACACAAGACTCTTATGGAAATAGACATGGCCAAAGATTTGGTGCAGAAATGTAATAGGAAACTTCAACAGGAGGAAGATGTCCCTGGCAATGACAGAGGAGGGGGCTCAGATGATCTTTAAGGGACCTGTCCAACCCAAATCAATCTTTGATGCTATACTGCATGGACACCACAAAAACAGCACAGGGAGGTACAATGAGCCCCACCACAGAGCAAGTAACTCAACAAACCATAGAAGATACTGTAAGAAAACAGATATACAACTGACCAAAGCTTTAGACCAAAACTGTACCACAGACTATGAGGTCATAAGCACTGAGGTGAATAAAAGTTGACTTGTTTATTTTATCCCTCCCTAATTATGTGTTAATTGGCAGGGGAAATTCACAACTCTCGGCTAAGATTTACCTGGCAGCTCATAAATATCTCCTGGTCCCCACAGTGCCCAGTCCCTGCCTGGAAACCTGCACAAGGCGGGTGAGTATTGTGGGTTGGGGCAGAACTTGACTGGTCTTGAGGCTCTCACTCTCCCTGGACATGCCTTGCCCTCCCTTCTTTCTGCTGCCTGCACCTCCCCACACAAGTGACCACGGCCCCACGGCCATTCCTGAAGGCTCTTGCCAGCTCACCAGCACTGCCCTGCCTGTGCTGCACGGCTTCTCAAGCAATCCCTTTTCCCCACCTACTGGAAAATGCCAGGAGCTGAGCGATGGTCGGGGGCTGAGTGAGCTGCAGGCTTTGCAGGAGAGGAATGGGCACTGCCGGAGCGCTGCGTTTCAGGGGGGTTCTCCAAATGCGGTGGCACTGCCTCAGGGCTTGGCTCTCCAATTGGAGGTTTCTCACCCATGGCAAACACCCAGTGCCTCTGCTTACAGGAGCAGGCAGCGTGCTTCAGAACAAAGCTGCTGCAGAGATGGAGGGATGCTGCTAATGGCTTTGCATCCCCTCTGTGCCCATTTCCAGGTTTACTCTGGACTGCTTTGCATCTGCATCACTAACAATCCGTTTTGCATGCTCCAAGAGCACTCGCAAAGTGGGACAGACGGGGACACCTGTAAGAGGGAACTGACAGGACTCCTGTGGGAAAAGTGCTCTCCTGAACCAGTGCAAGCAGCTGTCCCAGGGCTGGCTCTCTCGCACTTCTAAAACCACATCTCCCTGCAGGCTGTGTTTGCTGCTGACCACATCATCTGCAGGGTGTTGGATGCTTTGTTACAGGATGTGAGAGCCCTCAGGGCAGGCAAGAGACAAGAAGGGATTCATGTCTTCTCTGAACTCCACCGCCGCCTCCCACCCCCCCACCTTCCTCCTGCTTGGCATTCCTGGGCTGCAGAAGGAGCAGTTCTGGATCGCCTTCCCCTTCTGCATCATGTACGCCATAGCTGTGCTGGGGAACATCATCCTTCTCATCATCATCAAGACAGAGTCAAGCCTGCGTGAGCCCATGTACCTCTTCCTGGCCATGCTGGCCTTCACTGACCTGGTCCTCTCTACATCCATGCTGCCCAAAATGCTCGCCATCTTCTGGCGGGGCTCCAGGGAGATTGGCTTTATTTCCTGCCTTGTTCAGTTGTTCTTTGTCCACAACTTCGCAGCAGTGGAGTCGGGCGTGCTCATGGCCATGGCCTTGGATCGCTATTTTGCCATCTGCCATCCCCTGCGGCACTCCAGCATCCTCTCCATGCCGGTGGTGGCAGCTCTCGGGAGCCTGGTGCTGCTGCGTGGAGTCCTCATGGTGAGTCCCACTTGCTTCCTGCTCCATAGGAAGGCCTTCTGCCAGCATCGTGTCATCTCCCATTCCTACTGTGAGCACATGGCCGTGGTGAAGCTGGTATGCGAGGACACCAGAGTCAATGCTGCCTATGGCATCTTTGTGGCTTTGGCAGTGGCAGCGTTTGACCTTACTGTGATCATTGTGTCCTACACTCTGATCCTGCGGGAGGTACTGAAGCTGTCATCCTCAGACTCACAGCTCAAGGCCTTTAACACATGTGTATCCCACGTCTGTGTCATCCTTGCATTTTATGGGCCTGCCCTATTCACATCTCTCACCCACCGGTTTGGACACAGCATCCCTCAGCACATCCACATATTGGTGGCCCACCTCTACATGCTGGTGCCCCCCACCTTAAACCCCATCATTTACGGGGTCAGAACCAAACAGCTCAGGGACAAGATAGTTGCCCTCTTAAAGCGGAAGGGAATCTGACCCGTGTCTGTGTGCCATCGATTGAGCTTATAAGTGTTAGGTAATGCTGGGAAGTTTACTGAGTGAACGTTCTGACCCCTGAGGTTGAGAACTACCCTTTCTTAATGCATGGTGTTCATGGAAAGCATTCCCGCAGAAATCATTGCAGTTTCTCTTCCTTTCACTGTGTGACGAAATGCCACAGAAGGAGATTCAGCCTGACTTTTGCATTACACCTCCCAGAATTCTGATTCCCGAATGGTGAAATACTTTCACGACTGGGCAAATAAATATTCTTCCTCTCCAAATATTCCCAGTCTGACTCTCAGCCTGAGTATCTCCAAAAGACCTTCCTGTAGCAGCAGCCCTCGTTCTGCCAGGCGTGTTCTCTGGGCTGTGTGAATGTGCTCAGATGTGAATGACAGCTGTCCTTGTAGAGGGAATGGGGAAAATTGAATATAGAGCAAGGCTCTATATTCAGCCTTTTATTTTACGTTTGTGAGGTAAACAAATCCAAAACATTCCTAGAGGAGACAATTCATGAGGTCCTTTTTTAAAAAAAGGACCTTCTCAATGATGAAACTATTTGCAGTGACCAATCACAGAGAGGACACTGCTCACAGATTGTGCCCTACTACCATGAGTCAAACACCCCAATAAACCAGTAAACATGTTTTACAAAACCACTGCTGGGTATGTGAGAAAGGTAGGAGGCTGAATGCGGTGAAGCTCAGATGGGCATCCAAATTCAGGTGTTGAATCTGACTCTAACATGTTCTGGACCTTTGCTCTGTGTGCAACGTGCGCAGCGTCACCAGGTGCAGAGGACATCTCCGCCCTGGCCTGGCACTGCTCGGAGCTCTCTGTCTCCGCAGCAGCCCTGACAACAGGGGCTGCCCGTGGGGAGGCTCTGCTCCCTGCTCTCTCTCCCTGAGCTGGATACCAGTGGAGAGGCAGCAATATCATAAAAGCTGGTTAGCAAATTCACCCACCATTTGTACCTTTACATCAGGCAAGTCCATCCCGTAGCCTGCAAACTACATTTGACCTGTACAAGGGAGTAATTAGGTTCATTCCCGGCCGCCATCCATCATGACAGCAGCTCTTTCCTGCCATGTGGCCCTGGGTGCACAGCCATCACTCAGCAACAACCCAGACATCAGTCCAAGACAATTCCTCTTCGCTCAGTACAGCTCTGGCAAAAAGTTGGACACCTCTGCTCTGCAACTTTCCACGTCACTACTTCCACTGAGCTGGCATATGTCAGGAGTGCGCTCTGCAAACTTCCACCACATGGAGCATGTGCACGTGGTGCTCCCTCTAGTTTGGGATAAGTGCTCCTTTTCCAGGTCGCTATTACAACCTCCAGCACAGCTCATTCCCTCAGGTACCTCTCTCCGTGGTGCTCCGTGGTCCAAAGGTGCTTCTAGACCCGGTTCTTTCCAACAGGGATGGGTTTGTTAGGGATGTGAAGGTTGGGGGCACCTTGGGATTTAGTGATCATGAGATGGTCGAGTTCAGGATCTCCTGCGGAAGAAGTCAGGCAAAAAGGAGGGTTGCTATCCTGGACTTTTGGAGAGCCAACGTCGACTTTTCCAGGACATACTTGGAGATATCTCATGGACTAGAGTGCTAGAATGTAAGGGGGCTCATGAGAGCTTGGCAACATTTAAACAGCACTTCTTCCAAGCTCAAGAGTCGTGCATCCCTAAGAGTAGGAAATTGGGGAAGGGAGGCGGAAGACCTGCATGGATGAGCAAGGAGCTCATGGATAAGATCAAAGGGAAGAAGGTTTATGAAATGTGGAAAAAGGGCCTGCCCTCTTGAGATGAGTATAGGAGTGCTGTCAGAACCTGCAGGGAAGTGACGAGGAAGGCTGAAGCTTGCCTGGAGCTGAAGCTGGTGAAGAAAATAAAGCTTAACAAGAAAGGGGTTTTTTTACGCATGTTAACAGTAAAAGGAAGACTAGGGACAATGTGGGGTCCCCTGCTGAACGAGGGAAGTGTCCTGGTAATGGGGGATGCTGAGAAGGTGAAGATGCTGAACGCCTTCCTTGCTTCGGTCTTCACTTCAAAGTCTGCCCCTCGGGACTCCTGGACACTGGAGGGAAGAGAGAGTCTGGGAAACTGAGAGCTTCTCTCACGTTGAGGAGGGGGTGGTTCCAGAGCGTCTGGGTGGGATGGATGTGCACAGATCCACAGGCCCTGATGGGATGCATCAGGTGTGCAGAGGGAGCTGGCAGAGGTGACTGCCGAACCGCCCTCTATCATCTCTGACTGGTCATGGAGAACAGGAGAGGTGCCTGAAGACTGGAGGATAGCCAATGTCTCTGCAGGCTTCAAAAAGGGCAAGAGGGAGGATCCAGGAAACTGCAGGCCGGTCAGTCCCCCCTCTGTCCCTGGAAAGGGACAGAACAGCTTGTTCTGGATGCCATCTGCAAGCAACTGGAAGAGAAGATGGGCTTCAGAAAAGTCAGCATGGATTCACCAAGGGAAAATCATGCTCGACCAACCTCATAGCCTTCTGTGATGGCATCACTGTCTGAGCAGATGGGGGGAGAATAGTGGGTACCATCTTCCTGGACTTCAGCAAGGCTTTTGATACTGTCTCCCATGACATCTTGGTATTGAAGCTGAGAAAGGGTGGGATAGATGAGTGGACGGTGAGGCGGGCTGAGAACTGGCTGAGTGGCTGAGCTCAGAGGGTGGTGATTGGTGCCGCAGAGTCACAGTTGAAGGCCTGTGACTTATGGTGCTCCCTGGGGGTCAGTACTGGGTCCTGGTCTTGTTCAATATCTTCATCTTCAACCTTTATACGGGGGTAGTGTCCACCCTCAGTAAGTACACCAGTGAAACAAAGCTGGGAGGAGAGGCTGAAGTCGGTGCTGCCATTCAGCAAGACCTGGACAGACTGAAGAGCTGAAGGGCAGGAAGGGCAGGAAGAAACCAGATGAGGTGTAACAAAAGCAAGTGTAGAGTCTTGTACCTGGGAAGGAATAACCGCAAGTATCAGTAGAGGTTGGGACGTGAGCTGCTGGAGAGGAGCTGTGCAGAGAAGGACCTGGGGGTCCTGGTGGATGACAGGTTGGCCATGAGCCAGCAGTGTGCCCTGGCAGCCAAGAAGGCCCATGGGATCCTGGGGTGCATCAAAAGGAGCATGGCCAGCAGGGCAAGGGAGGTGATCCTCCCCCTCTGCTCTGCCCTGGTCAGGCCTCACCTGGAGTACTGTGTCCAGTTCTGGGCTCCCCAGTACAAAAAAGACAGGGACCTCCTGGAGAGAGTCCAGTGGAGGGCCACAAAGATGATAAAGGGCCTGGAGCATCTCCCCTGTGAGGAAAGCTGAACGAATTGGGCCTGTTCAGGCTGGGGAAAAGAAGACTGAGAGGGATCTTATTAATGTTTATAAATATCTTAAGTCTGGGAATCAAAAGGACATGGCCAACCTCTTTTCAGCAGCCTGTGGGGAGGGGAAACGGCCATAAACTGGAGCACAGGAAGTTCTGCACCAAAATCCAAAGGAACTTCTTCACAGTGAGGATGACAGAGCACTGGAACAGGCTGCCCAGGGAGGCTGAGGATTCTCCTTCTCTGCAGATATTCCAGACCTGCCTGGATGCCCACTTGTGCAGCCTGCTGTAGGGAGCCTGCTGTGCAGGGGGCTGGACTCGATATGCTACGGAGGTCCCTTCCAGCCCCCACAATTCTGTGGTTCTGTGATTCAGAGATTGCCAGATAGGCACAGAATTTCCTGTGGAGACGCCTCTCCTTCCACTCGGGCAGGAATTACATCCAGGGAGGGAGGGATTGCCCCTTTTTACAACGGTGTTGACAATATTCCTATCCCTAACGAGGGATCCCAGCTCCCTGGCTTCTCTGCTCTCTCTCTGCCAGCTCTGTTGCCCCCATGTTCCCAACACTGGAGCATCCAGGAGACATCGGGCTCACCTGGATGCCGTCTCAAATGGTTTCACCAAACTTGCAGCTCAGTCAGGGATACGTTTGGGGTGGTTACTGACTCTTTCATGATGTCTGCCTCTTCTTCTTGATCTCTTCCTTTACCTTGTGCATGGCCCTGCACAGAAGTAGCCTTCTCTTCCTCTTCCTCCTTGCTAACTGGTGTTTCTTCCCCAACTAAACAAGCCAATAGTTGCATCCACTCTTTCGTTTGGGGATGAGGGCTATGGACACTGGCATGTCTTTGTACCCTGGTTCAGCTGCTCCAGGGCCCATGACAGGAGTTGGATCGGAACTGGGCATGGAACAGGTGTTGTGCCAGCCCTGGGCTTCTCACAGGAACTAAATGAGATCCAGAGGCATTTTCCTACTTCTCAGGGTTCTCCGTAGTGTTGAACTGCATTCTGTAGAGTTCAGCAGCATTTCCCAGGAGCAGAAATCAGGAGCACAGCTCAGGAGGTCTCAGGCAGAATCCCGGGCAGGACTGTGAAGCCCCAGACTGGGTTGGCTGAGCTTTCTTTGGCCACAGCTGACTCCAGGAGGGAGAGGAAAGCCCTCAATTCACATGCAAAAGGCAGAAAGAAGGGAGGGGGTGGGATAAGGAGAGAGATGGAGAGGAGGGAAGGGTGGGAGGGCAGGCTGCACACTGGTGGAGAGAGGACAGGGAGTTGCAGCAGCCCCGATATGGCACCCAGGGGGCATGACCCTGATGATCTTTACAAGGCCCTTCCAACACAAACCATTCAATGATCCCATCCTGTGTGGACACCACAAAAACAGCACAGGGAGGTACAGGGTGCCCCACCACAGAGCAAGTAGCTCAACAAGCACTGGAAGGCACTGGAAGAAAACTGACCAAAGTTTATCACAGACTGTGAGCACAGCAGCACTGAGGTGATTAAAAGTTGACTTCTTTTGTGTTTCTTTTTTCTCTCCCTAATTACATGTTAATTGGCAGGGGAAATTCACAACTCTCGGCTAAGATTTACCTGGCAGCTCATAAATATCTCCTGGTCCCCACAGTGCCCAGTCCCTGCCTGGAAACCTGCACAAGGCGGGTGAGTATTGCGGGTTGGGGCAGAACTTGACTGGTCTTGAGGCTCTCACTCTCCCTGGACATGCCTTGCCCTCCCTTCTTTCTGCTGCCTGCACCTCCCCACACAAGTGACCACGGCCCCACGGCGATTCCTGAAGGCTCTTGCCAGCTCACCAGCACTGCCCTGCCTGTGCTGCACGGCTTCTCAAGCAATCCCTTTTCCCCACCTACTGGAAAATGCCAGGAGCTGAGCGATGGTCGGGGGCTGAGTGAGCTGCAGGCTTTGCAGGAGAGGAATGGGCACTGCCGGAGCGCTGCGTTTCAGGGGGGTTCTCCAAATGCGGTGGCACTGCCTCAGGGCTTGGCTCTCCAATTGGAGGTTTCTCACCCATGGCAAACACCCAGTGCCTCTGCTTACAGGAGCAGGCAGCGTGCTTCAGAACAAAGCTGCTGCAGAGATGGAGGGATGCTGCTAATGGCTTTGCATCCCCTCTGTGCCCATCTCCAGGTTTACTCTGGACTGCTTTGCATCTGCATCACTAACAATCCGTTTTGCATGCTCCAAGAGCACTCGCAAAGTGGGACAGACGGGGACACCTGTAAGAGGGAACTGACAGGACTCCTGTGGGAAAAGTGCTCTCCTGAACCAGTGCAAGCAGCTGTCCCAGGGCTGGCTCTCTCGCACTTCTAAAACCACATCTCCCTGCAGGCTGTGTTTGCTGCTGACCACATCATCTGCAGGGTGTTGGATGCTTTGTTACAGGATGTGAGAGCCCTCAGGGCAGGCAAGAGACAAGAAGGGATTCATGTCTTCTCTGAACTCCACCGCCGCCTCCCACCCCCCCACCTTCCTCCTGCTTGGCATTCCTGGGCTGCAGAAGGAGCAGTTCTGGATCGCCTTCCCCTTCTGCATCATGTACGCCATAGCTGTGCTGGGGAACATCATCCTTCTCATCATCATCAAGACAGAGTCAAGCCTGCGTGAGCCCATGTACCTCTTCCTGGCCATGCTGGCCTTCACTGACCTGGTCCTCTCTACATCCATGCTGCCCAAAATGCTCGCCATCTTCTGGCGGGGCTCCAGGGAGATTGGCTTTATTTCCTGCCTTGTTCAGTTGTTCTTTGTCCACAACTTCACAGCAGTGGAGTCGGGCGTGCTCATGGCCATGGCCTTGGATCGCTATTTTGCCATCTGCCATCCCCTGCGGCACTCCAGCATCCTCTCCATGCCGGTGGTGGCAGCTCTCGGGAGCCTGGTGCTGCTGCGTGGAGTCCTCATGGTGAGTCCCACTTGCTTCCTGCTCCATAGGAAGGCCTTCTGCCAGCATCGTGTCATCTCCCATTCCTACTGTGAGCACATGGCCGTGGTGAAGCTGGTATGCGAGGACACCAGAGTCAATGCTGCCTATGGCATCTTTGTGGCTTTGGCAGTGGCAGCGTTTGACCTTACTGTGATCATTGTGTCCTACACTCTGATCCTGCGGGAGGTACTGAAGCTGTCATCCTCAGACTCACAGCTCAAGGCCTTTAACACATGTGTATCCCACGTCTGTGTCATCCTTGCATTTTATGGGCCTGCCCTATTCACATCTCTCACCCACCGGTTTGGACACAGCATCCCTCAGCACATCCACATATTGGTGGCCCACCTCTACATGCTGGTGCCCCCCACCTTAAACCCCATCATTTACGGGGTCAGAACCAAACAGCTCAGGGACAAGATAGTTGCCCTCTTAAAGCGGAAGGGAATCTGACCCGTGTCTGTGTGCCATCGATTGAGCTTATAAGTGTTAGGTAATGCTGGGAAGTTTACTGAGTGAACGTTCTGACCCCTGAGGTTGAGAACTACCCTTTCTTAATGCATGGTGTTCATGGAAAGCATTCCCGCAGAAATCATTGCAGTTTCTCTTCCTTTCACTGTGTGACGAAATGCCACAGAAGGAGATTCAGCCTGACTTCTGCATTACACCTCCCAGAATTCTGATTCCCGAATGGTGAAATACTTTCACGACTGGGCAAATAAATATTCTTCCTCTCCAAATATTCCCAGTCTGACTCTCAGCCTGAGTATCTCCAAAAGACCTTCCTGTAGCAGCAGCCCTCGTTCTGCCAGGCGTGTTCTCTGGGCTGTGTGAATGTGCTCAGATGTGAATGACAGCTGTCCTTGTAGAGAAATCGGGGAAAATGGAATCTCATGCTCTATATTCAGCCTTTTATTTTACGTTTGTGAGGTAAACAAATCCAAAACATTCCTAGAGGAGACAATTCATGAGGTCCAATGTAAATGGAAACCTTTTTAAAAAGACTGACCTTCTCACTGATGAAATGATTTGTAGTGACCAGTCACAGTGAAGCCATTGCTTACCGGTTTGTGCTCTACTGCTACGAGTGAAACATCCCAATAAACCAGTAAACATGTTTTACAAAACCACTGCTGGGTATGTGAGAAAGGTAGGGGGCTGAATGCAGTGAAGCTCAGATGGGGATCCAAATTCAGGTGTTGAATCTGACTCTAACATGTTCTGGACCTTTGCTCTGTGTGCAACGTGCGCAGAGTTACCAGGTGCAGAGGACATCTCCACCCGGTCACACAGGAACGCATCCAGGCGGGTTTTGAATGGCTGCAGAGAAGGAGACCCCACAACCCCTCTGGGCAGCCCATTCCAGTGTTCTGTCACCCCCTCTGTGAAGAAGTTCTTTCTCATATTTGTGTGGAATCTCCTCTGTTCCAGCTTGCACCCATTCCCCTTGTCCTCTCTTTGGATGTCACTGAGAAGGGCCTGGCTCCATCCTCATGACGCTCACCCTTTCCATAGTTACGAACATCAATGAGGTCACCCCTCAGTCTCCTCCTCCTCCCAGCTAAAGAGACCCAGCTCCCTCAGCCTCTCCTCGTAAGGCTCCACTCCCTTCATCGTCTTTGTGGCTCTGTGCTGGACTCTCTCAAGCAGTTCCCCGTCCTCCTGGAACTGACGGGCCCAGAACTGGACACAATATTCCAGATGCGGTCTCACTAGGGCAGAGTAGAGGGAGAGGAGAACCTCTCTCACCCTACTAACCACCCCCCTGCCAATACACCCCAGGATGCCATTGGCCTTCTTGGCACAAGGGCACAATGCTGGCTCAAGGTCGTCCTGCTGTCCACCAGGACCCCCACGTCCCTTTCCCCAGTGCTGCTCGCCAACAGGCCTGTTCCCAACCTGTACTGGTACCTGGAGTTGTTCTTGCCCAGATGCAAGACTCTGCGCTTGCCCTTCTTGGATTTCATTACATCTCTCCCCACACACTCTACAGCCTGTCTAGGTCTCGCTGGATGGCAGCACGGCCTTCTGACTTGTCAGCCACTCTTCCCAGTTTTTTGTCATCAGCAAACTTGCTGACAGTGCACTCTATTCCCTCATCCACGTCGCTGATGAATAGATTGAATAGTACTGGTCCCAGTACCGACCCTTGAGGGACTCGAATAGATACAGGCCTCCAACTAGACTCCGTCCCGTTAAGCACAGCTCTCTGGCTTCTTTCCTTCACCCAGTTCAGTCCACCTCACTACCCAATTGTCCAGACCACACTTCCTCAGTTTAGCTGAGAGGAGACTGTGGGAGAAGGTGTCAAATGCTTCACTGAAATCTAGATAGATCACATCCACTGCTTTAACATCATAGATCCACCTGGTTATGTCTTCATAAAAGCCTTCAGAAAAGGTTGGTCAAGCATGACTTCCCCTTGGTGAAGCCATGCTGACTGCCTCTGATGACCCTCTTATCCTTGATACGCCTGGAGACAGCACCAAGGATGACTTGTTCCATCACCTTTCCAGGGACGGAGGTGAGGCTGACCGGTCTATAGTTACCCACGTCCTCCTTCTTGCCCATTTTGAAGACTGGAGTGACTTTTGCTTTCCTCCACTCCTCAGGCACCTCTCCCATTCCCCACGACTTAAGATGATGGAGAGTGGCCTAGCAATGACTTCCCCCAGCTCCCTCCGCACTCGCGGCTGCATCCCATCAGGACCCGTGGATGTATGGATGTCCATATNCTCACCCATGGCAAACACCCAGTGCCTCTGCTTACAGGAGCAGGCAGCGTGCTTCAGAACAAAGCTGCTGCAGAGATGGAGGGATGCTGCTAATGGCTTTGCATCCCCTCTGCGCCCATCTCCAGGTTTACTTTGGACTGCTTTGCATCAGTAACAATCTGTTTTGCATGCTGTATGAGTTTCAATATGGCCAAGTGTCGGATCCTGCATTTTGATCACAACAACCCCAGGCAACCCTACAGGCTTGGGGAGGAGTGGCTGAAAGCTGCCTGATGGAAAGAGACCTTGGTGTGCTGATGGGCAGTGGGCTGAATACGAGCCAGCAGTGTGCCCAGGTGGCCAAGAAGGCCAATGGCATCCTGGCTTGGATCAGCAATGGTGTGGTGAGCAGGGCTAGGGAAGTCTTCCTGTCCTGTACTCAGCACTGGTGAGGCCTCACCTCGAGTGCTGTGTTCAGTTTGGGGCACCTCAGTACAGAAAGGACATGGAGGTGCTGCAGCAGGTCCAGAGAAGGGCAACAAGGCTGGGTAAGGGCTTGGAGAATACGCCCTATGAGGACAGACTGAAGGAGCCTGCCTGGCAGGCGGGGCTCCTCAGCTTCATGATCCTCGAGGTCCCTTCCAACCCGGGCCATTCTGTGATGCTGTGATGTGAACTGGGGCAGTTCACATCAGTGTGAACTGATGTGTGGGGAAGAGGAGGTTGAGGGGAGACTTTATTGCTCTCTTCCAATACCTGAAAGGTGCTTACAGCGAGAGCGGGATTGGTCTCTTCTCACTGGTGACAGGTGACAGGACGAGGGGAAACAGCTTCCAGTTGCACCAGGGGAGGTTTAGGTTGGACATCAGGAAAAACTTCTTAACAGAGAGAATTGTTAAGCACGGGGATGGGCTGCCCAGGGAGGTGGTTGAGTCACCACCCCTGGATGTGTTTAAAAATCGTTTAGATGTGGTGCTTAGGGACATGATTTAGTGGAGGGTAGTTAGAGCTAGGGTAGGATGGTTGGGTTCGGGTTGGACTCAATGATCTTTAAGGTCTTTTCCAACCTGAGCAATTCTATGATGCTGTGATTCTTAAAGCACTTGGTAAAGCAGGACAGACAGGGACACTATTAAGTGGGAACTGACAGGACTCCTGTGGGAAAAGTGCTCTCCTGAACCAGTGCAAGCAGCTGTCCCAGGGCTGGCTCTCTCGCACTTCTAAAACCACATCTCCNTGGGCCCCTTCACCTTCAAGTATCCTGTCCCACGCAATTTCCCTTAGCAAATGTTTGAAAAGGCCAGAGTTGGCCCTACTGAAATCCAGGGTTGTCATTCTGCTCGGGATTCTGTTCCGGCCACACGAGATCGTGAACTGCACCACCTCATGGTCGCTGCAACCAAGGCTGCCCTCAACCTCCACTGCTACAACCACACCCTCCTTATTAGTGAGAGTAAGATCCAGCAGAGCTCCTCTCCGAGTTGGCTCATCCACCATTTGCATCAGGAAATTATCTTCAAAGCACTGGAGGAACCTCCTGGACTCTGGATGGCTGGCTGAGAAGGCCTTCCAGCAAACATAAGGGTAGTTAAAATCCCCCACGATAACCAGGGCCTGTCCTGATCCGGTGGCCAGAAATAGACACCCACAATAGCATCACCCACACCAGCCTTCCCCTCAGTTCTCACAGACAGACTCTCAACCCCCTCCCCATCCGACCCTGGACAGCACTCAATACATTCCAGTTGCTCTCTCATGTAAAGAGCAACTCCACCACCTCGCCTTGCTGGCCTGTCATTCTGAGAAGCACACAGCCATCCACACCCACATTCCAGTCTTGTGAGCTGTCCCACCACGTCCCTGTAATTGCCACCGGGTCACAATCTCCTGCCCAAACATGGATTCCTAACTCCTCCTGCTCATTCCTCGTGCTGCGTGCATTGGTGTACAGGCATTTCAGGGCGCGAGCCGAGCATGCTGATTTCACCCTAGGGGGGTGGGAGGCCTCCCGGTCTTCATCAGCACCACAGCACTGCCCCACCAGTGCAAGCCCAGCTACAGCCCCATCCCCCTTCAAATCTAGTTCAAAGCTCTCCAAACGAGCCCCGCTAATTCCTGTCCCAGAACCCTTTTGCCCCTGTGAGATAAACCTTTCCCATGTATTACTGTTAGGACTGGTGTCATATAAAACCAGCTGTTACCAAAGAACCCAAAGCCCTGCCTGTAGCACCAGTCTCGCAGCCAAGCATTTATGGACGAGATCCTTCCATTCCGTCCCACATCATCACCCAAAAATGGAAGGAGGGAAGAGAAAATAACATGCGCCCCAGACCAACCATCCCAAGGCCTTGAAATCTTTCTTTCTTCCCTACAGACCACGGGACGCAGCTTCCTCCCCACCTGTCTGGAAGACCAGCAGCAGGTAGTAGTCCATCGAGGGCATCAGGCTGGGGAATGTCCTGGTGATATCCCTGATCCGGGCTCCAGGCACACTGACTTTTTGGTCCCCTACCTCAGTACGACAGCGACAGGGCAGGGGCTCCACCGCACTCTGGGGGGATCCCCCCAGCGCCCCCTCCCTCTGACACACCAGGGAGTCGCTCCACCAAGCCATCGCCTGCTCACACACCCGGATGCTCCTCAATCTCTCCACCTCCTCCTTGAACAAAGCCACCATGGTGAGCAGACCTTCCACCTGACAACAGAACACCACCTTTCTGCCCTCCCCAGCATCAGCACGCCCAGGCACCCACTGCAGCCAGAGTCCTGAACAGACACATCTCTGCACAGCCTGGGTTGACACAGTCTTCTTTGAGCGAGCTCTCTGGCTTGTGCAGACCAGAGCAGCCTTGTTTTCTCACAGACTGCCAGTGGGTGAGCTGGTCTCCTGAGTGAGTTGGAGCACAGCTGGGCCTGCTTTGAAGTGGCAGACCTCAACCACCCTTTGCTTGCTCTGTGTTTGCCCCGCATGCTCTGCGGTCAAAAGCCCTCTCTGAGACTGCACGTAACGCAGAGCCCTGATCAAGGCCAAGGTGAGTGGTGGGCGGTGCTGGCTCTGCCCACACTTCCTCAGCAGGCAGCCCACAAGTTGCCAGCTGCCCCCAGCTCAGTGAAGCACTTTAGCGTGCCTCAAAAAGCCCCAGAAGAGCTTTTTGGCAGCCAGGATGCTTTTCCAGGTCGTGAAATACAACCTCCGATGCACCTCATTCCCTCACGTTCCTCCCTCCATGGCCTCCTATTGCCTGGCTGGCACCGAATTTCCTGTGGAGACACCTCTCCTTCCACTCGGGCAGGAATTACATCCAGGGAGGGAGGGATTGCCCCTTTTTACAACGGTGTTGACAATATTCCTATCCCTAACGAGGATACCACTGCCCTGACAGGGAGTTCTACCCAGCATCACTCTCCCCTCTCATTCGGATCACATCTCACTGCTCCCACAGAGAAGATCCCTGCAAATGTTCCTTTTGTCCCCTGAATGACACATTCAAGTCCTGCTTGACTGCACATTGTGTTTCTAGTCCTTCTTAGCTCCTGGTGGCAACCCAAGGCAATTCCATGGTAGCCTCTGCCTTGATTTCCACCAGTGTTAATCATACATAGAAACATAGAAGCATTAATGTTGGAAAAGATCTCTAAGACTGTCTAGTCCGACCATCCACCTGCCACCAGTATTTCCCACTGAACTGTGTCCTAATTACTACATCCACCCTCTCCTTGAACACCTCCAGGGAAGGAGACTCAGTCACCTTCCTGGGCAGCCTGTCTCAGTGACTGACCACTCTTCCCAAGAAGAAATTTCTCCTAATATCTAACCTGACCCTCATCTGTTGCTTCTTGTGGCCATTCCCTCTCGTTCTGTCTCTGTTACCTGGGAGCAGAGGCTGACCCTCACCTCTCCACAACCCCATTTCAGGGAGTTGGAGAGAGCCATAATGTCTCCCCTGAGCCTCCTCATCCCAGTTCTCTCAGCTGCTCCCTATAAGTCTTGAGTTCCAGACCCTTCACAGCTTCCTTGCCCTTCTCTAGAGATGTTCCAGGGCCTCAATACCTGTCTTGTACTGAGGGGAAAATGATTGCATCATTTCCTTTGAATTTATGGATCAGCCAAAAAAAGCAGAAGCAGACGTGCCCAAAGAGGCATAGAATCATTGAATCACAGAATGGTTTGGGTTTTAAGGGACTTTTAAGATCATCTAGTTCCAGCCCCCTGCTGTAGGCAGGGACACCTCCTTCTAGCCCAGGTTGCTCACAATCCCATCCAGCCTGGCCATGAGAGCTTCCAGACAGGGGGCGTCCACAGCCTCACTGGGCAACCTGTTCCAGTGTCTCACCGCCCTCACAGGAAAGAATTTCTCCCTGATATCTAGTCTAAATCTGCCCTCTTCCAGTTTAAAACCATTTCCCCTCGTCCCGTCACTACCTGCCCTTATAAAAAGTCCCTCCCCAGCTTTCCTGTAGGCCCCTTCATTTTCTGAAAGGCCCCTATAAGGTCTCCTCGCAGCCTTCTCTTCTCTAGGCTGCAGAGCCACAGCTCCCTCAGCCTGTCCTCATAGGGGAGGTGCTCCAGCCCACTGATCGTCTTCATGGTCCTCCTCTGGACCTGCTCCAGATACTCCATGGGAACGCTCCTTGCTCCAACAAGTCCTAAGGGAACTGGCTGTTGTAGTCACCAAGCCACTCGCTACAGTATTTGAAAAGTTGTGGCAATCAGGTGAAGTCCTCGGTGACTGGAAGAAAAAGGTAACATCCTACCCTTTTAGAAAGGGTAAAAAGGATGACCCCAGTAAATACCGACCTGTCAGCCTCACCTCTGTGCCAGGGAGGATCATGGAACAGCTCCTCCTGGAAGCTACGCTAAGGCACGTGGAACACAGGGAGGGGATATGGGAGAACCAGCATGGCTTCACCAAGGGCAAATCCTGCTTAACCAATCTATGGCCTTCTCTGATGGTGTCACTGCAACAGCGAGCAAGGGAAGAGCCACGGATGTCGTCTATCTGGACTTCAGTAAGGCCTTTGACACAGTACCCCACAACATCCTTCTCTCCAAATTGGAAAGACAAGGATTTAATGGAGGGACTGTTTGATGGATGAAGAACTGGCTGCAGGATCGAGTGGTGGTCAATGGCTCAGTGTCTGGGTGGAGGTCAGCGAGGAGTGGTGTGCCCCAGGAGTCACTGCTGGGGCCAATACTCTTTAATACCTTCATCAGTGACATTGGCAGTGGGGTCGGGTGCACCCTCAGCAGTTTGCTGATGACCCCGAGCTGTGGGGTGCGGTGACACAGCAGGGGGACGGGATGCCATCCAGAGGGACACAGACAGGCTGAGCAGTGGGGCCAGGCGAAGCTCGGGAGGTTTAGCAAATCCAAGTGCAAGGTCTGCATCTGGGTCGAGGCAACCGCCATTACCAGTATAGGCTGGGGATGAAAGGATTGAGTGCAGTCCTGATGAAAAAGACCCATGGGTACCAGCACTGTGCCCTCACAGCCCAAAAAGCCAACTGCATCCTGGGCTGCAACAAAAGAAAGTGTGGCCAACAGGTCAGGGAGGTGATCCTGCCCCTCTGCTCTGCACTGGGGATGCCTCACCTGAAGTACTAAATGGGAGAGATATGGATTTGAGGGGTGGGCTATTTGGTGGATAAGGATTGGTTGGAAGGCCGTAGGCAGAGGATTGTGTTGTATGGAACTACAACTACAACTACGGCCTCTGCTACGTCCAAGCAGAGGCCGGTGATGAGCAGCGTCCCCCAGTGGTCTGTCTTGGGACCAGTACTCTTCAGCACAAGTGTTTTGCTGACGGGTTTGCTGACGTGACCCGAAGAGCACAAAGCTCCCTTCCTCAGGCTGAGCCCTCTTCTTGGGTTGGCAGGACCGAGCACTGAGTTTGATAAGATCTCGTGAGGCTTCCTCATTCCTTGTGAATGGCCTAACGAAATATCAACAGCAAGGCTGTCAGGTGTATTACATACCCCTACTGCCACGCAGCAAGCTTTTGTCTGTCAGCAGTGCCACAGCTTTGAGATCCACTTCTATGGGACTATCATCCAAATAATAAGATCTGAATTCCGTGAGTTGCAGCTATGGTACACTCAAGAGCTTGTTACAGAAAAAGGAAAGACAAATACTGTCCAGAACCAGAAATTTATTGCTATTGCAATGAACATCTAAACAATCTTACACAAATAAAGAAGACAGTCACTACCAATACAGTGCCCAACCTCACGTCATTTGTAAGCCTTGAGAGTTCACTGTGCACTGCACTTATCCAGGTCACTGGTGGAAGTGTAGAACAAAATGACTTCAAGGACTCATCCTCTGGAGAGACCCCTGCTGAACCTTCTCTGGACTGGAAATGACCTACCCTTCATTCATCAGCTTCCCATCCCAGGAAGAGGCTTTCCTCCAACCCCCTTACAAAGCAATTGCTTTAAAGCAATTTAGTCAGTCTTTGTGACATCCAGCTGTGTTACATCAACAGGATCCTCCAGCTGGAGCCACCCTCAGAGAAGTCCCACTGCCATAGGAGGATTTCCCCTTGCAGCAGCCTGGCTGACTCTAAAAGATTTGCCCATATGTGCTTACTCATGTGCTTATTCACAATATTCTTTCTCAAAACCACTGTCATCCCATCAGGAGAGGAAATCATGCACACTGATCAGTAGGTCTCAGGGAGAACCCCATGGAGACCCCATTGCAGGTGGAGGAAAGGTGATAATCACCTGTCCTCCAGCACTGTGACTGTTTGAGATAGAGTTGTGCCCCTGTCCAGCAGCTCTGCAGTTTCACATCCAACTTTGTTCCAGACTCAGATGAGCAACACCTGGTACTGGGAGTTCATGATATCTAAGTGACATTTTTTAGGTGGAATCTGCCCTCCATACCAGCTTCAAACTGATCAAGATCTTCTGAGCTCTCTGCTGCGAAGTACAGCTCTCATCCTTTGTCACCAAGCGCTCCACCCATTTCCCGGCTGGACTCCTGCTTTTGGTGCATTTAAAGAGCATTCAGCTTTCTGAGCACTCTTTGTAACGTGCTCTTCCCATTAACTTACAGATCTCATAACCTCCTGCTTCTGTTTGGGCTGCCACTTTCTCTAGGCATTTCATGTGCGCAAGAGTCCCACCTAATCAGGAGAGCTGAGAGTGACCTGCAGTGTCTACAGGGGCTGTAAGAAAGAAGGGGCACACTTTAACAGAGGCTATGTGATAGGAAGAAGGGAAATGATTTCAAACTAGAACAGAGGAGATTTAGTTTATTTACAAGGAAAAAGTTGTTTACAATAAGGATGGTGAGGCACTGGCACAGGTTGCCCAGAGAGCTGGTGGTGCCCCATCCCTGGAGACACCCGAGGTCAGGGATGGGGCTCTGAGCACTGATGGAGCCGTGAGTGTCCCTGTTAACTGTGGGGAGTGGGACCTGCTGGCCTTTAAGGGTCCCTTCCAACTCAAACCATTCTATGATTCTAGCAGTTCCGGGCATGGCCAGGCCAGGCTGCTCTCTGACACAGGAGCCCCAGGAGGCCTTTGCAAATAGCCTTGCTTTTCATGCTGTAGAGGATTGGGTTCAATATAGGTGGGACAAAGAGGTAGACATTGGCCATGACAGCATGGCTAATAGGTGGAGCATTCCTTCCATACCGGTGTATAATGGACAGCCCAGCCAAAGGGATGTAGAAGATGAGGACAGCACAGAAGTGAGAGACACAGGTGTTGAGGGCTTTGGCCTGCTCCTCTCTGGAGGTGATGCCTAGCACAGTCCTAAAGATCACGATGTAGGACAACGCAATGAGAACAAAGTCCAGGACTGCAACCAGCACCAAGGTTAAGCCATACAGGCTGTTCAGGGTGGCATCTGTGCATGCCAGCCGTATAATATCCTGGTGCAGACAGTAGGGGTGAGAAAGCACGTGGGACCTGCAGAAAGGCAGCCATGTCAGGAGGCAGATTAATGGGAGAAGCGACAGTGTGCATCTGCAGATGATCCCCAGTCCAATCTGTGCTACCCTGGCACCAGTGAGGATGGAGGAGTACCTCAGCGGGCAGCAGATGGCCACGTAGCGATCAAAGGCCATGGCCAGGAGCACCGAGGACTCCATGAAGGAAAAGACATGGATGCAGAACATCTGGATGAGGCAGGCGGGGAAGCTGATTTCCATGGCACCCAACCAGAAGACGCGCAGCACGGTGGGCAGGGTGGACAGAGTCAGGCCCAGGTCTGTGGTAGCCAGCATCAAAAGGAAATAGTACATGGGCTGGTGGAGCTGGCGATGCGCTCTCACAACCAGCAGGATGGTGCCATTTCCCAGCACTGCAACCAGATACATGAGACCAAAAGGGAGGAACACCCAGTGATGGAATTGAGCCATCCCAGGAAGGCCTGCCAGCAGGAAGGGCTGAGCTTGGCTGCTGTTCCTGGGGTACATGTCCAGCTTGGGCTGAGGCCAGCCTGGGCTAAAGGCTTCACTCTCATGAACAGTTCAAAGGTAATGCAGGATGAGATTCTGAGGGCAGTGAAAACCAACCAGTGTCTGGACACAGTCTAAGGCTCATTGTGGAGGTCTTGCTTCTGCTCCCCTCGAAGATGTACCGGAGCAGGAACCAGCACAGTGCAGTGCCAGCCCAGCCCTTGGTCCTGCTTCATTTCCACGGGCTCCTCACCTGTACAATAGAAAATAACATTATCTATTGCAGCAAGGCTACATTCCTCCCAGGGCACTGCTGCAGCCCCTTCTCGTGGTCCCCATGGATGACATTGCTTTCCTGCCCTGACAAGCCGTCCATGATCCTCATCTCCATTAGGGTCCCCCTCAGGCTCTCCACACTGTGTTCTCCCTCCTAGGCCATGTCCCCAGCCCTCTTCCTGGCCTTGCTTAGAGGCACACCTGCCCAGCCAGCTCTCAGCTTCTGTGCTGGATGTTCAGATTTCCAGTGCAGGATGCCCTGTCTGCACCAACCACTGCCCTCCACCCAGCTGCTGAGCTTTCACCATGGCCAGGCTCTTGGCAGATGTGGTCTTGCTTGTCCTCCCGTCCTCCAGCTGCACCCTTTGCTATTCTCATCCTACCCATAAGCTGAAGGGAAAGAAGAAAAGGCTGCTCCTTTCTCTGTGTTGTGCCCACACAGCACCAGGCACAACGGGGATGGGCTCCTGTATTCAATTGCCCAAGGCCGTGGATGGGGCTGTGGGCACTGGGCTATGGGAGGTGTCCCTGCCCATGGAAGGGTTGGGCTGGGTGGGCTTTAAGGACCCAAACCAGCCTGGAATTCCATAATTCCTTCATGAGGGTCCCTGGAAGCTACAGAAACAGAAGGCATTACTGAAAGTTGTCTGTCCTGACCCCCAGGGGGACCCGGTCACTCCCATGAGTCTAACTTAATTAATGCAACAGGAAATTTAGAATGTTATTATCTCCCTTCACTTCGAGGATGATTTACTCTTCCAGAACTGGTTGTCATTCTTAGTGACAGCTCATCAGGCTATTCACAGCAGTGGGTACTTTGGTCGGTGGGTGCAGTAATGATATGTACAGCAACTCTCATCTTCAGCAGTGATGTTTTCACAGCACAGACTTACAGGTGAGATCGAGCAATGTGTTCTCAAGCTCAGCTCTCATTTCTTCTGCAGAACTCTCAGCCCGGAGCTCCCAAGCAGCAGCCCACGGCTGCCTCAGGGAAATGCAGTGCTTTGTGAAGGATAATAATAAAAGCTTACAGAAGTTAGACTCTGAATGCAGCATGTGCACTCTTTGAGGTTGCAGGTAAAACAGAAGGGTGTAAAACAATGCAGATTGCTTTGCATGGCTTGTCTGCTGCTCTCGCCAGGGGCTGCAGTGGCTGATGAGGAAGGAGCCAAAATTTCCCAGCCCTCAGCACTCAAGGAACTCACGCTCCACCTGCCTATGCAAACAAGGAACACGGTATTGTTTAATCGGAGGGCGTGTGGCTGAATTCATTAACGTTCCATGAAAAATAGCATTAGTCTATTTCCAACTGCCCCACATCTCCGACAAGGCTCCAGACATCTGTGCCTCCACACTTTACTTTGCCAGCTAAATAATTAGCTAAATTAGCAGTCAGCTTTCCAGGATGCTATAATTATCTGTGACATGAAAATACAGATTTAGGTACTTGAATCTGCGTGTTCAGACCTGAACACGTTCCTAACGTTCATCATCTGTCTGGAAATGTGCTTTGGGCTACCAGCAAAAATGGCAAGGTTGTGCTGCTCTTTCTGTGCGTCATCAGCTGCTGTGCCCTGAGTGAATATTCATAAAACAGGGGGAAAATGCTTTCCTTTCCTGATAGCACCGAGCACAGATGGAGCCCTGCACCCAGAGCCTGCATGTCCCATCCTGCGCCCTGCGCCCCCCTAAGCTGCTCAGCTTGATTGCTGCATGGTGAGCCTGAGGCAGGAATATCCCCCCTCTGCTCCTCCCACCCTCCTTCAGTTTTGGTCCCTGGTAAAGAGGTGAGCCGTGTGTCTGCATTCCGAGGGATGGGTATGCACTGCGCAGCTCGGTGCTGTGCCAGGGGGAGGTGCTGTGGCTCCGGGGGATGCTCAGCCCTATGCCCAGAAGGATGAGGATGGAGACTGTCGACAGAGCGAAATGCTCAGCCGTGTTTCACAGCACCATCTGCCAGGCTCACGGACCAGAAGGGATGGAAGGGATGGCTCGCGTACTGCGTTGTCCCATCTCCAAGTGTGCTCAGCACCCGCTGCTTCAGGGGCAGGAGCAGACACCATCCCACCAGCAGATGGAGCATAATTGGTGCTTTGTGAAAGATCTCATGGAGAAAACACAGTTCTCAGAGTCTGACTTTGGAGTCTTAAATCCTGCCTGGAATATGCAGTTATAGCACTGGGGATTGCTCTCTGTAGAAATGTCCTCACCTTCATCCAGTGGATATCAGCACCGCACCCCTGCAGTGCCCCTGTGGCACAGCAAGAAGCACAGGGGCAGAGGAGAGCAGGGAGAGAAGAC
>JACDJE010000541.1:112468-136752 GCA_016647715.1 Pavo muticus
GATGGATGGATGGATGGATGGATGGATGGAAGGATGGATGGATGGATAGATGGATAGATGGATGAATGAATAGAGGGGCAGATGGATGGATGGATGGATGGAGACAGATGGAAGGATGGATGGATGATGGATGGATGGAAGAATGGGTGGATGATGGGTGTGTGGGTGAATGGATGGATGGGTGAATGGATGGAGGGATGGATGGATGGATAGATGGATAGATGGATGAATGAATCGAGGGGCAGATGGATGGATGGAAGGATGGAGACAGATGGAAGGATGGATGGATGATGGATGGATGGAAGAATGTATGGATGATGGGTGTGTGGGTGAATGGATGGATGGGTGAATGGATGGATGGATGGATGGATGAATAGAGGGGCAAATGGATGGATGGATGAATGGAGGGGCAGATGGATGGATGGATGGATGGGCAGGTGAACGGATGGATGGAAACAGGCAGTCACAGGGTGTGATGGCAGTAGCTGCCTGATGGCTAGGTGATGTTTTCACAGGAGGACTGATAAATAGGGAGGCATGTAAGAGCTGCAGGAAAGTGCAGTGATAGATATGCAAGCTGTGAAACAAAACAACGCCTCATTACAAAATCAGAAGGGAAAATAACATTTGCAAAATTAAATCATCAGTGATAAAGTGAGACTGACATGGAAACACATGGCTGCCTCCGACCCCCTTACCTGTGTTGGACTGACGTCCTTCGGCACACGAGGCAGAGGGGGAGGGAATCACACTGCCGCCCAGGCCTCTCACATGCAGGAGGAGCTGTCTGTTTTTATAACACCCACGTGAAATCCCAGCAGCAGTGAGAGTCACCAGGGACTCTGGAAACATTGCTTAGGCTTGTCACTGAATTTGGGGTAAAATATAGTGCATCTTTAGGTTTTTGTGCCCCTAGAAAAACATACACATCCCTGCCAGGCCTTGTAGGGCAGAAGTGGTGTCTCGTTCTTCTTTCTCCCTATGTTTGAGAAGGTTTAAACTCTTTTGTGGCTCAGCCTATCTTTATTGAACATCAGCAGGGAAATCCCAATACATCCTTTTAAAGATACATACATTTTATTTCCTCCATGTTATGCACAGGGTAACCAAAGCAAAGAGGCAAAACAGAAGAAGTTAAGGTCAGGGCTAGTATTTATGGAGTACTTTGCTGGAACGTTGTCCTAAGATGCCAATGGAAAATGATCCAGCAGTGCAGCCCAGAGCACGCCTGGCAATGCTTGTGTTTCACATTCATGCATTTCAACTAAGTTAATTACCCAGGACAGAGGCTGAAACGTGAAGAAAGAGCCAAAACCAGTAATTTTGCCCTTCTTTCTCACTGGAAGGGTTTCTTTCTCTCTAATGTTGCCAAACACCGAAAACTTCATACGTGTAAAATAAAGGATGTTAATAAAATAAACAGAAACATCCCAAAGGAAACAACTCCATGATGAATTTCTCCCCTCTGTGACTGGGAGTTCTTCCCTGCAGGAAGAGAAGGGGCGAAGCAGGAGCTCCCTGGATGGCTGCCTGAGGCACACGTGCAGCACATGGCTGTGCCTGGAGGAAGCGGTACCAGAGCCTGGTGGGTCAGGCTGAGCGCATCCTCCACCCAGCAGGTGCTGCGTAGCCCTGCATGAAGCTGGGCAGCACCCAGGAGATTCTTGTCCCATTTGCCTTCTCTCAAGTAGCAGAAGGAATACATGGCACGGTGAGATGCCCCATCCCTGGAGGTGTTGAAGGGCAGGTTGGATGGGGCCCTGGGCAGCCTGGGCTGGTCTGAAATGTGGAGGTTGGTGGCCCTGCCTGTTGGGGGGGGTTGGAGCTTCATGATCCTTGAGGTCCCATCAAACCAAACCATTCTGAGATACTGTGATTCTGAGATTCTGATTCTGAGATGGTGCCACACTTTCTATATGCACAAAGGTGGTGCTGCTCCAAACCAGGTCAACCACTCCAGTTTGATGGTGTGGATACATCAAAATCACATGAAAGTCCTCAGCTGCTGTTTTCCATGTAGTGAATAAGTGGGTCCCTATGCGGGAGTTGCTCATTTCAGTGGGTGTATGCACAGCAGCCACGATGTGCACTGGACAAAGAAAGGTGGAGATGTGATAACAGACTGCCAAACAGAAAGGAAAATAATTTGGTCTGTGAGTTTGCTTCATGTCCTTCTGGCCAAAGGAGTCCTTGGGGTATGGAAAAGGAACTCCTACCTCATCGTCTCAGTGCCGGTATCCTTCCACTTCTGCGCTGGGATGGAAAATAAGCACATCTCTGGTGCTCCTGCTAAAGCAAATCTGGGCTACAAGGGCACCAAACAGGGGTGGGAGAAGCGGAGGGGGTGAAAAAAGGAAAAATGAGGCAGAACCACCAAGAGGGGTCACGGTGGGGTTTCAGACCTTCATTCCTCCAAGGTTACCGAAAAGGAATGGATCAAAAATCCCCTCATCTGCAAATCACGCTTCTCCAGCTCTTTGCAGCAGTGCTGCTGTTGCAATGACATCAGATTCTGAAAGCAGCGCAGAAAAGAAGTGGAGGTGCTGCTCCTGGGCAGCCCTGAAGGAATATTTTTGGCTCATGCCAAAAGAGGATTGAGCTGCTTTATTCTGCTGCTCCTACAGCAGCAAGCGTGGGGATCTGAGCAGATCAATCAGTCTATCAGCGCTCTGCTCTGCCTGCTCCTCAGACCAGCATTAAACTTCTTTCTTAAAAGGCTCTGGGGTTTGCTGGATTCAGTGTGTCTTAAAGAACAAATTGTGAGTGGTTTGTTTCCAAACAAGAGGTTCCCTGTGGAGCAAACACAGCAGTTTCTCCCATAAGCACCAAAATACCACCGCAGCATTTTTCATGGCACCAACTCCATCAGCAATCCTAGCACTGATATTTGACTGCTTCTTTTCCTTTACACCTACTCAAGCTGTGCATGCTCTCTATTACGAGACGAGCATAGGACAAGGGGGAATGGTTTGAAAGTGAGACAGGGGAGGTTGAGGTTGGATCTGAGGAGGAAGTTTTTCATGCAGAGGGTGGTGAGGCACTGGAACAGGTTGCCCAAGGAGGCTGTGGATGCCCCATCCCTGCAGGCATTCAAGGCCAGGCTGGATGTGGCTCTGGGCAGCCTGGTCTGCTGGTTGGCGACCCTGCACACAGCAGGGGGTTGGAACTGGGTGAGTACTGTGGTCCTTTTCAACCCAGGCCATTCCATCATTCTATGATTCTATGAAGCAGGAATCTTCACCTTCCACCCAGTGTCTGCACAGCTGTGCATGGTGGGTCTGCAGAGGGCAGCTCCTAGAGATGGATGTCGCCCCAAAGAGGCAGGTTGCAGCCACAGCTCAGCTCTGTTTGCTGATCTCTTTTACATCCCAATGTCTTTTCTAACTAATTTTAACAGTCCTCTCACACAGTCCATTCAGCTGTTACTCTGCTGTCACAGTGGAAATTCCCTTACTGCTCTCTGAGGCAGCACAGTGTGCTCATTCATCAGAGGTTGGCAGCTCTGCCTCAGCTCTGAGAGGAGCTGCTGTGAGAGAGGAGAGCAATCCATCAACCTGCTAGAGCAGGTGAGAAGAGCTTCCCAGCCGTTCAGTGCAGCAGTTCATAGAGGGTTTTCCCATATTTTAAAGCAAAACCAGAACCAGGTCTGGGCTGCAGTTCCTCAGAAGTGAAGGAACACCAAAGCACATCTTGGGGTGTGCACAGCCAACCCCATGGTCACAGCCTTCCTGATGGAAGGCACAAAGCGTGTCACCTCACTCTGGACCACCCCATCCCATCTCCTGAATCTCCATCCCCCCCCCCACAACCTCACTGCCCTCCAGAGACACAGCATTCAGCAGCACCTGAACCACGTTTTCTCCACCATGTTCTGAGCTATTGTCACTTTGCCATCCTCCATCGAGGTCCTCAGGACCCCTCTCAGCAGTGCCCCCAGGAATGAGGAGGGTCCAATGTCCTATGAGGACAGGCTGAGAGCTGGGGCTGTGCAGGTGGAGAAGGGAAGGGAAGGCTGCGAGGTGAGCTGAGAGCGGCCTGTCAGCATCTAAAGGGGAGCGACAGGAGGGAAGGGGACAGACTCTTGAGCAGGGTCTGTGGTGACAGAACAAGGGGAAAAGGCTTCAAGCTCAAAGAGGGGAGATTGAGGTTGGATGTAAAAAGTCTGTCACAGTGAGGGTGGTGAGGCACTGAACAGGCTGCCCAGAGATGTGCTGGATGCTCCATCCCTGCAGACTTTGCAGGTGAGGCTGGATCAGGCCCTGGGCAACCTGATCTACCTGTGGTGTCCCTGTTAAACGCAGAGGAGTTGGGCTAAATGGCCTTTGAGGTCCCTTTGAACTCTAAGGATTCTATGATTCTGTGATTCTGAGATGTAGGAGGGAGATAAAGAGAGTCCTGGATGCTCTTATACTTTTTCCTCTTAAGGGGTAATAAAATAGGAGATAAAAGCCAACCTGGTAACCCTCACCCCAATGAACAAACAACTGAGCCTGATGTGTAGCCCAGCTCTGAGCACCACGGGGACCATTGGGTGGGGAGCAGAGCAGCAGGCAGGGAGCTGTGTGCCCGGGCACTGCTGGCTTCGTAGAATCACGGAATCACAGAATGGCCTGGGTTGGAAAGGACCACAACAATCATCCAGTTCCAACCCCCTGCCGTGTGCAGGGTCACCAACCACCAGCCCAGGCTGCCCAGAGCCACATCCAGCCTGGCCTTGAATGCCTGCAGGGATGGGGCATCCACAGCCTCCTTGGGCAAATGACAGAATCACAGAATCACCTCATTTCTGATTAATCTAGAGTCAGGAGAACAGGCTTGCATTCTTCCCAGCCCCCAGTTACTTTTGCAGCCCTCTGATGCCCTCCCAGTACCAGGCCCCTTGTAGATGTGTTCCAGCACTTGGTGTGGGTTTTCTCCCCCTAGCCCCATGTGCATGCCAAGGCAGAGCACTCACATGGGTGCACCTCAGAGTGATGAGAACGCAGCCTCAGCAGTCCCATGACGCTCTCCCCACACCCCCCCAACACAGACAGGCAGACCACATGCATTCCAGGTGTTTATTGGGGGCTCTGGCCAAGGCTGTGCTGCAGCTCAGTGGTACTTGCGGGCCAGAGCATGAGCCACGACGTTGACCAGCTTCTGCCAGGCAAATTGGCAGGCAGGAGTGAAATCCCTGGCAAAGTGAGAGGCCAGAACGATGATCAGGATGTCCCCAAGGAGCTGCAGGAGAAAGTGGAGAACAGGCAGGGTTAGTGCTGCTTGGATGGCCAGGGAGCATCCCCTCTTCCCACCCAGCACAGCCTCAGTGCTTGCTGCTGGGGCTGCTGGGCCCCAGTGCTCACTCTTTGCCTAGAAAGCTCTGAGTTTGGGGGAAAAAAAAGTTGTCTGCTCCATCCTTACCAAAAGAAAGGGAGAGCGGGTGGAGAAAAAGCATTGAGACTATTTTCCTCCATTCTTGGGATGCTGGTTTGGCCTGGCATCCACCTTGCAAAACACTGCTTGTAATGTTTTTTTTATTGTAAATGAGGAAATCTACACATTTTTATTTGCAGGTGTTAGGGGCAGAGGGACTGCCCGTTCTATCCCAGGTTGCCCAGAGAATCAGTGGGAGCCCCATCCCTGGAGGTGCCCAAGGCTGTGGATGGGGCCCTGGGCAGCCTGAGCTGGTAGGGGGCACCTAGCCCATGGCAGGGAGTGAGACTGGGGGCCTTAAAAGTCCCTTCCAACCCAACCATTCTATGGTTCTATGAGCTTTGAGGTCCCTGCCAACCTGAGCCATTCTATGGTTCTATGATTCTACGATCCAGACAAGCAGCCCATACTGGACAAGCCAGAAACCTGCTCTGTCATTTCAGAACTGCTGTTCTTCCCATGGAATCATGGAGTTCTATAGGACGTATGACTTCCTTCAGTGCTCTGCTGAGCATCCCTCCACCTCTGCTTCCTCCAGCCCAGGCTGCACCTTTCTCTGGTTTGCTATCATTTGTCCTCAGCCCAAGTGCCTCCTTTAGCTTACAGTCTCACGATACTTCCTCCTTCCCATTGCTACCCTGATGCAAAAAATGGAACTTTTCAGCCTGAAAGCCACCTGCCCTCCTGCAAAGAGTTCTGCACTCATTGGGTACTATGCAGGGCTGCTGACTCCACCAGACAGAAAGTACTCAGCCGGCATGGCTGGGGCAGCCCCCCCCCGTTTCAAAGCAAAGCACTGCACAGGGAAGGGGCTCGAGCTGCCAACATCTCCCCCTGCCAACAGCTCACCCTGAAGTTCTCGGGGTCCACGTGCAGCTTGTCGCAGTGCAGCTCCGACAGCCTGGCGTAGGTGTTCTTGATGTTGTCCAGGTTCTTCACGGCTTCCCCAAAGGAGCTCAGCACTTTCTTACCATGAGCACGGACCCTGGGGTTGCCCATGATGGCAGTGGGGCTGGAGAGGTTCCCAAAGGAGGCAAAGAACCTCTGGGTCCAGGGGTAGACGATCAGCAGCCTGCGGAGAGACGGGGGACACAAGCACACAGCATTAACCCTCCCTCCTAAAACTGCAGCGGTTTCAGTATCCAGGGTGCAGCTGAGCCCATCCCAGGAGCAGACCTACCTGGCCAGGGCTTCGGCACCGCATTCCTCCACGTTGACTTTGCCCCAGACGCTGGTGATGAGCTGCTTCTCCTCGGCGGACCAGTGCACCATGGTGGCAGCGGGGTTGGCGTGCGGCTGTGGGAGCACTCAGAGCTTGGAGCTGAGCTGCAGACCCCGGGGGCTTTTATCCACTGCTGACAGCTCCTCCCCACCCCGCGCCGTGGGGTCATTGGCTGGGACGGGTGGGGGTCCACGCCGGGGGGGTTCTGTCCACGGGGTGGTCAGTGTGCACAAGGTGTGGCCTTCCATGAAAAGACAGTGACCAGCTTAACAGGCGGCTCCGGACACAGCAGCCCTTATCTCGCCGTCCTCACTGCAGCCCTGAACATAGCACCCCTACAGAAGGCACCAAGTCCCCTCTGCGTGATGCATTCAAATGGCTTCATGCCTGCAGTGCCCAAATGTTGGTTCCTCTGCAGCATTCACAGGCTCCCTAAACCTGGGGGGTTCCTCAGACAGGTGGCCATGTGCCTGGGCACTTCCCTCGCCCTTCTGCCCGGAGCAGCTGCCTGGGGATGCTGAGGGCTCTTGTCCCTGGCTGCAGCTATGCAACTCTGGATCATAGAATTGTAACACCACAGAGTTATTTGAGCTGGAAGGGACCTTTAACAGCCATCTGGTAGGACTCTCCCACAGTGAATAGGGACAGCCAGAGCTCCGTCAGGTGCTCAGAGCCCCGTCCAGACAGACCTTGGCTGTGTCCAGGGAGGGGTCATCAACCACTTCTCTGGGCAACCTGTGCCGGTGCTTCATCACCCTCATCATAAACATTTCCTTATAGCCAATCTAAATCTCCCTTGTGCTCTCACTTCTGCGAAGTAAAAGGCCTTGCATAAGGGCAGCAGGATCAGCCACTCTACAACCAGACCAGTCGCGTCCTGGTTCACAGCCTGACCAAAGGCTTCTGCTTGCTCTGGGTCTCACTCTCCCTCTGAACTGGGTTTTTGCTATTCCTGGGCTGAAGGGCACAGGCAAAACGATGCCCCTGTGCAGGGGCACACAAAGCCAGGGTGTGGGAAGCATGCAGAACCCCAGCAGTGGGGTCTGGCTCTTTCCAGAGGCAGTCTAGGAGGTTTCATCCACTGGGGACGTGGTTAGTGGGCATGGTGGTGATGGGCTGAATGCTGGATTTGATCTTAGAGGTCTGCTCCAGCCTTAATGATTGTATTGCAGGGTAGTTGAGCTAGATGACCTCTAAGGGCCCCTTGCAACTCAAATGATTCTATCATTGCATTAATGGGTATGATAGTGATGGACTGACGTTTGGACCTGATGATCTCGGGAGGTCTTTTCCAGCCTTTAGGATTCTATGGTTCTATGAGTCCATGATCCCTGTGCCACTTACAGATCAGTACTGGTCCACTGACCTCCACGGAGCGACACTGAGCAGTGGCACAAACACAGCGCTCTGAGCACCTGATCCAGCTGTGGGTGTCCTCATTCAGCACAGGGGAACTGGACCAGGAGGTTTTTAAACGTCCCTTCCAACTGAAACCACTCTACGATTCATTGGACATCCGAATGAGGTCCAGTTGGGATCGCTGGTGGATGTAATCGCACTACAGATCTTGCTGCAGCGCCCTAGGAGAAATTCTTACTTTGCATTTTCTATTTATTTAATTAAGTCTTTATTTATTTGAAACATCTCAGTCCCATGCACGGCCCGTGGGCCCCTTCCAGCAGAGAGGCAGTCACCGTGGCGCTCCGATAATGCCGTGCAGGGCGAGGGCTGCTCAGCACAGATAAGTGTATCACACAGGTGGCCAGAGCCTGCTGCAGTTCTCACCTAAAGAGCAGACGCAGAGCCGCACACCCATGGCTCCTGAGGAGATCTGAAGGCTTCAGAAGCTCTTCGGTTTTTACTAAGGCTCACAGAATGAAATCGAACATGTGCAACCCTACATGGCACACAGATATTCCCACCATGTGTCAGCCAGCACAGCACTGAGCAGAGCTGGCCAGGACAGCTGCACGCACAGCTGGGGGGGCAGTGAACAGCCTGGAGTGCCCCTCTCACGTACTGCTTGCTTATTACTTCTCTTCCTGCAGCCTGCTTTGCCTGGCAGAGCCACACGAAGGATAAAATCCAAGCTACATCTGGGTTTATTATTAGCAACGCATTTGCCTCATCTGTGATGGGAGCCTCATTTTCAGCTCGGTGAAGCTGAACTTTCAATAAAAAAGATAATGATGTTTTTCTTCTGCATGTGAGCCTGCAGCACGACAGAGCTCGGGGAGGGGTGGCTGGGACAAGCAGCGAGCATCAGGCAGCGCTCAGAGGAGAGCACTGCAGCTTCACTGTTAATGAGGATCTGCGGTCAATAAATGCTGACTTTCCCATGGAAAAGCAGGCAGAGAGGAGAGGAACCTCAGGTCCCTGTCCCACACCGTGGCCCGCTCAGATCTGCTCTCATGGGCGCACTGTGGAGCAGGGTCACGTCTCCATGAGATGGATATGGGTGGTCCTGAGAGCCAGGGGAGGGAGGAAGCAGAGGAGATGGGGCAGAGGTGCTCTTCATTGTTCCACGGCAAGCTTACATGGTGCACAGCTGCCCTACCCTTGCCGTGCTGCTGAAGCTGCTCCAGGGGCATCAGCAGCCTCCAGGCTACCAGCCCAGTGAACCCCAAAATGGGAACCAGAGAAGAGTCCGGCAGAACAGCCACAGACCCAAAGGGACAGGCAGAGCTTCTGCTCTGGGCCCTCTCAGGACAAACTTAATGGCCAATTTAGGAAAACGAGAGCAGCAACCAGCTGGCTTGAGTCACAATAACTGATACACCTTGCCATGCCTGAACACAAGCACCAAGGATTTCTGAGGATGCCATTTCCTCAGGAGGGAAGAGGAGGCAGAAGAGACCTCAGAAGATGTACAGCACGGCACAGTGCAGGCAGAGCAGACAGCTTTGCAGCAGCCGTGTTACTGCTGCAAGGAGAGTCACCTTACTGAGCCCTGGCTCATCACCCCCAGCTTAAAGACAGTTCAAATGGCTTCTGTGCCACAGCAGTAAACTGAGGGGGATTATAACTGTGGGTTCCATGAGCGCCGTTCTGCTCCCACAGCATCTGGTGCTACACAGCATTGGGTCTATGCAGAGGTCAGTGCTCCAGCCCTGCAGCCTGGATGCTGCTGCAGGACCTCAGCCTGTTCATTCCATCTGCACGGGTCAGGAACACAACATTTCTGCACTGCTGGTTGTTAGTAAACTTCTGACTGCAGCAGTGCAAAAAACCAACAGCAAAGCACCGGTTCTAGCTGTTGCCTTAAGGAGCCCACTGAAATTCATGGGGGTCAGGGCTCACTCCTAACCTGGATGTCTCATTCTGGCATCCAGGCTTAACCCTCCATGCATGTTAGCTCTGATCCAAGAGGCACAGAGCAGCCCTGGCTGTGCTCAGGTCATTATTCATGTGATTCAATGCCAGGCACTCAGGGCCTGAGCTTCATGCCATACGAGTTACTTTCAGTGCAAAGATCAGCACTGGAGCTGCCTTACATCCTCGTGCTGTGCTGATTTAATACCATAGGAAATCTTATGTCTGAAATGTTGGTCTCAGTGTGCAGTTTGGGGCTGTTCACAGCAGAAATGCACAGAAATGCACAGAGGAGCTCTGGGCTCTGCAGCAGAGGGCCCTGGCCTTATTCACATATCCCTCTCCCCATATACCTTGTACAGGAATTCTCCAGGCTCTGTTCAGAGGGGATGTGAGGCACGAGGTCAGGTGTGAGAGCCAGGATATTCAGACAGAAGTGAAGGATTTAATTACACAGCTGCTGGGTTATCCCTCAGCACAAGAAGGGATCCAGAAATGGGCCAAAGCAGCTCAGTATAGATGAGGAGTGTCCCAAGGCAGAACCATTTGAGGTAAGGTTTTCCCTGCCTATAATCAAGCTGATGGTTTGCTCTCACCCCTGCTCCTCACCAGGGAGCCCAGGATCATTGCCAGGGTGTCACAGAATCATAGAATCTGGGTTGAAAAGGACCACAATGCTCAACCAGTCCCAACCCCCTGCTATGTGCAGGGTCGCCAACCAGCAGCCCAGGCTGCCCAGAGCCACATCCAGCCTGGCCTTGAATGCCTGCAGGGATGGGGCATCCACAGCCTCCTTGGGCAACCTGTTCCAGTGCATCACCACCCTCTGAGAGAAAAACCTCCTGTGTCCATCTACTCAGCACAAGGACACAGACCCATGGCCAAGAGTCCCAGCTCCTGTTCTCCCACCAGAGTCCCTGCCTTGGGCTGGGAGCAAACCGAGCCCCAGGAACACCAGGATGGGATGTATTGGGGCACACTGCAATGGGCTCCCGGAGCAGCCTCAGCCCTTCCTGCCGTGCTGGGAGCAGCATCCCCACAGCACAACACCCCCTATCAGCTGCCGCGCAGCCCGCTGCCCGCCGCCCCCCTATCGCCCCCCGGCAGCCCCACGCCCTGCCAGCCCCACACCAGATAGATCCTCACCACCCTGACTGCAGCCCGAGATAAACCCAGCACCAGGCTGCGCCCACCGCGCCGCCGCCTGCTTTTTCCCCTCGGGGTTAGCAGAAGCGGGCTGGGGTCCGGGCACGCCTCCACCCAGCAGCTGCTGTCGTTTCCTGGGGTCACGCTGCTGTGCAGCCATGGTAGCCATGGGAAAACCGAGTTTTCCTCTCGTTGTTTTCCTTAGGGAGGAGAGAGGTGGTGCAGGGGAGGGTTTCAGGGTCTTCTTCATCACTATTGCCCAAAGCGCTGACACTGGGGCCAAGTGAACGCAGCACAGCTGGTGGGGCAGGAGGGAGCTGAGCCCCCCCTCTGCTCCTCCATCAGCGTGGGGTTCCTAAAGGTGTCCCCAGGGCGTTCTGTGCGGGAGGTAAGCATGGGAGGAGGGAGGGGGGAGAACCAGACCCACAGAGAAGGTCCCTTCTGGGAGCACTCAGGTGCAGTGCCACAGGCTGTGAATTACAGCGCCCTGAGCAGGAAGGCAGCAGTGCAAAAACGTCAAGCATTATGAGATGTTGAGTCCTATACATTACATTACGTCCTATATGTGACACTGTTTCCTACAAGTGACGCTGTGTCCTATATGTCACGTTGTGTCCCACACTTGGCATTGTGTTCTGTATGTGACAGTCGTGTCCTACATGTAGCACTGCATCTTACAGGTGCCATTGTGCCTTATAGGCCGTACTGTGCCCTGTATGTCACACTGTGTCCTGTATGTCACACTGTGTCCTGTATGTCACACGTCCTACAGGTGACTTGTGCCCACTCAGCAGGGAATTCCTCCTGGGGAGTTCTACAATGCAGGGCCCCAACTCTCAGCTGTGGGCTCAGGAGAGCAGAAAGTGGCTGCAAGGCCACTGCCCAAGGCTGGACAGTGGGTGTTCCCCATCTCCAGGCAAGAAGGGAGCTGGGAAGGACCCCCATCCCCCAAATACCCAGCACTCAGTGGGAACCATGAGAGCTGTGTCCCAGCTGTGCAGCCCCAGGCACTTGCTAATGGAAGGTGCCTGTGAGCAAGGAAGGTTCCTGCGGGGCCAGGAAGGTGCACTGCTGTGCTCAGAGCTGGGCCTTCCTCCTGCTGTTTGCAGCATGGAGCCGCTGGGTGAGGAATGCGCTTTCTGTATGGGTTGTGCTCCCCCAGTGCATTTGAAGCAATGAATGCTGACAGTGGACCAGGGATGGGCCTGAAGTCCGTCACAAATTTTACTCAGCTCATAGAATCATTAAGGTCAGGAAAGACCTTCAAGATCACCGAGCCCAGCCATTAACCTGATCTACCAAGTCCCACCGCTCAGCCCTTGTGCCCTTTTAAATGCCCCCAGGGATGGGGACTCCCCCACTGCCATGGGCATTCCTCTCTTGACCACCCTCTCCATGAAGGAATTCTTTTTCATGCCCAATCTAAACCTTCCCTGGCACAACCTGGGACCACTGCACAACATGAGGCTGTTGTACAACACTGAATCATGGAATGGTTTGGGTTGGAAGGGACCTCAAGGATCATCAGGTTCCAACTCCCCTGCCACAGGCATGGCCACCAACCTCCAGAGGACTGTTGTACCAGTACATAACATGAGACCACTGTACAACCTGAGACCATTGCATAACCTGAGACCATTGCACTAAGTGGGACCACTGCACGATGCAAGGCCATTGTACAACCTGGGACTGCTGCACAACATGAGACCATTGCACCAAGTGGGACCATTGCACAGCATGAGGTCACTCCACAACCTGAGACCACTGCACTACATGAGACCATTGCACAGCGTGAGGTCACTCCACAGCCTGAGACCACTGCCCTGCATGAGACCATTGCACAGCGTGAGGTCACTCCACAGCCTGAGACCACTGCACTACATGAGACCATTGCACAGTGTGAAGTCACTCCACAGCCTGAGACCACTGCACTACATGAGACCATTGCACAGCGTGAGACCACTGTACCACCTGGGATCACGGCACTACGTGAGACCATTGCACAACCTGAGACCACTGCCCTACATGAGACCATTGCTCTAAGTGGGACCGTCGTGCGACCTGGGACTGCTGCACAACGTGACACCATTGCACTAAGTGGGACCATTGCACAACATGAGATCACTGCACAGCATGAGAGCATTGCATAAGGTGAGACCATTGCACAGCATGACACCTTTCTCCCAGGGGTCCCACACAGCAGTAGCACTGTGGGGCTGAGCTGAACCGAGCACACAGAACAGCCCACAGATATTGGCTCCCCCATCTCAAGGGCCACAGCGCTGAGGCTGCCCTGCAGCAGGGCACTCGGGTGGGCTCTCAAGCCCACTTTCTGCAGCAGGATGCTCTGTCCATCAGGAGCTCTCAGCAGCGCTGTGCTGAGTCACGGTTGTGTGAGGTTGCCATGGGGTGATAAGAGGAGCAAACAGCACGGGCAGGGCAGTGATAAGGGCCTTGGCTCACTTTTGTGCTGCGTCAGAATTCTGAGGCAGCAGAAAACACTCCTGCTGAGGCAGTGCAGCGGCCACCTGAAAAATATTTCGTGCCTTTTTGGTACTTATTTGTATTTTCCAGCAGAGCCAGGAGAGCGCATGGCCCCCAGTTACTCAGCGAGGGCTGGACACGTGTCCTGCAGCTGAGGGACTCCCCAGCTGCCCTCCATCCCAGGGCGGTCACCAGTGACCATAATCCCAAAGGGACGGTGGGACACATCCTGATGGCCAACCCCTCGTGTCCAGGGAGGTGGGGGAGTCAGCGGGGATGGAGGTGTTTAAGAACCATGGAGACGTGGCACTGAGGGATGTGGTCAGTGGGTGTGATGGGGTGGGTTGGGGTTGGACTTGGGGGTCTAAGAGGGCTTTTCTGACCTTTGTGATTTGATGATTCTATGACCCTGTGTCTGACCCTATTTCTGTGGCACAAAACCTTGCTTCCCTGCACACAGGAAGGCTTTTGGGAGCTCAGGGAGCCGCCCGCTTCCCCATGCTGGCACAGCTCCTGATCCAGCATCAGATCGGCTGGTGGTTGGTGTTCAGCTGTGGGGAAACTGAGGCAGGGCAGCCTCTCACCCCAAGGGTCCCAGAATGCTCCAGGCAGAGCAAGGTCCCCATTAGGAAAGGGATCCCAGAGTGGCTGAGTGCTGCCACACCACGTCTGTCTCCAACAAGTGAGATACAGCAAAATGCAGTCCTCTCTACCTGGGCTTCCAGGGGTGTTCAGGCTGGAAGTGGTCCCAGACCCACTTCATCTCAGCTGCCTGTCACCCCCAGAGCTGCAGCTGTACTCAGTCCCCTTCCCACCGGGCAGGCAGACTGCAGCTGAAGGCACCACCGCTGCCCCGGGATGTGCTTTATCCTGTCCATTCGTATTGCAAATCCTCCAGCATGGGGAAGAGGAGGATCAGACCTCAGGGCAATGAGAGGAGCAGTCAGGGCAGCAGCTTTGCTTTCCGTCTGTCTTCAGCAGCCCAACGCTCCGACCAGGAGCAGCTCAGCTCTCAACCCCAAAGCACCCTGCAAATGAAAGCCAACGCTCCTCTCCAGGCAGGGAAACTGAGGCACAGCTTTAAGGAAGAATGAGAAGGAAGAAAAAAAACAACAGAAAAAGAGAGGCCAGGCTGGCCCTAACCCCAGCCCTGACTGCAACTCTTGCTCCCCACAGGCACCCATGGGTGCTGGCAAGACATTCCAAGGGGGAGCTGCTTGCATGTGCTGAGGGGGCACAGCAGCAATAAAATCCTCTGTGTGAATTTCTGTCTTCACACTTTTTTCTCCTCCACACCCATTTTCTCCTTTACTCTGAGTCCATAACAGCGCCCATGGAACCCCACATGCACCTCTTTGTAGTGGACATCAGCCATGGGCACAAGCACCGGGATGCTTTCTTATCACACAGCTGAGCACAGCCACAGACCCCAGCAGCGCCTGGGCTGGGAGGGCTCCAAGGTCTCCTCCAGGCACCCTGACCCACAGAAAGCAGCTCAGCTCCACCCCACTGTGAAAAGCACCCCATGACAGTGTGTGCCCCTGTGCAGGTGGAGCTGTGCTGCAGAGAGGTTATCCCCAGCCATGGGCACTGGGAGTAAGGGCTGAGCTGGGAGGGGATCCGGCCCTGTGCACTGACTTCACAGAATCATTGAATGGCCCGGGTTGGAAGAGACCTCAAGGATCATGAAGCTCCAACCCCCCCACTGCATGCAGGGCCACCAACCTCCACATTTCAGACCAGCCCAGGCTGCCCAGGGCCCCATCCAACCTGCCCTTCAACACCTCCAGGGATGGACGGGGCATCCACAGCCTCTCTGGGCAGCTGTTCCAGCACCTCACCACTCTCTCTGCAAACAACTTCCCCCTCACATCCAACCTCCATCTGCCCTCCCTCAACTCCAAACCATTTCCCCTTGTCCTGCTGTTATCTCCCCTTCCCAAGAGTTGACTCCCCTCCTGTTTGGAGGCTCCCTTTAGGTGCTGGAAGGCTGCACTGAGGTCACCCCGCAGCCTTCTCTTCTCCAGGCTGAACAAGCCCAGCTCCCTCAGCCTGTCTTTGTAGCATGGTTTGTGACCCTCAGCTATTCAAGGACAAGAAGCACGCATCCCTGTCTCACCCCACTTGGGATCAACAGCAGCCAGACCAGGATGCTGACATTCTTCCTGGGTGGCTTTGCATCATGGAAAACCACTCGGCTGTCTCCTCCATGTACCTCCTGGTGCTGCTGGGGAACTGGATGGTCCCTGTTGTCATTAAGGCAGAGCAGAGCCTGCACGTGCCCATGAACCTCCTCCTCGCTATGCCAGCTGTGGAGTCCCGGGCCCGTCCACATCTGCAATCCCAGCCACACTGAGGGTGCTGTGGCTGGAGCCAGAGGGATCAGCTTCGCACCTGCCTCTTCCAAATGTTTTTCATTCACAGCCTCACAGACACTGAATGTGTCCTTATGCCGGCTGTAGCCTCTGACCATGACGTGGCCATCCGTCACCCACAGTGACACTCCTCCATCCTTGCCGACTCCATCATGGAGTAGAACGAGAGATAATGGCCTCACGTTGTGCCAAGGGAGGGTCAGGATGGACTTAGCAAACACTCCTGCTCCAAAGAGTGGTGATGCAGTGGCACAGCTGCCCGTGGAGGTTTGGGGGTCGCCGTCCCTGGAGGTGTTCAGGAGCTGTGGGGATGCGGCACTGAGGGACACAGTCAGTGGGCATGGGGGTGGGCTGCGGTTAGGCTTGGGGATCTTGGAGGGTTTTTCCAGCCTTCATGATTTGATGCTTCTATGAACATCTGCACGGCAATTCTCCAGCCCGTCCCAATCCTACTGACCCAGCTGTATTTCTCCAGACCAGCAAGCTCTTCCATCCCTTCCGCTTGCATCCAGACACCATCAAACATGCAGGCTTAGACACAAGGACCAGCAGTGTCTGTGGCCTTTTTGTGCTCCTCTCCATGCTGGGTCTGAACTCGCTCTTTGTCCTTCTATCCTATCTTCTGATCCTTAAGGCTGTTCTGAACGCTGTGACTTGGAGGGAGTGTTCAGAGCCCTCAACACCAGCATCTCCCATGTCCACGCTGTCCTGCTCTTCCTTATCCCCAAGATCTGCCTCTCCATGATGCACTGGATTGGCAAACATGTCTCACCCCAGACCAACACTGTCACAACCAACTCCCCCTTGATAATACAAGGGGGAATGGTTTGAAAGTGAGACAGGGGAGGTTGAGGTTGGATCTTAGGAGGAAGTTTTTCACGCAGAGGGTGGTGAGGCACTGGAACAGGTTGCCCAAGGAGGCTGTGGGTGCCCCATCCCTGCAGGCATTCAAGGCCAGGCTGGATGTGGCTCTGGGCAGCCTGGGCTGCTGGTTGGCGACCCTGCACACAGCAGGGGGTTGGGACTGGATGAGCATTGTGGTCCTTTGCAACCCCAGCCTTCCTATCGTTCTATGATCATATGATTTCCCTGCTCCACTCATCCTGAATCCCATTGTTTGCAATGTGAAAACCAAAGTGATCCAAAGACAGGTACCAGGGATGCTCTGCCAACGAGGGGACTGCAAGCCCATTTAAAGCCAACAGAATGGTCACTGCCAACTGTCTTCTGCCAGGTTCAACACCAGGACCATCAGTCAGGAGAGAGGAATGTGCCCAGTACTTCTGCCGGATAGGGATACGTGGAAGGTAAATGTATGTGGAAGGGACGGAGTAGGTGCTGAGTGCCAGCAAGGGGTGGCCAATGCACGCCTGGAGTCACAACACACGCAGCAATGATCTCAGATTCTCAACCATTAAGCAAAAATGTTGTCTTCTCTTTAAAAGCTTTCCTCACTCTGCTTTGCTTTGCCTGGAGCCATTCGCCCGGCTCAGGCTGCAGCACCAGGCCTCTTGAAAGGACCACGATTCCACGATTAGGCGGCGCTAATGAGCACGCTGGGGTCTCCACGAGGCGCTGCAGCACAGCGCCTTCCTTCGGCTGGCTCAGACCCTAAGGTGGATTTCTCCCCACTGCAGCACCTTTCAAAGGGAGCGGTTCTCCTCCAGCTGTCCCAGAGGTGCAGGCGCTCAGCAAACCCTTGGAAGGACATTTTTAAGCAGCTCCAGCAGTTCGGATTTGCTGCCATTTCTTTCTGCCACCGTTTGCCATGCGCTGCGCACACAGCGCTGCCAGCTGCGAGCACTGCGGCCCTGGGAGGCGCTGTCAGAGCACTGCTTGTACAGCACGCAGAGTTTTGGGGACAAATAGGCTAAGAAAAAGAGGTTGAGTGGACACTGCCAGGCTTTCCATGAGTCAGCACACATCTGTAAAGGCATGAAGACATGTACACACATCCCCCCGTGTACAATGAAATGACAAGCCCCCCAAAGACCCTGGAGGCTGCAGTTCTGCTGCTGACGGGAGCGAAGTTAGGGGTTGCTCTGTGAGCTGTCAGACAACAGAGACTGAGCTGCGCCCCTCCAGGGACGGGGCACCTGCAGCTGCCTGGGCAGCAATGCCAGGGCCTCACGGTGAAGCATTTCTTCCTAACCCCTAACCTAAGGCTGGATGTGGCTCTGGGCAGCCTGGTCTGGTGGCTGGCAACACGTAGCAGGGGGGTTGAAACTGGATGATCTCTGAGGTCCTTTTCAACCCAGGCCATTCTATCATTCTATGATTCTAAATCTCTCTTTCAGCGTAAAGCTTTTTCCCCGCATCCCCCAGGTGTCTGCAGGCTCAAAGAGCAGCGAGATGCGTTCAGAGGAAAGCGATCCCGTGCGACCTTCCCCGTGCCCGAGCTGTCCCCGCAAGCTGCGGGCTCCGGCTCGGGGATGGGGGGGGCGGCGTCGGGCCAGAGCGGAGCCCCGGGCGGCTCTCTGCTGCCCCCTAGCGGGAGCGGGGCGCAATTACAGCCCTGGGGAATGGGGGGGGGCTCCCCCCGTGCGCTCCCGCGGATGCCCCTTTCCAGGACCTTCCAGGAAAGCCTGCTTCTTTTCTTCAACCTTTCCGCATTTTCTTCCTTTTTTCTGAGGCTCTATGTGAGGTCTCCGGGTGAGGGTACTCGGCCGAGTGGTTTCCTGGAGGCGTTTTGCAGGGGAGGCGCGGTGGAACCGCTGTGGTTTGAAGGACGCTGAGCACAGAGCTGTTCCCCAACCCATAGCACAGCCGCTGGGATTAAGGCTGTGTGAGTGCCTTCATGTTTTCATTTTGGGACTGAGGAACGTGAAGCCTGCGCCCGCTTCTCGGGCCTGAGCTGCAGGGACAGCTGTGGGACAGGACAGGGAACGTCTGAAATCACAGAACTGCAGGGATTGGAAAGGAGCTCTAATGATCATCGAGTCCAGCCCCCCAAATGCTGGGCAGTGCCACAGCCAGCCCTGCTCCCTGCAGACAGCTGTCCTGCTTTCAGCTGGGATAGAATTCATGCTCTTCCTGGCTGCTGCAATGGAGCTGCTTAGGATTTAGGATGGGAATAATGCTGATAAGACAGATGTGTTTGGTCTATTGTAAGCAGTGCTTACACAAGCCAAGGATGTTTCAGCTTCTCACACTGCCCTGCCAGCACGAGGCTGGGAGGAAAGAGGCCTCACCTCAGCATGGAGCTCTGCATGCCGAGGGCTCAGCGCACGCTGGGGTATCCAGGCCAGGTTTGGGACAGGTAATTCCAGCTTCACCGATACAATACTGGTTTTCAGGCATCAGAAATAACTGTTAGACAAACATCTCAAGGGGGTGAACGAGGCACGAGAACCTCGTTTGATTAAAATCATGTGTTCCTACACCAGATTCAGCCCAAGCCAAGGGCTAAGTGCTGCAGTACCTGTGCTGGGGCCGGATGGGCACAGGCTAACAGCTGGCGACAATGAATGCCTGCAAACATCCCATTTCCTGGAGCTTGAAAACCTAATTTTAAAATGTTTATTCCCGTGATCTCAGACCGCAATTTTCCCAACTCAGAGAAAGGGAAAAAGAAAATATGTAAGTTAAGACAATCCATCTGCTTTCATTTCAGCCACTAAATCCAGATTTATTGCTTAATTTAAGGTACCCAGGTCTTTATCCTTTTATTAGTTCCTATTCCCCCACAACCTCCCTCTCCTCACCCACCTGTTTCCCATTCCTGCTCTCTGTTAATATTGGATTTCCTTTTTATGTCCCCAAAGGGAGCCCTCGCAGAGCACAACGCAGCACTGAGCGCGCAGAGCAGGAACTGCAACGCACGCCTGCTGCAGAGCAGACACATTTGCTGTGTTAATATCACCTGGTGCTCAAAGCTGCCTTCAGATGCCCACGCAGGCAAAGGAAGGCGGTGAGCACAGCAGATCCTGTGCTGTCTCTGTAGGTTTGGCTGGGGGACATCAGTGCCACTCATCTGTGTGCCTTCAGCATCCCGTCCCATCCTGCTCATCCCCAGTGGCATTGTCCCGTGCTGAAATCTCCCCAGACAGGTCACACCGAAGGGGTTCCAGCCCAAATCCCCTCCCTTTGGCCATGCTTTTCGTCACATCTGTCCAGCAGCACAGAGCTGAGCTCTGCATGCCAGCCCCATGGGAGCACACAACACGCAAACGCTGCTGCTCCCATGTCCCTCTGTGGGCGATGTTCTGGTTATCACAGAGAGGGTGAGCTGTGTGCAGCTGTTGGGCACATTGCTGCTGCTGGGGGACCTGGTTTGAGCCAGAGGGTAGAATCATAGAATGATAGAACGGCCTGGGTTGAAAAGGACCACAATGATCATGCCGTTCCAACCCCCTGCTGTGTGCAGGGTCGCCAACCACCAGCCCAGGCTGCCCAGAGCCACATCCAGCCTGGAATTGGATGTGGAAAACTCCCCCGGATCACACAGCAGATTTAGGCTCTGAGGTCGGCACCTTGCAGGGGTGGTGGGAGAACGGATGGCAGAGCCGGGGCAGCGCCCAGAAGAAAAGCTGCAGCAGCACCTGGGGTGCACAGAGAGGACTCTGCATGGAGAGGAATGTGCAGACATAGGCCCTGCACGTCTGGTCAATGGAGGGGCTGGGCTGGGGGGCTGCACACCTGTGGCAGCTGAGGCCACACAGAGGCTGTGATGCAGCAGGGGGCGCTTTGCAGTGGGGCAGCACTGCACTCTGCTGCAGTGTAAATACCCCATCGCACAGTGGGGCAGCCCTTGGGCACTGACTTGAGCAAATGCTGAGAATGCTGAGCAGCTCTGTGCAAACCCTGTGCTGCTGCACAGCTCTCCTGTCTCCCGGTGCTCTGCCTCACACCTTTCCTTCTGAATTTTGCTTTAAAGCCCAGCAGCAGCTCTGCCTCCCAGCACAGCCGCTCCCTGAGACCACACGCTCCACATGGAGCTCCTCTTCCACACTGCTTTGTTCTGCACCGCCTCTCGGATCAGCCATCAAACGCTGTGCTGCCCTGGGTGCTGTGCCTCGCGGGACCACAGTCTGCCTTCATACGAAGTGTGGAAGGAAGGAGGGGTGATGGGGGCGCAGGAAGAAGCAGCGTGCTGCGTGAAATCAGCATCACTCAGCCCAAACCTCTCACCTGCCTCGTGTCTTCTGGGTGCGACCCAACGAAAACACAATAAATAATAGCAATGAGAGCCCGGGGCTGTGGGTTCCTGGATGCTCTGCCAAGCCTAGCGCTGACTTGTGGCTGCAAGCAAATCCCTCTGCTGGGTCTCAGCACCTGGTCTATGAGGCACACTTCTTAATTTAATTTATCGCTTGGTTTGCAGTCAGTACCCAAAGCACGCTCCTCCAGTGCGGGAGGGGAATCTATTTCCAAACAGCTTCAGGATCCAGAGAGACAAATTGCTCCAGCAAAGCCCAGGTGTGTTTCACTCTTTAAGAGCTGTGCTTCCCACCCTCCCCATTTCTGCTCGCAGAGCAGGGAGCCCGGACAGGCTCAGACACCACCTCACCATGGAGGCTGCCAACCAGAGCATGCAGCCTGCTTCCTTCCTGCTGCTGGGCCGGGAGCTGCACGCTGGGCTCTCCATCCCCTTCTGCCTGATGTACATTGCAGCACTCCTAGGGAACCTCCTCCTGTTTGTCACTGTGATGGAGCAAAGCGTCCAGGTCTGGGGATCCCAAAGCAAGAAAGACAGGGAGCTGTTGGAGAGGGTCCAGAGGAGGCCACAAAGATGAGCAGAGGGCTGCAGCACCTCCCCTGCAAAGACAGGCTGAGGGAGCTGGGCTTGTTCAGCCTGGAGAAGAGAAGGCTGTGGGGTGACCTCAGTGCAGCCTTCCAGGACCGAAAGGCAGCCTCCAAACAGGAGGGGAGGCAACTCTTTGAGAGGGTGGACAACAGCAGGACAAGGGGAAATGGTTGGAAGCTGAAGGAGGGCAGATTGAGGTTGGATGTGAGGGGGAAGTTGTTTGCAGAGAGAGTGGTGAGGTGCTGGAACAGCTGCCCAGAGAGGCTGTGGATGCCCCGTCCATCCCTGGAGGTGTCACCATCATAGAATGGTTTGGGTTGGAAGGGACCTTTAAGATCATCCAGTTCCAACCCCATGCTATGGGCAGGGACACCTCCCTCCAGACCAGGCTGCTCACAGCCCCAGCCAGCCTGGCTTTGATTGGATGGGACTTTGAGCAACCTGGTCTAGAGGGAAAGCCTGGGAAGGCCTGCAGCCAATCCATGACCCACTGACAGGAACGCACCTCGAGGAGCCCCCGGCTCAGCTCTGCAGACCCACAGGTGGCTGTTCAGGACTGTGCATCTCCCGAGCGCCTGCATTCACTTCCACTGTCTCATCATCAACTTTGTACCACTGAGAATAACTGTTCTTATTGATGACTCCTTTCAAGTCCTTGTGATCACTGTGTTCCCTAATTAGCTGATACAAATTGCTGTTGTTCGCAGCGTAACATTCATGGATAGATCCAGGACTTTGTGGGTAACATTTTAGAATTTATTGAAGCATTTACGTCCTTTTATTTAACCAGAGAAAGCAGACAGAACATAATTCCCCATTAGACATCGTTTTAAGAGGCAAATCAATAGCAGAAATCGCATTGGGTTAAAATGTTTGTGCAGTTCTATCACTCAGCGTCATACGCATTTATTCTAATTAATAGCATCTTGTGTGCAATGCAAGAAGCCACGTCTGACCACAAGGATGGCTCACATTCCAGCTGACCTTCTATTGCCCAGGTCCCAGCAGAGTTATTCAGGTTGGCGCCAGGAGATGACTTTGCCCCTGCGGTCACAGATAGACCCTCAGCTCCTACAAGTGGCTGAGGAGGCACTTCTCCTGCAGCTTTCTGGTGGGCCAAGTACAAACCTGTTTGGTTTTCACATCTCTTACAGTGGGGCTCACTGCGGTGGGACCAGCAAGCAGATGTTGGCCATAAGGATGTGAGCAGAGGGAGGAGCATATTTTCCCAAATCAGAGACAGCCTCATTATTGAACGCCCATCCCTGGAGGCATTCAAGGCCAGGCTGGATGTGGCTCTGGGCAGCCTGGGCTGCTGGTTGGTGACCCTGCACACAGCAGGGGGTTGGAACTGGATGAGCATTGTGGGCCTTTGCAACCCAGGCCATTCAATGATTCTACGATGATTCTATGAGTACTGGGATGTCAAAATCTAAGACAGCATAAGTAGGGGAGACACAGACGTTCAAGGCTTTGTAGTGCTCCTCTTCAGATGCAAACACCATGCGAAAAGTGGTTCTGCCTCATAGAGGTCACATCAACGTGACCGGGTCACACTGGTGACATCCCAGTGCCCACAAGACAGAGTAAGACAGAACACTGACCCACTGATACTGCAGCCTTGTCGGGAGGAAGGAACACCACAAGTACCTCTGTGGTGGCCAGCCTCATGCCAGTCCTGGTGGCCATGGAGCTTGTCATGATGGAAGTACGCCCCATGGGCTGTGCATATGATAGCACACAATTTGGAGATGGAGAAGGAGTGGAATTAACACATCTCTCTGAGGCATGCCCCAAGGGGATGTGTCCCAGACTCCGGCCCTACAGCCTGGGGCTGCACTGGGATGGCTCCCAGCAGGATGCAGGCTGGACCCATGGGACCCAGAGCCCAGATGTGATACCACACTGAGGAACCACAGCAGCTGCAGCACAGCCTTCACAGCAAGGTCTGCTGGTGGAACATCAGCTGCAGCCCACAGGGAGCCCAGGGACTGCTCCTGCCTGAGCCACAGCCTTCATCTGAAATAAAAGCACCACTTAAAATGTAATTTAAAACAAAAGCAGTGGGATGAATCTGGTCAGGCCTAAGGCCATCTATGGCAACAGCACACTGCGTCCCAGAGCACTGCTTTTATTTGTGCTAATTGCCTTTATAATAACGACTGCTGTGGCTCAGCTGTATATTTGAGCTCTGTTGGATCTACGTTCTGAGCAACGTTGTGTTTCACGATGCATGAATCATTCTGATTGCAGTAAGGCTGTCAGCCCACAACCATCCTAATTTATGATCCTATCACAGCTGTCCCAAGAAGCTCTGATGCTCTCTGGCAGTGTCCTTCCAGGGGCTGGGGTCAGTGTGAGGAGCACAGTGATGGAAATTCCTCCTTGGTTCAGCTGGGAGTGCCCCATTTTTCATAGAATCACAGAATGATGGAATGGCCTGGGTTGCAAAGGCCCACAATGAGCATCCAGTCCCAACCCCCTGCTGTGTGCAGGGTCGCCAACCAGCAGCCCAGGCTGCCCAGAGCCACATCCAGCCTGGCCTTGAATGCCTGCAGGGATGGGGCATCCACAGCCTCCTTGGGCA
>JACDJE010000541.1:140740-167200 GCA_016647715.1 Pavo muticus
GCTGGAGCCAGAGGGATCAGCTTCGCACCTGCCTCTTCCAAATGTTTTTCATTCACAGCCTCACAGACACTGAATGTGTCCTTATGCCGGCTGTAGCCTCTGACCATGACGTGGCCATCCGTCACCCACAGTGACACTCCTCCATCCTAGCCGACTCCATCATGGAGTAGAACGAGAGATAATGGCCTCACGTTGTGCCAAGGGAGGGTCAGGATGGAATTAGCAAACACTCCTGCTCCAAAGAGTGGTGATGCAGTGGCACAGCTGCCCGTGGAGGTTTGGGGGTCGCCGTCCCTGGAGGTGTTCAGGAGCTGTGGGGATGCGGCACTGAGGGACACAGTCAGTGGGCATGGGGGTGGGCTGCGGTTAGGCTTGGGGATCTTGGAGGGATTTTCCAGCCTTCATGATTTGAAGCTTCTATGAACATCTGCACGGCAATTCTCCAGCCCGTCCCAATCCTACTGACCCAGCTGTATTTCTCCAGACCAGCAAGCTCTTCCATCCCTTCCGCTTGCATCCAGACACCATCAAACATGCAGGCTTAGACACAAGGACCAGCAGTGTCTGTGGCCTTTTTGTGCTCCTCTCCATGCTGGGTCTGAACTCGCTCTTTGTCCTTCTATCCTATCTTCTGATCCTTAAGGCTGTTCTGAACGCTGTGACTTGGAGGGAGTGTTCAGAGCCCTCAACACCAGCATCTCCCATGTCCACGCTGTCCTGCTCTTCCTTATCCCCAAGATCTGCCCCTCCATGATGCACTGGATTGGCAAACGTGTCACCCCAGACCAACACTGTCACAACCAACTCCCCCTTGATAATACAAGGGGGAATGGTTTGAAAGTGAGACAGGGGAGGTTGAGGTTGGATGTTAGGAGGAAGTTTTTCATGCAGAGGGTGGTGAGGCACTGGAACAGGTTGCCCAAGGAGGCTGTGGATGCCCCATCCCTGCAGGCATTCAAGGCCAGGCTGGATGTGGCTCTGGGCAGCCTGGGCTGCTGGTTGGTGACCCTGCACACAGCAGGGGGTTGGAACTGGATGAGCATTGTGGGCCTTTGCAACCCAGGCCATTCAATGGTTCTACGATGATTCTATGAGTACTGGGATGTCAAAATCTAAGACAGCATAAGTAGGGGAGACACAGACGTTCAAGGCTTTGTAGTGCTCCTCTTCAGATGCAAACACCATGCGAAAAGTGGTTCTGCCTCATAGAGGTCACATCAACGTGACCGGGTCACACTGGTGACATCCCAGTGCCCACAAGACAGAGTAAGACAGAACACTGACCCACTGATACTGCAGCCTTGTCGGGAGGAAGGAACACCACAAGTACCTCTGTGGTGGCCAGCCTCATGCCAGTCCTGGTGGCCATGGAGCTTGTCATGATGGAAGTACGCCCCATGGGCTGTGCATATGGTAGCACACAATTTGGAGATGGAGAAGGAGTGGAATTAACACATCTCTCTGAGGCATGCCCCAAGGGGATGTGTCCCAGACTCCGGCCCTACAGCCTGGGGCTGCACTGGGATGGCTCCCAGCAGGATGCAGGCTGGACCCATGGGACCCAGAGCCCAGATGTGATCCCACACTGAGGAACCACAGCAGCTGCAGCACAGCCTTCACAGCAAGGTCTGCTGGTGGAACATCAGCTGCAGCCCACAGGGAGCCCAGGGACTGCTCCTGCCTGAGCCACAGCCTTCATCTGAAATAAAAGCACCACTTAAAATGTAATTTAAAACAAAAGCAGTGGGATGAATCTGGTCAGGCCTAAGGCCATCTATGGCAACAGCACACTGCGTCCCAGAGCACTGCTTTTATTTGTGCTAATTGCCTTTATAATAACGACTGCTGTGGCTCAGCTGTATATTTGAGCTCTGTTGGATCTACGTTCTGAGCAACGTTGTGTTTCACGATGCATGAATCATTCTGATTGCAGTAAGGCTGTCAGCCCACAACCATCCTAATTTATGATCCTATCTCAGCTGTCCCAAGAAGCTCTGATGCTCTCTGGCAGTGTCCTTCCAGGGGCTGGGGTCAGTGTGAGGAGCACAGTGATGGAAATTCCTCCTTGGTTCAGCTGGGAGTGCCCCATTTTTCATAGAATCACAGAATGATGGAATGGCCTGGGTTGCAAAGGCCCACAATGCTTATCCAGTCCCAACCCCCTGCTGTGTGCAGGGTCGCCAACCAGCAGCCCAGGCTGCCCAGAGCCACATCCAGCCTGGCCTTGAATGCCTGCAGGGATGGGGCATCCACAGCCTCCTTGGGCAACCTGTTCCAGTGCCTCACCACCCTCTGCGTGAAAAACTCCCTCCTAAGATCCAACCTAACCTTGTCTCACTTTCAAACCCTTCCCCCTTGTCCTATCACCATCCACCCTCACAAACAGCCGTTCCCCCTCCTGCTTAGACGCTCCCTTCAAGCACTGCAAGGCCACAATGAGGTCTCCCCGCAGCCTTCTCTTCTCCCAGCTGAACAAGCCCAGTTCCCTCAACCTTTCCTCACAGGAGAGCTACTCCAGCCCTCTCATCACCTGAGAGTGGCTCAAGCTCAGCAATGCACTCTGGCTCATTTATAAAAACACCGTGTAATATATCTGCTACTTCCTCTCAAAAATTAAGACAGAAGGACAGATGCTGTTTTGCCCTGTGTATAAACTCTGTCACCCCCCCACAGCAGATAAATGATCTGGTTGATCTGACTTATACTCAACAAATTCGTTCAAGTTTCTGCTTTTCTTCCTCATTCACCAAAATCATTTATTTGTACACACATTTTCTAGGGATTTGGGTTCAAATTTACCCTAGAGTTTAAACCATTTGGATGTGATGCTCAGGGCCGTGATTTAGCAGAGGGCTGTTGGAGTTGGGGCAGGATGGCTGGGTTGCAGTTGGACTCGATGACCTTTAAGGTTTTTTCCAACCTGAGCAATTCTATGATTCTATGATTCTATGAACATCCCAGGGAGACCCTGACCACGAACTGCTGGCAGCTGGGAGGTGTGATGGAGCACATGGCAATCCATCCCATGAAGCTGAACAGCCCTAACCCTGGCCCTAACCCTGTGCTGGCTCCTTGCCCTTTCCTTCTGGCCGTGACCAGGCCCAGGCGCTCTGTTTGCTGGAAGTTTCTTCTCTCTGGAGCAATCAGACCACTTGTTGACCAAGTTCAGGGATATTTATTTTCTCTGCTCTTTCCAGGCTTCCAATATTTCCTCCCTCCCTCACCATTGTGTCTGAATGGCAGTGAAAAGGTAAAACTGCTTTTCTTAGCATTGCTCAAGGCCAAGATTAGATCAGCCATCAGTCTCAGTACATTACCGTGAAATAGAAATAAAAGCACTGCCTTTGTCAGAGGCTCTCTGGGCTTGGGATGGTTTCAGTGAGAAATGTCAGGGTCTGAATGCGGCACAGGAGGAGCTGGTGGCACTTCAGGTCCTACTGCACTCATGTCACTCTGTGCTCCCAACTCCGTGTCTTCAAGGGTGAGATATTAGTAAGGCCTCTGCTGATTACCAACAGCAAGGTGAAGGATCTGAAAGATGACATCCATCAGTGGAGTGGTTTTTAAGCAGATGTGGGTAGATGATGCCCTGTCTTCCTATGCCATGGAGCGTCTGCTGTGAGCAGTGCAGCAGAATCAGGGCTTGTGTTTCCCATGCTCTGTGTCTAAAACTCCATAGATGTGTTTCGTATGAGAGTTGTATGGAGTCCCGAGGGAGGATTCATCACGGAGCCCTGCAGCCCCTGCACTCACATGCTCAGCCAGGAGCCTCAGCTGCTGTTTATTGCTTCACACTGCAAACACTGCACATGCAAGGAAGCTCCCCCTGCCCATTAATTCAGCTCAGAAAGATCTTTGCCTGGGTCAGCCTCAGTGCTTAATTTCTTTTTAACCTCACCGATTGCAAAAGACAGAGGGGGATGACTCCACCCCATAATAATCGGAACAGGAGGGTGCTCAGCCGAATGAAGGGCTGTGGTGAGCCAGGCACTGTCACAGCTCAGGCCAAATAACAGATACAGATACACTTACACATCCCATTGGTACAGGCTTCCCATGTCACACCACCAGTAACACAATAAATCCAATCAGTGCAGACTTCAGACCTTCTATGCACGTGTATGGAAACACGACAGTCGGATCACCAGCTGCAGTTCTGCTCTTTGTGGTGCTTACAGGCACAGTCCTGCTGCAGGACCCCAGGGCAGCAGCACAGGGCCAGGTTGCTCCTGGGGAAGCCATCCTTGCACAGCAGGCAGCCACGTGCTCGGGTGAGAGGAGGGCAGGTGGACACATTCCCTTTGGTGCACGGTGGGGAGCAGAGGGAAGACGAGGCAGAAGCTCTCCAGGGAGGGATACATCTCCAAACCAAATGGAAGCCCCCAGCCCTGCCCCTTGTCCTGCTGACTGAGGGATGTCCCTCCCTGCCAGAGCCGGGGAACCAGCAGAACATCCAAAAAATGCAAACTCTTAATCCCACTGGCATTGCTTGGAACAGAGATGTGAGATACCACCAATCTCAGAGCCGTTCCCATCCAGCTGTGTTTAGTGGTGAAGATTGCTACCTTTCAAAGCTTAAGAGTTTGGAGGACGCTTGTAGTTCCTCTGACCATGAATTAGTCTAATTAAAGATAGCAAACTGCATTCATAGAATGGCCTGGGTTGCAAAGGCCCACTGTGCTCATCCAGTTCCAACACCCTGCTGTGTGCAGGGTCGCCAACCAGCAGCCCAGGCTGCCCAGAGCCACATCCAGCCTGGCCTTGAATGCCTGCAGGGATGGGGCATCCACAGCCTCCTTGGGCAACCTGTTCCAGTGCCTCACCACCCTCTGCGTGAAAAACTTCCTCCTAAGATCCAGCCTCAACCTCCCCTCTAAAAGGGGAGCGTTTGTGGAAAAAGCCAGCGTGGCTGTGGGCCTGAGCTCTGCAACCAAGGCCCACGTGGTGGTGGAAGCGCTGCCAGCCAGCAGTGATGCTTTGCTCCTCATGATTTCTCAAGAGGGCTGCGGTCAATGGCTCCCTGTCTGGGTGGAGGCTGGGACAAGTGGTGTCTCCAGGCGGTCCGTCTTGGGACCGGTACTCTTCAACATCTTCATCAATGTCATAGATGAGGTGGTGTGGTTGATGCAGCATAAGGGAGGGATAGCATCCAGAGAGACCTGGACAGGCTTGAAAAGTGGGCACATGAGAACCCAGTGAGGTTCAAGTGTTGGGTCAGGAGCTTATAAACAGGAAGGAGACCAACTTCTTACACAGCCTGACAGTGATAGGACAAGAAGAAATGGCTTTAAACTAAAAGAGGGGAGATTTAGGTCAGCTGTGAGAAGGAAATGGGTGACATTAGCCCCATGGTTCCACCTGTCTTTAAATAAGTGTTCTGCCAGCCAGAAGGAAAAAGTGCATCAAACACTGACATGGGGGCTGGAGATAGGGGTCGCTGCTGGGAAACGCCTGAGATGGACAGCCACACCTTCCCTGCCAGCACCTCCATTCACGCACAGTGGGACTGGGAGATATCAGCTCTTTGAAGCTTGAAGGAGATGCATTATTGATAGGAAAAGTGCCCTGATTGCATCAGCTGTTAGAAATGTTGGTAGAGTTTGGCTTTGGCTGCACTCAGAATGCAACGTTCTCTCTTTTAATCTGCAGTCTGACATCTTTACAAACCCTTCCTCCTTATTTTTATTGACGTGATACCCACTAATTTGGCATGCAGTATTTTGCCACAAACATCCCCATCAGTGGCGTTAGTGCCTGCTGTCAAACAAACCAGACCACAGACCAACCTACCATCTCAGTGTCCTTCCAACAGCCACCCTTCTCTTCCTTGTTTTCCTCCTATTTCTCCTTCCTGCACCACCACAGACCTCCACTGGGACGTCCCAGTGACCATTCTCCACATTCTCTACAATAATCCCAACATTGTCTTTACTCCCTTTCTCAGCCACTTCAGATTTTAGTCCCATTTTTCCCATCACTGAACTCTGCAGGGAGATTGCTGCTCAGCCCAGGCACAGCTCATGCTCTTTTTCACCCTATGTATGGTTCCAGGACACAGCACTTACTATGAACAGAAACATTTCTTCTTGGTGCATCCAATTCATGGAATCATGAATTGGATTGGTCATCAGAATGACAGAACGGCCTGGGTTGCAAAGGCCCACAATGCTCATCCAGTTCCAACCCCCTGCTGTGTGCAGGGTCACCAACCAGCAGACCAGGCTGCCCAGAGCCACATCCAGCCTGGCCTTGAATGCCTGCAGGGATGGGGCATCCTTTCTCCTCCCTCCAGCCCTCTCAGCAAGATAAAGGCTCAGGACCTGAGCTCACCCAAGTCATTGAACCACAGCCATTAAATATCTGCTTCAGAGGTTCTTTCATTGGGATTCCGTGTGGCTCGTTTCTGTGAATCGAGAAAAGCATCCCACTGAATCAGCACACAGATTCAGCACTGATGTTCATTTATCTGCAGTTGTGCAGTTAGATGTGGGATTTTCTTGTTCTCTAGAGGCTATATTGCAAGTTAAGGATTTCATTAGCAGAATAAGCTGGAAAATTGAGAGGGCTGAGAGCATTTAGATTTCCATTTTCATATTGCTCCTCTTAACAAAATCATCTGGAATGGATGAAACCTCCTGTGCAGTAAACCAGCAAGACTATTATGGAACAAACACGCGGCAGTGCTGTGGTGCTGCCACTGACATTGGCTTGTGACGGATTGTGCAGCCCTTCAGGCACATAGTGAAGGCACAAGAACTCAAGGTAAGTCTCTAAGAGTGAGCCAAAGACACAAACTAGAATCGACCCGATGCCATAAATCTGCCAAACCTGCACAGACAGATTTCCATTGTGCACTCTGGCCGTCTCGCTGTGCTGCTTTATGAGCTGCTGCTTAAAGGAGAGCTTGAGGGTACAGGAGCATCCCATCGTGGCAAGAGTCAATACCCCCACAACGCCTTCGGTTACCTGTTACTGTGATAAATACCAACATGTGGGGTATGCTGGTACCAGCATTATTAGCTATAGGAAAAGTAGTATTGGTCTGGTATGAAACGTGGAGGTTGGTGGCCCTGCCTGTGGCGGGGGGGTTGGAGCTTCATCATCCTTGAGGTCCCTTCCAACCCAGGCCATTCTGTGATGCTGTGATTCTGTGAAAAGAGAGGGCAGTTTGCCATCATCCCATAGACAAGCAGTGGAATTGCAGTGCTGCCAGGCTGTGGATGCTGCCCTGAGCTGCAGGGACAGCTGTGTGGATTCTGTTCTCTTTCCCATGGGGAATTTTCTATATACCTGGTAGTGCACAGGGCTTCCGACCCAAGTGCCATTTAAATGGCAATAGAGCACAGCCAGACGCAGCAATGTAAGGCTGAATCACCCACACTAGGCACTCTACTCTGAGTCAATGCTGAGAAGGTAAATCTGACTTAATGCAGGGTGGATTTGCCACAGTGGTCAGGAATAGAGCTGATTGCTGCCCAGTGGTGTCTTCAGGTGGAAGGGGTTTCTGAAAACTCAGTGTGTATTGGAGTAGGACAAGGGTGAGCTGTGGAAGGCTCCAGCCCACGGTCCTTTACCCGACTGAAGTCTGAGCTCTGTACCCTGAAATGCTACAGAGCACAGCAAGAGTCTGCAGAATGGGACCAAGAGTCAGCAAGTGTCTGTAGGTCAAACCCTCTGCTTCACTCCCTGCTGAGCAGCCCCTTGGTTACAGCTCAGAGGGATGTAGGAGAAAAACTCACACTGTATGCTGGGAACAGCTGGGACAGGAATCAGCAACAAGGAAAAGCCCTTACTCTGCTGCATGAGCCTGATGCTCACCCAGAGCTTTGCCCAGGCTGCAGCCAGTGCTCGAGGTGAGGCCGCTCCATGCAGTGCCCAATGCTCTGTAGCCCTCCCAAGTCACCCAGCTTCACTTCCAGTGGCCACCTGTTCTTTTTCCACATAAGCAGTAGAAGAACCCTGCTCAGCAAAGCCCATCTTCTGCCCTGCCTGTATGGCTGCCAACGTTTTGCAGTTCCCTGTTCGTGTGCTTTTCAGGGGTGCTACTTAGAAAGTGACCGGAACTAATGGACCCAGTGCCTTCAAAAACAGTTTCCCAGAGGGCTTTGCCAGCTAGTTCCCCAAGCAGCCTGAAGTCTGCTCTCATAGAATCATAGAATCATAGAATCATAGCATGGCCTGGGTTGAAAAGGCCCACAATGCTCATCCAGTTCCAACCCCCTGCTGTGTGCAGGGTCGCCAACCAGCAGCCCAGGCTGCCCAGAGCCACATCCAGCCTGGCCTTGAATGCCTGCAGGGATGGGGCATCCACAGCCTCCTTGGGCAACCTGTTCCAGTGAACACTCTCCCCTTTATCCAGTGGAGAGCTGAAATTTCCCCCTACCACCATTTTAAACTCAACTATTTCATGGTCAATATGGCTGGGACAGCCACCAACTGCCACCTTACCCACGAGTCCCTCTCTGCTTACAAACAAGACACTGGCTATAAATCTCTTACTTAGCATCTGCCACAGGCAAGGAACCTCTCAACCTCAAGGAGTGACCTTCAGAGGCGTCCCTGCTCAAATGGAAGATCCTATCTGTCTCCTATTTATGGAGTGAGATGATTGACTGCTGCTCATCTTTGCATCCCAGCCATGTCGGGCTGGTGTTGTTGACCATCACCCCTGCATCCAGCTTAGCCTGGTTCTGCTGTCACAACCAGACACATCCATCCTGACAGCTGTCACCCAAGAGGGGTGTGGGAGAAGGGCCAGGCTGAGAGGCAGGGGAGCACCAACGCACCCCATGACCACAGACAGTCGGTCTGACCCTCAGAGCAGCGCTGTGCTCACCTCTCACCTCTGTGCCATAGGTGGTGTATTGGAAGTCTGTGCACTTAGGGATGCTCAGTAAGCAGGCTGTGAAGTACTGCTCCTTGTTATGTGTTACTCCCCATGCTTTGGGCGGCTGAAGTTGTACCAAACCTACACATACGATATGATGATAAGTAGACATACAAATACCTGAGGTAGTAAAATCACAGCTGGATGAAGGGTGCAATAGGAGGCAACAAATCCGCACTCTGCACATAACCCAATTATAACTGCTGATAAGATGCAATGTAACAGGAGGTGATTAATCAAAACCACACCCCATAATTACAATAATGTTAAAAAAGCCACAAATATTTGAGTGACTACTTGTACCCACAGTAATATTATCTACCAATATAAAACACAAAAGGCTCCCACATAAACACGACCTTTCCCAGTGAACACGAGCAGAGTTTCATCAGAACACATTTCAAAATGACAAACACTCTGTTTAGCACCAAGACAAACATCCTGGGCTCTGGTGGCATCACTCCCACCAATAAATCCTTCTTGTTCCCCGGCAACGCACGCGTTGACATCAACAGTTTGCCATTTGTTTCTGGTTCATTGGGCCCACTTTCAGTGCTTTATGAGCGCCGTCCCGCTGTGATTTAGTCCCGGTGCAGTGATTGAGTGCACGCTTTACACCAAAGCATTTGGTGTTGTCAGGATGTGATAGCTTTACTGGTGATGGGGCCACGAGTAGAATTAACTAAATACCACCAAGACTGGGATTTGTCTTCAAATGCAATTGGACGATCCCAAACCACTTCTCAAATTGCAGTGGCGAGGTGCCTTCCTCGCCTTCTCTTACAATCGTTGTTGCCGTGGGTTAATTGCACCCACAATTGAGTTTGGACACAATTAAGTGTTCGAGTTTCTCGAGCTCTTACATCCACAATTAGTTGGCTGTTCTTCGAGTCAATATCTGTATGCAGAACTCTGAGATGCAAAGTATTTATTTCCTTATTTTTCCTCTCTTCCCTTTTTTTTCAAACCACAACAGCAGGTCAGGGCTAATGATGATTCTTGTATCAGACTGCTTGGATTTCAGTTATGTTAACTGAACCCTTTGCTTGATACACTGATGGTTCCACCTCTCCCATGACAACACCCGCAGCCCTGGCAGCAGCAGCAGCAGCAGCTGTGTGGGCCCCACCACACACCTCCAATGGGATGCACAGTCCCAGCAAACTCCGACGTGCTGGAGGCGTGTGGAGGTCCTGGCAGGGACACTGTGCACACACTGTGCCCAAAGCATTCACCCCACAGCTGCTCCCCCACACCTGACCCCAGGGGAGAAGCACCCAGTGACAGATGGCACCAGGCAAAGATCCACCAAGGATGGAGCAAAGGCAGGTGGTCCCCACCCGTCCCATGGGCTGAATGGATATGGCTGGGGTCAGGCTGAGTGGGAATGGCCCCATTTTTTTCACTGCCATATGCACAGGTACCCTTGTGAGGGGAGGGAGCACGGGTTTGTGTGGGACACATCGAAGGTCTTTCTGAGGAGATGTAGGGAACCATGCAGATGTGGCGTCTGTGGGAAAAAGCCGCAGAAAACGTGGCAGAGATCACAGCTAAAGGCATGTGAATAGATAAATGTGGGAACAAGGTGGGAATGGCTCTCCCAGCACACAGACAAGCCTCTCCAACATACTGCAGGTCTTCAAAGAAGAGGAGCAGGCAGACGCGGGGATTCCCTCTGCCTGGATTCCGATCCCGCGGGGTGAGAATGATGTCCTGCACGCTGGTGAACAGCTGGACCATGAAGCAAAGCTGTGCGGCTCTCCTCTACAGCAATCCCCTACAGCAGTCCGTGCTGGGACTTCTGCTCTTGATCCAGGAAAAGAACGAGGCCGTGAGCGTGGTGATGGGATTAAATCACTGCAGGAACACGAGGACCAGCTGCAAAACTCTGCAAAGACCCTGGTAAGGCTGAGCCACCAAACAATGAAACAGCAGACAAAAGAAGATCGGTTCTGATCAACATGAAAGGATGCGTTTGGGGAACAAAGCACGACACTTCAGATGGAAAATGACAGGCTCGTGGCTAACAATTATCTCCCAGGAACAAGCTGTCACAGCTCCGATAGCTTTACAGCAACACAGTTCAGTGATCAGCAGCTTCCAGAAACAAACTCGATATTAGAAATTCCTCAGTGAGGAACAGAAAACAGAGGAAAGGCAGCTCTGTGCATCTGAAATGCTGCTGCTGCAGTGCTGTGCCACAGGGAGCAGGAAGAGATGGCATGAGAGATGAGCGGGCAGCGTGGATGGGGTTTGTAAAGGGACAGCTGGGAGGAGATGGGGGCAGAGGAGGCAAAGGCACAGAGGAGGTGAGCGGGGGCAGATTGCTCCTTGTCACTGCCACTGTGACAGCTGAAAGCACGAGGAATGGGAGCAGTGCCTGTCTGGCTCAGAATCACAGAATGGGCCGGGTTGGAAGGGAGCTCAAGGATCATGAAGCTCCAACCCCCCCCCCCCAGCAGGCAGGGCCACCAACCTCCACATTTCAGACCAGCCCAGGCTGCCCAGGGCCCCATCCAACCTGCCCTTCAACACCTCCAGGGATGGACGGGGCATCCACAGCCTCTCTGGGCAGCTGTTCCAGCACCTCACCACTCTCTCTGCAAACAACTTCCCCCTCACATCCAACCTCAATCTGCCCTCCTTCAACTCCAAACCATTTCCCCTTGTCCTGCTGTTATCTCCCTTTTCCAAGAGTTGCCTCCCCTCCTGTTTGGAGGCTCCCTTCAGGTCCTGGAAGGCTGCACTGAGGTCACCCCGCAGCCTTCTCTTCTGCAGGCTGAACAAGCCCAGCTCCCTCAGCCTGTCTTTGCAGGGGAGGTGCTGCAGCCCTCTGCTCATCTTTGTGGCCTCCTCTGGACCCTCTCCAACAGCTCCCTGTCCTTCTTGTATTGGGGGCCCAGCCCTGGACGCAGCACTGCAGATGGGGCCTCACGAGGGCAGAGCAGAGAGGGACAATCAGCTCCCTGTCCCTGCTGCCACCCCTCTGCTGATGGAGCCCAGGATCCCTTTTGTTTTCTGAGCTGCAACAGAGGGGGCACACCAGTGCTCGTGCAGCATGTGGGCAGGCTGTGGAAGTCACCAGAACAGGGTCTCGTGGAGCTGCAAGTGTCCAGGAGTTCAATTTAAGATAAGCTCCTTAGGCACGAGGGTTCACCTCCAAAATTCAGTGCCGGGATTGAAGCACAACACCCCCAGCCTTGCTGTGGGAGATCTGCTTTTGGAAGGGGGTTGGATGTGATCCCCAGCTGTCTCTCCCAACCCCAAAATGCTGTGACTCAATGGACACGCGTGCAGTGCCAGCAGGAAAGCCTGCAGGTCTGTGGAGGTTTTCCTTCTTGGTCAGACCCCTGCTTTTCCTTTCAGTTACTGATCTCATGACTTTACAATACGTGCACCGTTCCCCTCCGCAAGATGGCCTCTATTTCTGTGCTGGGAGTTATAATTCCTCCCCCTGAGGCAGCAGCACTTATCGTAGAATTATGGCCTGGGTTGAAAAGGACCACAGAGATCACTGAGTTTCAACCTCCCCATCGTGAGGAGGTTCTGCATGCCCTGCTCTGCGATGAGCACTTCTGTATTAATTGGTGGTGCAAGGCAGAATCCTGGATCTGCCCTCCTTCCCCTGTTTCATCTCATGCAACAGCACGCAGAAATCTAAACTGCTTGGTGTGAAGCAGAGGGAAAAGGACTCTGTGAGTGGCCATAGCAGATAAGAGCCCAGTCCTTCCCCCCACCCCATCAGATTGTTGTAGAGGGTTGGGGCAGCCTGTTGCCACCACACAACTACTTCCAAGGCAGTGAATGCTGGCTGGAGTCAGAGCTCCTTAAGCACATTAAGAAAGTAATTGCAAGTGCCAGCACCTGTGTCAGAAGGCTTTCCTATTAAAGCTGACTGCAGGAGGCTGCTGCTCTGCTTTTGAGGTATTAGCAGGGGGCTGGATAGTCTCTAGGCAGGTAAAGTTGTTTTCTGGTTGGTTTTGTTTGATGAGCGAGGGGTTATTTGGGTTGTTGGTGCTTTGTTTTTGTTGTTTTTTTCTTTGCAATATAATGCGTAGGTAGGTTTGATGCAATTAGCTCTGATCCTTGGGACTGAACGTGTTTTCTCAGTTTTGAAATGGCTCCTTTCTGTGCCACTTCAGTGCTGTCAATGGTCCATCCTTCTGTGTTCTGTGAAATGCCCTGTAAACCAGGGATCACAGAATGGTTTGGTTGGAAGTGACCTTTAAGACCATATAGTTCCAACCCCCTGCTATAGGCAGGAACACCTCCCTGTAGAGCAGGCTGCTCTGGCTTGGCCCCTTTTCCTGCACTAGCAAGGGGCACAGAGCAGCTCTGCTATGTAAGGGGGTAACTACTGAAGTTCTGGGTGAGCAGAGGAGGAGAAGGCATGATAACATGAAGCTGCCTTCCGTTTCTCAAGCTTGAACTCTCAGTTGTGGGTTTCTGAGGACCCAAATAAAACAAAGAGCAGTCTTCTTTTTTGATATGCTCCTGGAAATGGGTCTCTTGCAGTTCTTGGTGTGCTGGTACATTTAACTACGACTTCTCAGCAACTTGCTACAAAGATTCTTGAACTAGTAAAGCGTTTTCTAACTAAATACTTGGAGTCTAAAAGCACTGTAGGGGGTGGCTTAATGCAGAAAGGCCCCAGCTGCAAATGGGTCCCGAACAGCATCCCTCTTCTTCTTCTTCTTCTGGTCAGGGTGCTCCATAGACACTTTAGCTGGCAGCCAAGCACCCTGCATGCAAAAAGAACGTTGTGCCTCCCATGTGGAGCTGCCCAGAAGATAACACGTAGCTGACCTTGCAGCCTTGCCTGGGGGAGTTGCTGTTGTGTCCTTGCTGATGAGCACTGCTGGCAACTAGCTGTGTTCCCAGGAGCTTGTGCAGTGTGTTGGCTGCTGCTCTGTGACATCCCCGACCCCATGGGGCTGGCTGTGGAGATGGGAGCAGGGCAGGTGCTGCTGGTGCTGTTGGCTGCCTCTGTGGTGATGCCTGCCAAGGACCCGCTGCTGAATGTCTGCATGGATGCCAAACACCATAAAACCAAGCCTGGCCCGGAGGGGATGCTGCATGGCCAGGTATGGTGCTGCTGATGGGTTGAGTGGGGCTGACTGGGCTATCTGTACTTCCCCACAAGTGACTGGGGCTTAGCAGCCGCCTGCCTGAAGAAGGCTTGTGCTGAGAAGGAGGCTTGCTTGCTTGCTGCTTCCTTCTAGGCAAGGGCAAAGACAGCGGTGTGGGTAATTGGAATCGTGGTCGCCCTTCCTTTCACCAAGGGGCCTCCTTCCCAAAGTTTAGGTGCTGAAGATGAGAAGAAGAGGATGGATAGCAAGGGAAAGATGTCTTCCCTACTCCCTCTCAATGCTACAACCCCTTCTCTTATTGAAGAGCTCTGATGGCAGGTCCTTGGTGCAGATGGGACTAAGCAAGCCAGGATGCAGGAGGTGCCAGTTTTTCCATTCCTCTGCCTGGCACCCATTTCTGCTGAGGATCCGGCCCTCAAGGCTCTCCTCTTATTTCTCCTCCAACACCATCCTGCTGCAATCTTGAGTTCTTTGGTCCAAAATACCCAAGGGCTGCCTGGAGAAGAGAAAGTACTCTTGCTGGAGGCTTTGTGGGATGCTCACACATGCAGCATCCTTGGGCTCCTTCAAGGCCCTCTGCACAGCCTTCTCCTGCTCTATTGCAGTGTGCTCCCTGGAAGGACAATGCCTGCTGCACAGCCAACACTAGCTCAGAAGCCCACAAGGACCAGTCCTACCTGTACAACTTCAACTGGAACCACTGTGGGGTGATGCCACCCAAGTGCAAGCGTCACTTCATCCAGGATACGTGCTTGTATGAGTGCTCACCCAACCTGGGGCCCTGGATTGACCAGGTAGAGTCAAATTCCATGTGACGGAGGGGGGCTTATAGTGGTGTCGCATATCATATGGTGGTCCTCCATATGATATGCTGTGGCATGCATAGGTGTGTGCTGTCCAGGGATGCTTCTATTTTTCTACTGGGTTTGGACAGGTGGATGGAATGGCTGCCTTACTGTCCAGGCTTGTCTCTCTAGGGCTGATCTTTTGGGATCAGTTCTGAAGAACAGTGGGGTGGGCTGGGAGGGACTGTAGGGTGCAGCAGATCCTGTGCCCCAGCTTTCCAGGGCTCCCACCAGCATGCATGGTCCAATTCCCTCGTAGGCTGACAGCAGCTGGCGGCGGGAGAGGATTCTGCATGTGCCACTGTGCAAAGAGGATTGCGAGGAATGGTGGGAGGACTGCAAGGACTACGTCACATGCAAAGAGAACTGGCACAAGGGCTGGAACTGGGCAACAGGTCAGTAGGCTCTGAAGAGAGCCTTCTCTCCCCCTACAGGTAGGACCCTGGGGGTGATCCTGCTCCCACCCGGTGCCTGGAGCCCAGCCAGTGGCTGCTGTCACCTTCCCATGGGGGTTGAAACTGGGAGGCAGCCAAGCAGCCAATGTCATTGCTGAGATGTGATGACCTGTGGGCAGGCTGCTGGCCTGCTCTCCCCTGTGGAAGGAAGCAGGCAAATAGCTCGTTGTTGTTGTTGTTTCCTTCTCTGCTGCTGTCCTCAGGAACGAATCGCTGTCCCTGGGGCTCCATGTGCAGGCCCTTCACCCAGGTCTTTCCCAGGCCCAAAGATCTGTGTGAGAAGATCTGGTCCAACTCCTACAGATACACCACAGAACGCCGGGGCAGCGGGCGCTGCATCCAGATGTGGTTTGACCCCACGCAGGGGAACCCCAACGTGGTTGTGGCAAAGTACTACGCCTGGAAGAAGCGATCCTCTCCTGCCAGGATGGAGGATGTGACTGCTGAGACAGGCAGAGCTGCGTGTGCTGTGCCATGGCTCGTACTGCTGCTGGCCCTTGTGCTGCTCACTGCAGGCTGGGGGTCCTATGGGTGGAGGTCCCTGTGACAGCTCCCTGAAGGGATGGGGCTTCTCTTTCTGCAAAGGAGGAGGCTGCTTCCGTGGTATGAGTGGTACTTTGGTCTGTTCAGTTTGCCCATGTGCCCCAGTGGGTGCTCAGCATGGACTGTGTTGTTGGACTTTGATGCCTGCTGCTGCTTCCAGCTGATGGAGGCAGTGATTTCCCACTCTTTGTGTCTGAGCTCCTTCTGTCTTCCTACCCTGTGTTTGCTGCCTCCTGCCCAGAGGGCAGGTGCTGATGGCTGTGCTCTGGGTGGGTAGTGTTGGTTCATGATCCACTGGCATCTCGTCCTTCTGCATCCCTGGAGAGAGGGGTTGGTAATAAAAGAACTGCTCTAAATCAGCCTTGTCTGGAGGCTACGTCCTACCAAGGAGGATGAAACAATCGGGGGGGGGGGACAGACACAAAGCTACTGGTCTGGGTGGTGGCAAGGGATCTGCAGGTGTGGAAGTCTGCCTGGGGGTTGGAAAGCTGCAGCCTTATCTCCTGCCCTGATCGCTCCTTAGTGACTGTGCTCTGCTCCATCTCACTGCAGGAGATGCAGAGTTACTCATGTCCCTGCATGGGGATTCCACAGCAGCCCACACCCAGACAGGGCAGGGCTGCCTGTGCTGTCTTCTCCCCCATCAACCACTCTGCTGTGTTTCTTCCTCTTCCACCTGACCTGAGTGCAGGGACTCTGAGAGCTTCTAGGCGCAGATTGCCAGAGCTACATCACTGCTGCAGGCGGCACATGCTTTTCCAGCAGCTGCATCTGAGAAACATCTTAGCAGAACAGAGAGGTGTGGAGTTCCCCTTTGGAGGTCTCCCAAAGCAGCATGGATGTGGTCCTGTGCACCCTGCTCTGGGTGTCCCTTCTGGAGCAGGGCTTGGACCAGACAGACCCTGAGGTCCCTTCTGAGTTCAGCAGCCTGATTCTGTGAGGTGCTCATCCTGCAGCTGTGCATGCCTTGTATTTGGGAAGCTTCCTCTCCTGCACAGCTGTGGTGAGGCTCAGGCTGATGGTGCAGCTCGCAGCCCCTGCTTAGGCTCAGGCTTTGGCCACGTGCCTGAGTTGCTTCAAAACATTCTCCTCCCTGGAGGCAGCAGCTCCCACCCTTTACTTCGCATTTGCAGGCTGTGGAAGGAGCTGTGCAAAGCTCCCTGCTGTGCTGGTTTGTTTTCCTTCCTCTGAAGTAGAAACAAGTCTCTGAAGGGGGGCTGGAAATAGTTTTCCTTTTGGAAGGAGTATTGAGGAGCACGGTAATGGGAAGTGCATACGGCTGCTCAGCCCGCAGCTGTCCGGTCTGCTGGGCTTTATTTGATTTAAGGAGGCTTGAGATCAAATCAGTTATTTCCAGAAGCTTTTGTCTTTAAGTACCGTAATGATGCAGCCTCTTGCAGCTGGTTACTTACTCCCTGCTTGTATAAGGAACAGAACCTTTTTTCCTTCTTCAGTGTATTGTCTGCAAAAGCTGAAGCTGACTTTGTGCCCTGGCTTTGGAAAGGCCATAAATGGGTCTGGGTAGAGAGTGAGGTTTGGACTGCCTGACCCAGCTGGGAATGGGGAAGAGGAAGCGCCTGGAGCTGCTTCCTGAAACAGCGGTCTGCTTAAAGGACAATAAATGAGATTCCTTACACTTGAGCAGCTTTGCTTTCTGGAGGAATGCCATTCAGGCAGCTCCCTGTGTCCGTTCCATGCTTGCTCTCCATGCAGGTTCTGGTGAGCTCTGCCACTGTGTCAAAACAACACTCGAGTTCCTGTCTCCTGTAAGTGTTGTTGGATCCCCTTCACGGCTGGAAGGGGCTGTCCCACATCCATGTGCACACCTCCAGGCCTGTCCTGAGGGAGGACTGACCTTGCTGCTGCCGCCATGTGCTGTTCTGTCCTCGGGAAGCTGCTCTATGCTCAGCCAACACCTCTGCTTTATATGGGAACGTTCCATTGGAGATGCTCCCTGTGCTCTCCACCAGCTCTGCTGGTACTGTGCCTTGCTTGACAGTAGCAAGATAACTTTTGCTGCCAGGTGAGATCTGGGTGAGCAGGACTGCAGCTCCAGTTCGGGTTTTTTTTCCTGCCGTGTGTGTTTTCTTGTTTTGTCTTTTTCTAGTTTGATTTTTCAAGGCCAGGCTGGATGTGGCTCTGGGCAGCCTGGGCTAGTGGTTGGCGACCCTGCACATAGCAGGGGGGTGGAACTAGATGAGCATTGTGGTCCTTTTCAACTCAGGCTATCCTGTATTCTATGATTCATGTTAGGGCAGGAGGAAATAAAAGTGAAGGTGACAGATGGCTTTAGGTTAGATGGGTTTGGGTTTCTGGGGATGTGAGGGCAGTGTGATGTCCTCAGCGTGCGCAAACCCCTGGGGATGAGCAGGAGACAGATGGAGATGGAAAGCAGAGTGGAAGTAACCCCAACATCGGAAGAGTGGGAAGAGTAAAGTGAAAAGCAAACAGAAACCTGCTGGAGTAGCATTTATTTCCTGAAAAAAATACTGAAACAGACAATCCAAATATTTACAGTGCAGAGAGAACATACCAAGGAAAAAAGCAGCCGTGATCCTGAAGGTGTTAGGAATGAATGGTGACAAAGCAGCATGATTTGGACTTCAGAGCAGGCAGCACACCTTGCTGGTGGGGAGGAAGCTGGAAATTAAATCTGCCTTGACTTTAATTAGGCTTTTGAGTCATTTCACACGACATATTCAGCAACAAGAAATCACAGAATCATAGAATGGCCTGGGTTGCAAAGGCCCACAGTGCTCATCCAGTCCCAACCCCCTGCTGTGTGCAGGGTCGCCAACCATCAGCCCAGGCTGCCCAGAGCCACATCCAGCCTGGCCTTGAATGCCTGCAGGGATGGGGCATCCACAGCCTCCGTGGGCAACCTGTTCCAGTGCCTCACCACCCTCTGAGGGAAAAACTTCCTCCTAACATCCAACCTAAACCTCCCCTGTCTCACTTTCAAACCATTCCCCCTTGTCCTATCACCATCCACCCTCACAAACAGCCGTTCCCCCTCCTGTTTAGACACTCCCTTCAAGTACAGGAAGGCCACAATGAGGTCTCCTTGCAGCCTTCTCTTCTCTAGGCTAAACAAGCCCAGTTCCCTCAACCTTTCCTCATAGCAGAGCTGCTCCAGCCCTCTGACCATCTCAGTGGCCTCCTCTGGACCCGCTCCAAGAGCTCCACGTCCTTCCTGTGCTGGGGGCCCCAGGCCTGGACGCAGCACTGCACAAGAACTCACAAGAACTGAGTAGAGGGAGACAATCACCTCCCTCTCCCTGCTGGCCACCCCTTTTTAATGCAGCCCAGAACACAGCTGGCCTTCTGGGCTGAGAGAGCACACTGCTGGCTCATGTCCAGCTTCTCATCCACCAGGACCCCCATGTCCTTCATGCCAGAAGGATATTCAGTTCATCTGCTTTGTTGTATGGATACTGCTTGCCCTACTTCTACTCAGAAAATAGAGGAATAAATCTGGAGGTTACACGCTACTTCCAGACCATCCAGTTTGACACCAGAGTTTGCTGACAGATGCCTTCCCATCCCTGCCACCCCAGTGGTGAGGATTTACAGCGCTATCGCACACCCGGCACGCCAGGAAGGGTCAGCATTTCAGCTTTCTCTTTTTTCTGTTGTACTTTCAGTTCTTCTGCATTGCTCACAACACAGAATTAATAGCTGGTCTCTGTATCTAATCGCCAGAAGGAAGCTGGAGTTGCACCAAGAGACTCAAACAGGGAGGCAGGAAGAACAAAGGAGAGCTGAGTTTGACACTTCTGTGTGGAAGATGCTGATGGAAAGGCAGATGTAAAGATGAGACCTACACACCCCAAATAGTACTGCAACGGCTGTGTTTGGACCCAGAGCAGCAGTTTCTTCCTTGTGTACTCATTAACAAAACAGGGAATAACTGAAGAAACGACAGCTTCCCTCAAGTCCCATTTGTTTCAGTGAATAATTGCCAACTTTTCTTTGAAGAAGTCTTTTTCTCACGAGTTTTGCCTTCGCTTTGTAGGAGTTTCATTCAGATCATTCTGCCCAAGGAGGCTGTGGATGCCCCATCCCTGCAGGCATTCAAGGCCAGGCTGGATGTGGCTCCGGGCAGCCTGGGCTGGTGGTTGCCGACCCTGCGCATAGCAAGGGTCTGGGACTCAGTGATCATTGTGGTCCTTTTCAACCCAGGCCGTTCTATGATTCCATGATTTCATGAGCAGCACCATGACTGGGAGCAGAAATGCTCATGCTGTGCCCCTCCTCACAGCCTGGCTTCACGCACAGGGTGTCCCCATGCAGGCGGTGATTCCCTTCTGGTCCCTCTCTGCCTGGAGCCGTGGGCACCCTTGGGAGATGTGAGGCCACTGAGAGCGGTTGCAGGCTGTTATTTATTTTATAGAAAGAAGGCACTTCTGCAAGCTTCCAACTACATCCTTTAGGCTAATAAAAGAAATTATGCTTCTTCTGAAATCGAAGGCAGGGTCAGCCAGGCAGCGCCTGGTAAAAAACACATCCTTCAGAAAATGCGTCAGCAGTGGTTGCTGTGGCTGGAGGTGCCAATGGGCCGGCATTAAAGAGATTAGATCTTCAGAAAACACATGTCCTTTTTCTAATATTTCATACCCTGCTTCCCAATAGCAAAACTGAGTCCTTCTGATGAATGGAGATGAAATAATTAGTGATGTGGAAGCTATCTTTTCCTAATGGGTGAGTCACCTTGATCCGATGGCTGCCGGTGTCAGGGCACTGCGGGGATCAGTAATAAATACCTGTGGGGCCCCAAAAGGATTCACTTCTCAGAACCCGGGGTAATTAGGAGATAACTCATACAATAAAACCCCATATCATGCTGACTATTCAGACGTGGATCGTCCTTCAAATGTATATTGCACCTGAAAGGAGAGGGAAAAACATTTAAGCACTGAAATTGAGACATGGTCAAGCACTGGTTTTCTACACTCCAGGAAATGCTTCAGAAAACTCATCCCACCATCTCAGCCATGGCCTCACTGCCTCATATATCTTCCATTCTGTCAATAGATTGGTATGTGTCAGTCCTGCCTGCTTTGTGACTGTTCCGCCTGGCGGGGAAGCTGGTGCTGTAATGGGCATTGGCAGCTCCCAGCCTGAGTGCCACAGCGAATTACACCAAGCTCGAAAGTCATTGCATGTGACCCAAATCTTAGGATCTCGTATGCAAAACAACTGGGATGCACCGATCCAGGAGGAGCAATACGTTCTGTGGCTGCCACGTTCACTTCGGGTCACAGAACCTTCTTGAAAGGCAAAATGCATTAATTCCAGCTCGACAAAGGTGAAGGTCTTGATTTCCAAGATGGGAATGTTGTTAAGAAGAAAGGCCTGGGAGCAATAGGGTGTGCTCTGGTTTTGAGGGGTTTTTTTCGCTCGTGCTTTGTGCCCTCTGGGATTTCCCTGGAGTTTTTGCTCATCCCGGGATGCTGAGTCCAACTCATCCCGGGATGCTGAGTCCAACTCATCCCGGGATGCTGAGTCCAACTCATCTTGGGATGCTGAGTCCCACTCATCCTGGGATGCTGAGTCCAACTCATCCTGCTCTGCTGCCCAGTTCTGCTTTCTGGAGTGACTCCTCCTTGGGTCACCCTTGGGACTGGCTTATCCAGCAGCATCTGAATCCACCTGGTTAGAGTCACCAGTTTGAAGAAACGGGTTGAAAACAGATACAGCCATAGTGGATAGACCCACAACTTACTTGTTCAGGGCCAGATAACCTCAAGCCTCTAAAAGATGGCCATCTGGTTGCATATGGTCACCTTCTGTATCCAACGGAGAATGAAGTGCTATCAGTTTACCTGCTCTGTCCTATGCATCTTAGGATGGGGCAAATAAACCCATGGCAATGCTTATTTCTCTGAAGGGAAGCAGCCTTCATGCCAGAAGAGCAGAGTGCCTGATGCTGTGTTTTTGATAGAGAGATGTCCTCCATGCAAAGCAATGCGTATAAGATCCTAACAGCCTTCCTGCTTTGGTCGGGTTAAAATAGTTTAAGGTGAGGGAAATCAACATTAGATAGTGATAGAACAGGGGGGAATGGTTTTAAACTAAAGGAGGAAAGGTTTAGATGAGATGTCAGGGGGAAGCTTCTCACTGTGTGGGTGGTGGGGTGGTGGAACAGGCTGCCAGAGAGGCTGTGGATGCACTGCACTGCACAGGAGCTGCTCTCAGGCAGAAAGACATCAAGGAAGGCCGAAAGGGCTCTGGGAGGGGACATCCCATCTTTCTGTCTGGTCCCAGCCATCAGGCTCTGCCACTCTCTGCACAAGGGAGAAGTTGTTTCATGCAGCACAACACAAAGGCAAGTTGAACCCAAACGCATCGTTCACCAACGTAATGCAATCCCAGCCCACAGCCGCNGAGTCCACGCTCTTTTATCCTGTGACGTATCAGATAATTCTGTCTGCATCAAGAGAGATGTTATCCCCACTGCCCACTGGAGAAGCTCATGCTCTAGGCAAACTTCACCATGAAAGGTGTTTCTTCCTCTTGAAAACACATTTGGTAAATGCAATTTGCTCAGGTGTTCGCGATGAGTGCTGTCATGAAGAACTAAACTCCAGACTGAGACATAATTCAGCAGGTGATTAAACCTGAGTAGCTGGTCTGAAGCCACCAGAAACCAAAGAAAGCACAAAGCCTTCAACATCCCCGGACTATCTAAACGTGGGCGAAAGCAACAGTCTGGACTGAATATCTGCCCACCCTTCTTTCATGGAAGCCCAAGGTCTGCCGTGGGGAGTTCAGCCTTCCCGGGCACGCAGCTCCCCGGTAGCACCGTGGATGGCAGAGCGGCAGGACGGCGGAGCCGACTCATCGGTCCAGCTGGGAGCTGGGGTGGTGTAGCTGTGGGTCTGTGAGGCACACCAACTCCCTGCTTGTCAGTAGCATTACGATGGGATGCATTTGTGAGGTTCTGGATGAGGAACTGACTCCATGCATGTTTTGTTGAGAACAGTCTTCCTTTATTTATCCTCCCCCAGTACGTTAAATGTGTCTGTGCAGATAGATGCACTCCAGGTAAGTCACTCAGAATCTCGATGTCTGCTTAGGTCAAGATTCTCAGACCAAGTCCCACAGGTTATTTGAAACGTCCAGGGCTCAGATCCCAAATCCCACGAGGAAGAATTTCTCCTTTATCATCCAACCTAATTTTCCCCTGCTGTAACTTTTGTCCTCAGCTTCATATGTGTTCTTCTCCGGGCAGCCTGGTCTGGTGGCTGGCGACCCTGCACACAGCAGGGGGTTGAAACTGGATGAGCATTGTGGTCCTTTTCAACCCAGGCCATTCTAAGAGTCTATGATTCTCTGATGAGTACGACTCCATTTTTCCTGTAATCTCTTTCAGGTATTAGAGTGCTGAAGGAGAAGCTTCTGTTGCCTTCTATTCTCCTGTTTGCTGAAGGCAGCTCCTGCCTCCCCTTGGCACAGTGGTTGCACTCAGAAATGCCACCTGCTGTGCAGGACTCGCGTCCTCCTGCTGCCCACCAGGCCCTTCTGAAGAGCTGCTCTCCAGGCACTTGGCCTCAGGCAGCGCCAACGCAGGGGATGTTCTGCCCCAGGTGCAGGAATTTGCATTGGTTTTTGTTTGTTTGTTTCTTTCACCCTCACCATTCTGAGATGCTGTAACCTCGTGGGATGCAGCTTTGCATTTCCAGGTGAGATTTCTCACAGCTGTTCAACCCCACAGAGCACTAAGAGCTCAGACATGACTCAGTGCCTCCTGAGCCCCACCGGGGGCAGCTGCTGCCTGAGCACTTTGTGCAGCCCACCTGCCCAGCTCACATCTTGTTCCACACCTCACATGTCCAGGCGATGAGCCCTGAGCTGGAGCACTGCCAGACCCTGCAGTGTGCCCTGGGCAGGGAGATGCTGAGGCTGGTGTGACTCCAGTACGGAGCATGTTATTTCAGGCACCCCGTAGGCACACAGACATGCACATATGCCTTAGTCATGATGACTCACACTGATGCAGAGTCAGAAATGAGCAAATCTTAACTCTGGAAGAAATGATTCAGTAGCATAGGGCTAGTTTTAATTCCTATCGTGACATTGCCTAAAGAGGAATGCAACATGCACTGTTTCAATACGTATTTGCCCACTTAATTACACTTGAACAGGGGCAGATAAGTGTGGGCTATCGCCCAGCAGCCAGCAGAATGAAATGCTTCGCTCCTGACACCCTTTAAGCATCCCTGAGAATCTCGTGTCTGGTGGTTGGCGACCCTGCACGCAGCAGGGGGTTGGAACGAGGTGATCATTGTGGTCCTTTCCAACCCAGGCCATTCTATCATTCTATGATCTCTGTCAAAAATATGAAAGCCACAATCCCGCTAACTGGTAAGAATCACCCACAAAGGGGAGAGCTCACAAAGCATGCCAGAAGCCTCCTCGAGTCCTTGCTTTTCAGCTAAGCTGGTGTTGAAGTTAATTAAAGACATCTGTCTGCTCCTCTTGCAAAGCTGCCATCCCCTGGCGTGGTCACAGCGTGACCTTTCTCAGTCAGACCGAGACGTCCTCAATCTGACGGTGACAGCTCAAACCTCCAGCAAAGGAAGCAGTGCATCTCAAGGCCTGTGAGATGCCTTCATCCTGACCTTCTTTTTGCTGGGGATCTTCTTTGGCAACAAGCCCAGAGACCTGAGCTCACAGCCCGACAGTGGGGCTGGGGGCAGATTAACCCCTTTGAGGTCTGTTTGTCAGGATTTTACCTGCCTTGCCCCTTTTCTAATGCCAAAGCATTTGTGATTTGGATTGAGTTCATGCTGTGGTTCTCAGACAGAAGCATTGCTCTGAGATCCAATGCCAAAGACAGACCTGAGTGTTTTTCTGGGAAACAAGAACACAGGGAGAATGTTCACACTGAGGCAAGGGACAGGAAATATTCCGCATCCCTTCTGAGCATTAGGCTGTTATACGACCACAGAGAACATTAAAACTCAGCAACAATAACCAAATCTGGGGCTTCGGGAGGTGAATTCTGTGCTTTCTGTGCCTTGCCTGATGCAGGGGCTGGTAAGTTCAAGCATGTAACTGCTGCATGCTCACATCCCAGGCATAACAGATCAGGATCAGCTCAGTCAGTTGTTTGGAAACGTTTAATAAGGGTGATGAGTCAGCACCTCGGCATTTCATTTCTGTTACAGTAGCCCTGGTGGGGCTGCTGCTGCCTCACGGAGCAGAATGGCATCGCACGGCACAGCTGTCCCCATCAGGACCACGAGGTGTGGCTGTAGGCTCCTCTGAGCTCAGGAGGGTGCAGCCCATGGGTCCCATTTCTCTGCAGTGGCCCAATAATCAGAGCAGGAGCTGCTCCACACTGGGACCATCCCTCGTGCTTGGTGCTGAAACCAAGGGCCAGGTCTTGCATCCAAGGCCAGGTTGGATGGGACCCTGGGCAGCCTGGTCTGATATTAAATGTGGAGGTTGGTGGCCCTGCCTGTGGCAGGGGGGGTTGGAGCTTCATGATCCTTGAGGTCTCTTCCAACCCAAGCCATTCTGTGATTCTGTGGTTCTGAGGTTGTGTGTGGCTCATTCCCAGTAAAACTGCATTCCCATGCAACCTAGTGGTGCTGTACAGCCTGCACCAGCCCTGCTCGTGTACACAACCCAATTTGGAAAGCACCCTTTGCTTTGCCTGCAGGCTGCCAGTGACCTGTGAAGGATATATGGAGAGAAATCAGCAGCTATTAGGAGCACTCCAACTGCGAGATGAATTTTGCTTTGTTCTTAAAGTTTACACTTGGGACACTTCAAGGAAGAGATGGGTTTTCTTCTATCAGGAATGCATATACCCAGGCAAAAACGCAGTGGGTGCTTTGTTGTCATTCCTCAGGAAGGGTTTGTTGGAATCATAGAAGCATTAAGATTGGAAAAGATCCCCGCGATCATCAAGTCCAACTGTCCACCTTCCACCAGTACTGCCCACTAAACCACGTCCCTCAGCACCACATCTCCGTGTTTCTGGAACGCCTCCAGGGGTGGTGACTCCACCACCTGCCTGCTCAGGAAGTGCTCCAATCACTTCCCTGCTCCTGCTGGTCACACTATTTCTGACACAAGCCAGGATGCCATTGGCCCTCTTGGCCACCTGGGCACACTGCTGGCTCACGTTCAGCCGAGCATCAATCAACACCCCCAGGTCCATTTCCTCTACACAGCCTTCCAGCCACTCTGCCCCACACCCGTAGCAATGCATGGGGTTGTGGCCAAAGTGCAGGACCTGGCACTTGGTCTTGTTAAAGTTCATCCCATTAAATCTACCCAGCCCTCCTTCAGCTCCTTGATGTTCTCAGGGTCAGCTGCAGGGCAGCCAGGCAAACCCAACTGACTTCTGCAGACAGAGAAACCCAGTGCGGATGTGTGGGTTGGGCACAGATGCAAGGCTTCCCCACTCAAGGCTTTAGAGGTCATGCTCCAGTGTCCTTACCCCTCCCTACACTTGAGAGCCACAGTACTGGGTTGTTCTCATGGCCACCATGGTAGGAAATGACCATCAAGGTCAACAAGTCCAACCATTGACACGACCTACCAAGTCCCATCACTAAACCATAGAATCAGAGAATCACGGAAACATAAAGGCTGGAAAAGCCCTCTAAGATCCCCAAGCCCCA
>JACDJE010000541.1:167672-205492 GCA_016647715.1 Pavo muticus
AAGATGAATGTGAGCAGCACATTATAAAACAATATTTCCTGTATGATTTCTGAAGCCAAAACCTAATTGTGTATTTACTTTTATTGCATTACCTGAGAGGCCACGCTTGAAAAGCAGAGCAGCCCTACCCGGGAAATGGATATCTGTGGTGTGCCATTTTCTCCCACACAGTGGAATGGATTTCTCATTCTCTTGCCCTCACATGATGCTGCAATGCCAGCTTTTACATCTTACCTTTACACAGTGTAAATAAAACAAGCTCAAAAGGAGAAAAAGAAGAAGAAAAGGGTATGGTTTCTTTGCCAGTAGATCCGTGTAGAGTAGAACTGGAGGCAAAGGTAGCTCTTCATTTCACAGATCAGAACTTAATCACTTGCCAAAATAGAAATTAAAATAGTTTGACTCAAAGCTAGTTTGGATTCCTCCTCCTGAAAACAAGCCGTCTGGAGGCATTGTTCAGAGGAGCCGGAAATGTTTTCTTTCACTCGCAGTGATGAGAAATGTCGGTGTGGTGCACACTGTAGACAAGAGAACACCTCCTGCGAAGGCAGCGATTTCTGCACTTCTTCCTTGGCCATTTAATGTACCATTTGCCCAAGGAGGCTGTGGATGCCCCATCCCTGCAGGCATCCAAGGCCAGGCTGGATGTGGCTCTGGGCAGCCTGGGCTGGTGGATGGTGACCCTGCACATAGAGGGGGTTGGGACTGGATGAGCATTGTGGGCCTTTTCATCCCAGGCCATGCTATGAGTCTATGATTAAGGACACTTGGATCAACTTCCTGTGATTCCTACAGGTGGCAGAGGGGTGAACGCTGCACACAGACGTGCTCTTCCCATGCACCCTCTGTGGATGGTCTGGGATCCACATCCATCGCCCACGGCCCCTCATCCTGCCCTCGTGATGAGCAAAGCAGTCGTTGCTTTGCATTTGGCATGCACAGCATCCCACCTTCCTGAAACAGCAGGGAAGCACCATCCCGGATGCCTCAGAGCCACTCGCACCCCAGCATCAGCTTCTGCTGACCACCGCCCATAGAAATCAAGCAGAGCTTTGCAAGTGCCCTGTATCTAAACCACAAGGTGCCACTGTGCAGTGCTGGTGCCACCATTCCAACCGCAGCCGTGAGCAGACAGCACACTGCACTTCCCCTGCCAGCTCTTGGCAATTCAATGGTACACAATGATCTTGTTTGTAATTGATTTGTCCGTCATTCTTCGTGTCAAGAGCTGGAAAAACTAAGAACTAAGTGCCCTGGACATGGCATCGAGTCCTGAAAAATGCAGTGCACAGAACTCCTGCTCCACGTGGCACTTCTGGAGCCTGTCTGACCTTTCCAGTGTCCTTTGGCACGAGGCAAACTGGACAGCCTCAAGGTTATATCTGATATTGTGCAGCTGAGATTGTGAGCACAGAGGCAAAGACATGGGCCCAGAAGCAGAGACACAAATCAGATTTCTGTCTTGCTTGCATACAAAGCAGCAGGCACCTCATTGAAAAGCAGACGTGTCCGTCCATGGCAAGCTAAGTACTCCTGAAGCAAGCTAACGCTGCAGATAGAAATTGCATTGTGCATTCAGCACAGTCAGGAGAGCTTCTTCTGCAGTGGGTTAATCCACGCACATAGCAGGCAAGTTCCCCTCTCTGCTGGCAGGTTTGTGCACGTGGAGCAGCAGAACTTCCCTCTCCAGACCTGAACGCAACTGGTTCAGACAGTTCATCTCCTACAAACTTTGTTTGTTGGTGTTCTGGTCACGTTTCAGCTTAAGCCTTGCACAGCACCGCAGGATTCTGACTCCTGTATCCTCTGTTTGGCCTTGTTCCTTGTGTGCCCATCTCACCTTACCCAGCATGCTGAGCATTTTGCCTCCCTGTTGCTAAATCCCATCACTTCCACAATGAAACAATAGCAAGTCATAGGGAATTCATCAGCATAATATCCCAAAACAGCACCTGGGCTGTGCAGGTGGGACGTGATGGGAGTGGGCTGCGGTGGGCTGTGGTCATAGAATCCTAGAATGGCCTGGGTTGAAAAGGCCCACAATGCTCATCCAGTTCCAACCCCCTGCTGTGTGCAGGGTCGCCAACCAGCAGCCCAGGCTGCCCAGAGCCACATCCAGCCTGGCCTTGAATGCCTGCAGGGATGGGGCATCCACAGCCTCCTTGGGCAACCTGTTCCAGTGCCTCACCACCCTCTGGGGGAAAAACTTCCTTCCTTCCCGGGTGGTGCCCAGAGAAGGGATGTGGGCTTCTCAGTGCCCCAGATGATCCCAGGAGACCACGGGGGGTTGTTGGTACTGTGATGCTCAGAGCACCTCACTGAGCTGAGCGCCAGGAGAGCCTTCTGGCATAGAATCACAGAATGGTTGGAGTTGGAAGGGACCCTTTAAGGCCATCGGGTCCCACTCCCTGCGGTGCACAGGGACACCCACAGCTCCATCAGTGCTCACAGCCCCATGCCCTGACCTCGGGTGTCTGCAGGGATGGAGCACCACCACCTCTCTGGGCACCCTGTGCAGTGCCTCACTAAATTAAGGCACAGCCTTCCATTTCAGCTGAGTTTTGATGCTGCAGAGGCAGTTTGGGCGGTGGCGCAGCCATGAGGCAGTGCTGCAGGTCCGCCACTGGCATTAAAGGGTTTTCCTGCTCAGAGAGGTGCTGCTGATTCAGTTCTGCAGAACTGCTGCACAGGAGCAATGAATCATAGAATCAAAGAATCATAGAACCATAGAATGGCCTGGGTTGCAAAGGCCCACAATGCTCATCCAGTTCCAAACCCCTGCTGTGTGCAGGGTCGCCACCCAGCAGCCCAGGCTGCCCAGAGCCACATCCAGCCTGCCCTCGAATGCTCAGGGCAGGATGCCCACTCCTAAACCAAACCTACTGCGAAACATCAGCCCGGAGCTGAAAGATGCACACGAGGAAATTCTTGTGCTTTGCGCAGGGGTGAGAGAGATGCAGATTTGGGGGGATGAACTGAACCCAAATTAGTGCTTTGACCTGATGTAAATTAAATGCTGGAAACCAAAGCTGAACTGAGATCAGTTTTTTCTCTCAGCACTATTCTGGGATGGGTGGTTTCTGGCCAAAGGAAGGGCACAGTCACTGCACTATGAGCTGCCGGAGCTCCGTGTGCTGCCAGCTCTGCTCTCCTCGGAGCTCCGTGCCTGCGCTGGGTTCATCCTCACAGCACTTCTGGAATGAGTGAGATGTGATCCATTTCAGAACGCAGACGGTTTCTTGCTGAGTTATTTGTTGAAATTTGGGATGCACAAACAGCCAGGAGTGCCAGGGTCTGCGCAAGTGAAAGACATGAAGTGCTACAGCAGCCGTCGGGGGCAGCATTCATTACAGCAGCTCAGGCTTAAGGCAGAGCAGCTGCTGCACTGAGATGGGCTCTCAGGGGCTGTTTGCACTCTGTCCGTGCTGCTGCAGAAGCTTAGAATGGCTTCGAATCATTTTGGGTGGTTTTGGATATTACTACAAGAACTCAAAGGGAAGGGGTGGTTTAATGTCAGAAGAGCTGACAGTGAATGTGATCAGCCCTACGACTGCTGCCTGGAAATGCTTTGGGGCTGCACTGGGCTGCTCCAAATGTCCCCCAACTTCTGCCCACTGCTGCAGCTCTTCTCTGGGAGCATCCTGCTCTGCTCCCTGCAGCAGCCGATGCAAAGAGTGCCCAAGTGCTTCTGCAGCCCTTGGCTGTGCACTCCAGGAAAACAGCCACTCTGCAGCAAGAATTTCCTTAGGGCCCAGTACCAGCTTGTCTCAATGCTCAGTCCCTGCTTCCCAGATGCTAGAGCTCTCAGTAGTGCGTGACTGCACTGCTATCAGATCCTGAAGTGCAGGATCTCAGGCCCACAGAGGTGTACGTTATTCCTCCAAATGAGTTGAAACTGCCTTTCCCAATGCTGTGGATGCCCCATCCCTGCAGGCATTCAAGGCCAGGCTGGATGTGGCTCTGGGCAGCCTGGGCTGCTGGTTGGCGACCCTGCACACAGCAGGGGTTGGAACTGATGATCACTGTGGTCCTTTTCAACCCAGGCCATTCCATCATTCTATGATTCTATGAAAAGACCACTGAGATCATCAAGTCCAACCGCCAGCCCAACTCTCTTTGGAAGTTTTTCACCCAGCTGTTCCCTTAAAGCACAGACAGATGTTATGTGGTTAAGGAATAAGGAGACTCCAGGCATGCCAATCTGCAACACTTGCTTTTATTTCTGTGTTATTCCTTCTGGAGACTTTTCTAGTTCAGTGATTTTTAATAAAGAAGCAATTCCTGCAACGAGCCCCATTATGCATCTGTGATTAGAGCAGGTTTATTACACTCCTTGTCTCCTGACTCCAGCACAGACACTGAGATCTGCATCACGCCACAGCAGAATCCTCACCGGGGGGTCCCATAGATGGCACTGCTGGGGTGGGTCCTCCCCTCCATGGGCACCCTATTTCTGCAGCCAAGCAGAGTGCCTGGCATTTGGCTTCTGGGTTACATGGAATTACAGAATCATTGAGGTTGAAGAAGACCTGCGAGATCTCCAGACCCAGACCCAGCCCATCCCCAGCACGCCCACTGACCACATCCCTCAGTGCCACATCAGCCCTTTTCATGACATCTCCAGATGGGGGGACATGGGACATCTTCAGGGACGTCCTCAACAGACCGCTGGGGAAGTCACGGTGGGGATGTGGGGTGCCCTATGTGCGGGGCTGCAGATTTCCTCACAGTGCCTGAAATGGATCAAAGAAAGATCTGGGCGTTGGAGTCCCACAGAGGCATTCCTTACACGCGGCTCTCACTCCTGCAGCAGACGCCTGGTGGGGCAGAGGAGCATTTTCACCACCTTCTCTCTTATCTGCCGCGTCCGCACGCCGTACACGATGGGGTTCAGCAGCGGGGGGAAGAGCACATAGAGGTTGGCCAGAAGGATGTGGACGTGGGGCGGGATGTCCCCCCCAAAGCGGTGCGTTAACACGGTGAAAAATGCAGGAACATAGAAAAGGAATATAACGCAGACGTGGGAGATGCAGGTGCTGAAAGCCCTGGAGCGGGCTGTCCTGGATGGGAGTCTGAATACTGCCAGGAGGATCAGGATGTAGGAGGCAGCAATGAGAGCAACGTCCAGCACGACGGCTGCGAAGGGCACGGCGAGGCCATAGAGGACGTTGGCGGAGATGTCGGCGCAGGCCAGGCGGGCGATGCCCATGTGCTCACAGTAGGTGTGCAGGATGATGCTGTGCCCGCAGAACGGCAGCCGCCGCAGCAGGAACACGCAGGGGAAGATGATGCAGAAGCTGCGCAGCGCAGCCCCCAGCCCCACTTTGGTGACGGTTGCGGGCGTCAGCACGGCCGCGTAGCGCAGCGGGTGGCAGATGGCCACGAAGCGGTCGAAGGCCATGGCCAGCAGGATGACGGACTCCGCTGAGAAGCTGAAGTGCAGGAAGAACATCTGCGTCAGGCAGGCACCGGAGGAGATCTCCCCGGCACGGAACCAGAAGAGGGCCAGCATCTTGGGCACGGTGGTGGTGGACAGCATCAAGTCGGCGGCAGCCAGCATGCACAGGAGGAGGTACATGGGCTGATGGAGGCTCCGCTCTGCCCTCACAACCAGCAGCAGGATGCTGTTCCCCAGCAGGGCAGCCAGGTACATGGAGCAGAAGGGGATGGACAGCCACACGTGCAGCTTCTCCATGCCCGGGATGCCAACCAGCACGAATGTAGCTGGGATCGAGCTGGTAAGGTTGGATGGTGTCATGAGGTGCACTTGATAGCAACGACAGAAAGCACTGCAGAATGGCATTCCATAGAATGGTTGGTGTTGGAAGGGACCTCTGAAGGTCGTAGAAAGAATCATTCAGACTGGAAAAGACCACTAAGATGAACGAGTCCAACCCCAACCCATCCCTGCATGTCCACTACCCACGTCCCTCACTGCCACGTCTCCATGGTTCTTAAACACCTCCAGGGACAGCAACTCTACCACCTCTCATGGTCATTTGTCCAGCCCCCACAATGAACAGCTCAGAGCCCCATCCAACCTGACTTTGGGTGTCTCCAGGGATGGGGCACCCACCACCTCCCTGGGCAACCTGTGCGGTGCCTCACCAGCTTTAGTGTAAAACACTTCCTCCTTATACCCAATCCAAATCTCCTCTCTTTTTGTCTGAAACCATTTCCCCTTGTCCTATCACACAGACTCTGCTCAGACACATCTGCCATGCTCGAGGCCTTCCACCACTACCAAATACCACCTCCGAGCTGTGAGCAGCACAGCCATGGGCACCATCCACAGTTCTGAAGACCCCTGGGCTGCAGCGCACTGCAGCAGGCACTTGTATGTTCCTGCTCCTACTGTGTGCCAATGGCAGCGTCCAAATTCTCCCTTCACTTGATTTTAACATGATATAAATGCATTTTTTCCACCAAGTACTTCCATGTAGACCAGAGTGAACGGAGACGGAACCAACCCACTCTGCACAATACCTGACACAGATGTACTGCCTGCCTGGAGCAGAGGGAAGAGGTCAGACAACAACAGGAGAGGAAGGCCAGGTGCCAGCAGGGCTGCACAAGTTGTTCTCAGACATCAGCACCTGCAGAGGGGATAAGTGGGATTTCCAATTTCCTGGGCACACACAAGGTTAGGGCACAATCAGCTCTAGGCCTGAAGCAGCTGCCCATGCTTCATCCTTGTCTCCAGACCTCTCTTCCTCTTTCCTTTTGGCGTCAGGGCTGAAGAGCTCCCAGTTTAGTTTGCTCTGCACCTCACGGGCAGAGTGGAATTAAAATGTAATGAGGAACTGGAAAGACCTTTGGGGCAGGGGAAGAGCGGCGCTGCCCTGCTCAGGTTCAGAGGAGGCAGAGTCAGACCCAGCCTCACAAACTGTGGCTGGATTCCTCATTTCCAGCAGCTTCTGCAATAGCAGTCAGCTCTGAAATACCCAAACTCAGAACTGGAATTGCTCCTAACACAGCTGAGATGAGGAAGTGAGGTGCTTAAAAACAAACCTGTGGGGTTACTGCGCTCCAAAACTTGGCTCCATGTATGAGAAAGCAACTGCATTTTTTGAGCTGGAGATGGTTCCTCAGGGAGCAGCTTCAGGTCTGAAGGGAAATCCAAGGAGCTGCTGTGTAGGAACAAAGCATCAATTCCATATAAATATTGCATGAAATAAAAAGAGATGTGGCATATTGAGACCTCACTGTGGCCTTCCTGTACTTGAAGGGAGCGTCTAAACAGGAGGGGGACAGCTGTTTGTGAGGGTGGGTAGTGACAGGACAAGGGGGAATGGTTTGAAAGTGAGACAGGGGAGGTTGAGGTTGGATATCAGGAGGAAGTTTTTCCCCCAGAGGGTGGNAAAACCCCATATCATGCTGACTATTCAGACGTGGATCGTCCTTCAAATGTATATTGCACCTGAAAGGAGAGGGAAAAACATTTAAGCACTGAAATTGAGACATGGTCAAGCACTGGTTTTCTACACTCCAGGAAATGCTTCAGAAAACTCATCCCACCATCTCAGCCATGGCCTCACTGCCTCATATATCTTCCATTCTGTCAATAGATTGGTATGTGTCAGTCCTGCCTGCTTTGTGACTGTTCCGCCTGGCGGGGAAGCTGGTGCTGTAATGGGCATTGGCAGCTCCCAGCCTGAGTGCCACAGCGAATTACACCAAGCTCGAAAGTCATTGCATGTGACCCAAATCTTAGGATCTCGTATGCAAAACAACTGGGATGCACCGATCCAGGAGGAGCAATACGTTCTGTGGCTGCCACGTTCACTTCGGGTCACAGAACCTTCTTGAAAGGCAAAATGCATTAATTCCAGCTCGACAAAGGTGAAGGTCTTGATTTCCAAGATGGGAATGTTGTTAAGAAGAAAGGCCTGGGAGCAATAGGGTGTGCTCTGGTTTTGAGGGGTTTTTTTCGCTCGTGCTTTGTGCCCTCTGGGATTTCCCTGGAGTTTTTGCTCATCCCGGGATGCTGAGTCCAACTCATCCCGGGATGCTGAGTCCAACTCATCCCGGGATGCTGAGTCCAACTCATCTTGGGATGCTGAGTCCCACTCATCCTGGGATGCTGAGTCCAACTCATCCTGCTCTGCTGCCCAGTTCTGCTTTCTGGAGTGACTCCTCCTTGGGTCACCCTTGGGACTGGCTTATCCAGCAGCATCTGAATCCACCTGGTTAGAGTCACCAGTTTGAAGAAACGGGTTGAAAACAGATACAGCCATAGTGGATAGACCCACAACTTACTTGTTCAGGGCCAGATAACCTCAAGCCTCTAAAAGATGGCCATCTGGTTGCATATGGTCACCTTCTGTATCCAACGGAGAATGAAGTGCTATCAGTTTACCTGCTCTGTCCTATGCATCTTAGGATGGGGCAAATAAACCCATGGCAATGCTTATTTCTCTGAAGGGAAGCAGCCTTCATGCCAGAAGAGCAGAGTGCCTGATGCTGTGTTTTTGATAGAGAGATGTCCTCCATGCAAAGCAATGCGTATAAGATCCTAACAGCCTTCCTGCTTTGGTCGGGTTAAAATAGTTTAAGGTGAGGGAAATCAACATTAGATAGTGATAGAACAGGGGGGAATGGTTTTAAACTAAAGGAGGAAAGGTTTAGATGAGATGTCAGGGGGAAGCTTCTCACTGTGTGGGTGGTGGGGTGGTGGAACAGGCTGCCAGAGAGGCTGTGGATGCACTGCACTGCACAGGAGCTGCTCTCAGGCAGAAAGACATCAAGGAAGGCCGAAAGGGCTCTGGGAGGGGACATCCCATCTTTCTGTCTGGTCCCAGCCATCAGGCTCTCTCTGCACAAGGGAGAAGTTGTTTCATGCAGCACAACACAAAGGCAAGTTGAACCCAAACGCATCGTTCACCAACGTAATGCAATCCCAGCCCACAGCAGCCTTCTAATTTTGCTCTGTAATTTTCACTAGCAATGTGGAGATCAGCACAGCAGCTTCACTGCAGAGCTGGAATCCATACTGACAACAGGGATTTGCCCAGGTCTGCCCTCTACCTGCCTCCAGCACAGCAGTGCGTCCCAGGGCAGAGGCCAGAAAGAAGCTTTGCTCATCAGTGCTGTGCAACCACTGGAGGAAGTCATAGAACCATAGAATGGCCTGGGTTGAAAAGGACCACAATGCTCATCCAGTACCAACCCCCTGCAATGTGCAGGGTCACCAACCAACAGCCCAGGCTGCCCAGAGCCACATCCAGCCTGGCCTTGAATGCCTGCAGGGATGGGGCATCCACAGCCTCCTTGGGCAACCTGTTCCAGTGCCTCACCACCCTCTGGGGGAAAAACTTCCTCCTAAGATCCAACCTCAACCTCCCCTGTCTCACTTTCAAACCATTCCCCCTTGTCCTATCACCATCCACCCTCATCAACAGCCGTTCCCCCTCCTGTTTATAGGCTCCCTTCAAGCACTGGAAGGCCACAATGAGGTCTCCCTGGAGCCTTCTTTTCTCCAAACACAGAGCATTGTGGTCAGAGAGCATATGGGGGAATGGCTGACCTGTAAAGGCTCCCAGCAAACACAGAATGTTGCCTGTTTCGCTGTATGGACATAAACCAGGCTCCACTGAAGAGCCATATTCTTAGGGCTCTGGATAAGAGCCCAGGTCATACATGTGGCTTTCAGTGCTGAAGGGAACACTCAAAGAAATATTTCAGGGACAGAACATTGAGTATTCTCAGAAATTTCCCCCAGATCTGACTGGTTTCCCCTTGCTCCATTTAGCATAGCCCATGGACCCCTCGGCTTCCCAAATCTCACATCCACCACTTCCCTCCTATCAGCTGCAAAGACTGCTCTGAACCTCTCCAAAGCTGTGCTTGGGGGTTTTAATGGCCCAGCAATTGGTTTATCTTCGCTCTTCTCCACGTTACCTGCTGAGTTTGTTCCCCTCTGCGTTCTGTGTGCTCCTTTTGCTGTCTCGACCTGACAGCCTTCAGTACCTCTCACCTTCCACATACCTTTACGGGCACAAGAGGGAATTTGGGAAGATGCAACAAAAATAAGCAGAAGAAAGGTTAAAATAAACAAAATAAATCAACAGTAAACGAGTAAACCAAAGGCAGGGCAAAAAGAACCGTGCAAGAAGGAAGGGTGCGAGCCAGGGCTCTGCAGTCTGGAAGGGAGATGGCTGCCATGGAGGGGGTCAGCAGTATCTTGAAGATGGCATTTAGGTGTAATTGCTTGCTGTCTCTTTCAATACAAGAGCTAAAACACATTAAAATAGCAGGTGGCAAATTTAAAACCAATTACATGAGTTGTTTTTCACTCAATAGGATTAAGCTTTGGAACATTTTGTCGGAGTGAGCTGCAGGGACCAAAACTCTGCAGGAGTCCAACTGAGCAACAGGACAAAGCTGCAGAAAAAAGACAAATCCATTAAGGAATACTCAACACAAATCCCTGTTCGTGGTTCAGGATGTTCCAGAGCCTCAGGTCAGTGGAGGCACACAGAGCCGTGAGCCCTCCGTGCCTGCTGTGTGCTGACTCCTGCACCAAACGCCGCCAGGCTGCAGGATCCATCCCCATGGAGCATCATCAGACAAGGAAATGGGACGTGGGGCTGGGAGAGCTCATGGGGAGTGAAGGGTGGGAGACATTTGCTGTCACCTCACTGGGCACACAGGAGTGATGGAGCTCCCAGCTCAGCGGGAGCTGCTTTGCACCAGGAGATGCTGTCCATGGACCCCCTGTAAGAAAGGCACTCATGGTCCCCCCTGTAAGAAAGGCACTCAGGCCCTGTGGGGTATCATTTAGAACTCTTTTTATCAGAGCTATTTTACAAAGAGAAGACCATATAGACAACCTCACGTTCCTCCAGGTGCTGAGAGCTCTGAGCAGTGCAGCACTGAGCGCTCCTCTGGTCAGCCTGCAGCCACACAGACCCACTTGAGAAAAGGTTACACCATTTGGGGCGTTTGAGTTACTCTGCCAAAACCCATTGCCACAACCAGAGCTTCAGCAAGGATCCCTCAATGCAACAGGCAGAAAGTGTGAGCAAGGCTGGGGGGCCGCAGCACACACGGCAGCAAAGAGGAGGCACATCTGGCACCTGTGTGCACCTGCACCGTGCACAAAGCAGGCACTGATGGCTGGAATGTGGTCGGGGCAGATAAATGCATCCATCTCAGCTGGGCACAGCACATGGATGAGCTTTAATGCCATGGACGTCCAGGAGCCACGGCTGTGCCCACCCCAGCATCACCCATCAGACAGCAGCAATCCTGCTAGAGCACGAGGGCTTTATGCCCCAGTTACAGGAGAGTTAGAAAGTATTAGACTGGGAGGGATCGCTGTGATTGTTTGTTCTGACACCCCTCATCACACTCACAGAAGGATTTCATATCCGATTCCCTTATCAAGATCATCATGCTTTTCAGACAACACACACGTCACACATTTGTCTTCTGGTTATGGATGTTTTATCCCACGGACACAGAAGAAAGGGAAGAATTATCAGCAGCATGTTTATTAACCACGGCTCTGAACCTGAGTAATTTATGAGAGCTACATCACTTACACGTGTCGCTGCACAGCTGCGTGTTCTCTGCCCTGAAATGCACACGCATTTCTTACCTCAGGGCAGAACCTCCTGGTCCATCACATGGCTGTCCAACAGCTCCTGTTGTCACACATTCACCCTGTGGGCAACCCAAGGCTGGAGGCTGCTCACCTCCTGCTCCCCGTTCCTCTCACGTGCATTTACATTGCATCCCTTATGGGGAGCTGAGCCATTCTTTTGGTGTCAGGACCGATCCGAGCCTCCACCAGCCCATCTGCTGCTTCCTGCCCATTTTGGATGTCTCTGATTTAGGTTTCTCTCTCTCTACAGTGCCAGCTGTGATGAGTATTTTCTGGGTGAACGACTGCTCAGGGTTACCTTATTCATTCCTCCTCATTCTTAGAGTCCTCAGTGCTCCTGGCCATGGCTTTTGATGGCTACGTGGCCATCTGCTACCCACGAAGATACTCCTCCATCCTCACCCTAGCCAGAATAGGCAGGACTGGGCTGGCTACCCCCTGCAGATGTCAGCTGGGTGTGCTGCCATCACTCTTCTTGCTGAGAAGGCTGCCATTCTGCTGCTCCCAGCTGCCCTCCCACGCCTGCTGTCTGCACCAGGACCTGGTCAAGCTGCTGTGTGCAGAATCACGTTCAGTATTACGTACACATGAGCTGTGGTCATCCTCACAGTGCTGCTAGTTCCACTGCTTCCTGTTCTGTCATATGTTGTGATTTGTAGGACAGTTCTGGGCACTGCATCCCAGAAGAAGCATCTCAAGCTTTTGAACAACTGCTGGTCCCATATCCTGGCAATCCCCATCCTGTACATCCCCATGGCTGGCCTGTCTGAGGCTCACAGCTTTGGCAAACACGATTCTCCCCTCATTCACATCCTCATGGCCAGCGCCTACCTGCTGGTCAGCCCCATGCTGAACCCCATCATCCGCAGCATCAAAACCAAAAAGATCTGCAGGGGGTCCCTCAAGGTCCTCACGTCAAGGAGGAGCCTCTCTACCACAGCACACAAAGTGCCCTCACAAACTGCTCACCACAGACTGCTGGGATGCACTCATTGTGCCATATTTGCTGACTGATAGTATACTTCTGAGTGAAGATAGAAGCAATTGATATTCATATTGAATTCGCTGGCTATTTAATCTTAAACCAGAGTCCACGCTCTTTTATCCTGTGACGTATCAGATAATTCTGTCTGCATCAAGAGAGATGTTATCCCCACTGCCCACTGGAGAAGCTCATGCTCTAGGCAAACTTCACCATGAAAGGTGTTTCTTCCTCTTGAAAACACATTTGGTAAATGCAATTTGCTCAGGTGTTCGCGATGAGTGCTGTCATGAAGAACTAAACTCCAGACTGAGACATAATTCAGCAGGTGATTAAACCTGAGTAGCTGGTCTGAAGCCACCAGAAACCAAAGAAAGCACAAAGCCTTCAACATCCCCGGACTATCTAAACGTGGGCGAAAGCAACAGTCTGGACTGAATATCTGCCCACCCTTCTTTCATGGAAGCCCAAGGTCTGCCGTGGGGAGTTCAGCCTTCCCGGGCACGCAGCTCCCCGGTAGCACCGTGGATGGCAGAGCGGCAGGACGGCGGAGCCGACTCATCGGTCCAGCTGGGAGCTGGGGTGGTGTAGCTGTGGGTCTGTGAGGCACACCAACTCCCTGCTTGTCAGTAGCATTACGATGGGATGCATTTGTGAGGTTCTGGATGAGGAACTGACTCCATGCATGTTTTGTTGAGAACAGTCTTCCTTTATTTATCCTCCCCCAGTACGTTAAATGTGTCTGTGCAGATAGATGCACTCCAGGTAAGTCACTCAGAATCTCGATGTCTGCTTAGGTCAAGATTCTCAGACCAAGTCCCACAGGTTATTTGAAACGTCCAGGGCTCAGATCCCAAATCCCACGAGGAAGAATTTCTCCTTTATCATCCAACCTAATTTTCCCCTGCTGTAACTTTTGTCCTCAGCTTCATATGTGTTCTTCTCCGGGCAGCCTGGTCTGGTGGCTGGCGACCCTGCACACAGCAGGGGGTTGAAACTGGATGAGCATTGTGGTCCTTTTCAACCCAGGCCATTCTAAGAGTCTATGATTCTCTGATGAGTACGACTCCATTTTTCCTGTAATCTCTTTCAGGTATTAGAGTGCTGAAGGAGAAGCTTCTGTTGCCTTCTATTCTCCTGTTTGCTGAAGGCAGCTCCTGCCTCCCCTTGGCACAGTGGTTGCACTCAGAAATGCCACCTGCTGTGCAGGACTCGCGTCCTCCTGCTGCCCACCAGGCCCTTCTGAAGAGCTGCTCTCCAGGCACTTGGCCTCAGGCAGCGCCAACGCAGGGGATGTTCTGCCCCAGGTGCAGGAATTTGCATTGGTTTTTGTTTGTTTGTTTCTTTCACCCTCACCATTCTGAGATGCTGTAACCTCGTGGGATGCAGCTTTGCATTTCCAGGTGAGATTTCTCACAGCTGTTCAACCCCACAGAGCGCTNGGGTGCAGTTACACCCAAAGCAGAGCTCCTCCTGCCCAACCCGCGGTGCTGAGCTGCAGATGGATGAGGGCACACTGCGCCTCGGGGGGGCACCGCAGCGCAGCCCCTCCTGCTCTGATCGCTGCCCTACACCTCGCAGACACAGGCAGAGCGTTAAGGAAGCAGTTTTCTGCTGTCCTCTGGAACTTCTTCCTCCTAAAATCGGTGTCAGAGCTGCAGGCAATGCACGGCCCCAGCAGCTGTGCCTGAGGATGCTGTCCCGGGTTCAGCGGGATGGAGTTGGTTTTCCTAGTGTGATGCTGTGCTTCGGCTGCAGAAAACCAGGCAAACCCAGCTGATCATACGCCAGCATTTCAGCTGGTGCTGCACAGAGCCGAGGATGTGTCAGCCTCTCACACTGCTCTGCCAGCGGGGGGCTGGGGGGGCACGGGGAGCGGGGAGAGGGCAGAGCCGGGACCCAAAGCGCCCTATGGCATGGCAGTGTGGCAATGTGCTGAGCAACAAAAGTGGGGAGTGCCGGGGGGCTGCATCTGCTCAGAGACCGCCGGGCATCACTCAGCAGATGGTGACTTATTCTCGTTTTTCGTTGCTTCTTCCCCTTTCTTACCCAACTGCCCTCCGAGTTCTCGCACTTTTACCTTATCTTGCTTCTCCACGCACCTCACGCGGAGCAACGAGCGGAGCAGCGGCACCGCGAAGCCCCCCGTCCGGGCACGGAGCTCCGGGAGGACGCACCGCGGGGCCGGAAGGGTTCGCTGCTGCCTTTCTGTCTCGAGAATGGAACCGACGGAAGCGCTTCCCAGCACTGAAGGGATGAGCGGGGCCGGGGATGCTATGCGGCCTCCCCCGCACCCGTCTCGCTCAGTTCCCGCTGCCCGGAGCGCAGCTTCCAGCTAAAAGCGGGGAGGGAAGGAGCGGGTTTCGCATGGGATGCGGCACCTCCGCGCCGGGCTCGGCCCCTGCGGTCCCGGGGCTCCGAGCCGGGCCGGGCTGCGGTGCAGCTCTTGTACCCGCACCGTGCTCACCGCCCGTCCCCAGGGCCCCGCAGTGCCGCGGGGAGCCCGCAGGAGGGGCTGCTTCAGCTCATCCGAAGGGCCGAGCAACCAGAGGTACAGAGAGGGTGCGGGTGCTTTTGCAGAGAGCTTAATGCTCGTTTGGCAGTCTGCTGTTTGCGTGGATGCGTGATGTTCCCGGTGATTATCACAATAAAGCAGTGTGGAGAAGGTCCCCGTGGCCGTGAGAGAGACTCCTGGGTGGGATGAGGCCGCCAGGTGGGGGGGGAAGAGTTGCAGAGCTGTCCTTGAAGGGGTGATGGGCACTGCTGCCCTCGGTGACCCTCCTGGAGCCCCCCACCATGGTTGCTTTCTGCACGTCATCAGACTCCCAGGAACAGAGAGTGGTGGGTGTCCCATCCCTGGAGACACCAAGGTGAAGAGACAGAGCTCTGAGCAGCTGATGGAGATCATAGAATCCTAGAATGGCCCGGGTTGAAAAGGCCCACAGTGCTCATCCAGTCCCAACCCCCTGCTATGTGCAGGGTCGCCAACCAGCAGCCCAGGCTGCCCAGAGCCACATCCAGCCTGGCCTTGAATGCCTGCAGGGATGGGGCATCCACAGCCTCCTTGGGCAACCTGTTCCAGTGCCTCACCACCCTCTGGGGGAAAAACCTCCCCCTAATATCCGACCTCAACCTCTTCTGTCTCACTTTAAAACCATTCCCCCTTGTACTAAACGGGTATGGGTGTCCCTGCACATTGCAGGGCAGTAGGACCAGATGGCCTTTAAAGGTCCCTTCCAACTCAGATGGATGATTTTATGGTTCTGTTCAATGATTCTATGGCCATGGCTGCTGCATGGCTCCTGAGTGAGTGACAATGGGGACGTGGTGCCACAGGGGTTGGTGGCCGTGTGTGGAACCAGGACCGTGTCCCTTGCAGGTTGGTGGCTGCTGGCAGAGAGCAGGGCATGGAAACGTGAGTCTGGGGACAGGGGGAGAATGGGGAGAGAGGGAGGGGAGCGTGGGCAGGGAGCCAGCAGAGCCAGCAGGGGGGCACCCCTCAGCCCCCCAATAACTACACCCATGTGGGCACTGGGGGACCCCGCTGATACTCCCATACTCATGGTGAGCTGGCAGCCCCCAGCCCCGGATGGACCACATCCCTGTGGCTGAGGCTGGTATTGAGAGGGAAGGCCTGAAGCCAGCAGTAGATTGAGGACAGCTCATCAGCTCCTGCCAGGGGTGGGAGCTGGCCTTATCACAGCTGGTCACATGGGGAATGGGGTCTGCTGCCAAGAGGAACGCCTCCAGCCTCAGCCTAACAGGCACCCGGCACATCACCCTGCACCAGTCCTCCCAATGCCTCCAGAAAGAGAGAAAGGAGACATTTGTTGTGAGGAGGGATAGAGAGAGGAAGGATGAATTTGTCCATTCAAAGGGCTTCAGAACCACAGAGAGGAAGAGGAGGTGGGAGGAATGGATAGAAACCTCCTGTGGGATGTGCTGTAAGAGGAGGGTGCTGGGAGAGCAAACATCTGCAAAAGAAAGGAGTGGGAAACCTGGAGTGGGAGGAAGGAAGCTCAGCATGTGTGCCAGAAGGGGAGGGCAGGAGCAGGAGGGGAGGAGGTGATGGGCTGGGCAGAGCTGGGAGGGGGCACAGGGAGGGGTCTGAACTGATCCCTGTGGCTGGGAGCACGGAAACGGATCTGGGAGGGCACAGCCACAATTGCTCCCTCTGCCTGAGACCCCGAAGCCCTAAATGTCCCCATCATTTATCGTGGTTTGTGTCCCAAGGGCTCTGAGAAGCACTGTGGCACAGCTCCATCCACAGCCTCGGGCTCACACACAGCAAAGCAAAGGGGGAATACAGAAACCTCTGCACCAATGGGTGGGTCAAACCCAACTGTGAATGCGTTGGGGATAAAAACGTCAAAGTGCCAATGGGCTCTTGGAGTATTGGAGTCCAAATGGGAGCCAAGCCCCTTTACCATCCTGTCTGCAGCATCTCCAGACCTCAGTTCCTAAGCTGCTAAAAGGTGCTTTTCCCTTCTCTGGTGGCTTTGCTGTCATGTTTTCACCTGTGTACACGTCCTGTTTGTAAATGGGCAGCACCACATTCAGGGAGGGCCTTCCCCATTTCAAAACAGTCCTCAGTTCTATTTGTTCTCAGTGCAAGAAATCCTTGCAGCTAAGGGGGAATTAATCATCACGGATGCAAGAATGCTACAGCACACAGGGTAGTATGTGCCTTGCTGCTTTTAATGTGTGATGAGACTGAAACACGATCAACAACCACGTTTCACTGCTGGGATGAACCAGTTGCTGCATCTGGTTGGATGGAGGTTCCTTTGCCAGCACCTCAGCTGCTGTGCTGATCTCCCCCCCTGTATCAGACACAGAAGGCAATTTGGCCTTTGGTCCCGGAAGCCCACGGCACGGAGCTGCCTATGGCTGCTGCTCTTGCATCTCTGCCTGCTCTTCTTCCTCACTCTGCTCTGACTCCAGGCTCACATCCTCCACCCCGCTGCTCTGTGATGAGCTCTCCATGCTCTCCAGCTCCACGGGCGCCTCGCCCAGGCTGAGGATGAAGTCGGGCACCTCCGCATGGAGGGTGTTGAGCCCCAGCTGGACCTGCAGCAGCGCCTGCAGTGCCCGGGGGTTCCTCAGCAGCGATGAGATCTCCGCGTTCTCCATCTCCAAGGGCAGCTGCTGTATGCTTTGGTTTTCAGGTGGGGAGTTTCCATCCCTCAGTGTGTGATCGCCATTAAGCACCATTTGCACCGGGCTGCTGGGGTTTGTTATCGCGCTTTCCAGGTCGTGCATGAGCTCCGCGTTCTCTGCCAGCTGCTGAACCATGCTCTGCACCCCTCCCTGGCTGGGCTCCACCACGGCTGCTGCAGGCCCCAGGTTCATCTCAAGAAGACCATCACCACCGCTGGCCAAGTGCTCGTCCCATTCATAGGCATTATTGCTGCCTCTGTTGGGCTGCGGATCCCAGGGGTTGGGCAGCGGCCGGCGGTTCTCGGTGCAGGCAGGCAGCCTGGCTCCTCCTGGGGCTGGGTTACTGTCCAGGCCAGCAAACACATTGTCCTCCATCTGTGTCTGCACTGCATCCAGGATGGGCTCCTCGATTTCTCTGTACAACTGCTCCAGAATGCTGTACCCCCCAGGGATGCTTTCAAGGTTGTTCATGGCCAGGTCGTGGTTCCGTATCATCTCCTGCATCACAGCTCGGCTGCTGCAGGCCTCCAGGATGTCCTGGGCTGTGTGAGAGCTGGTGAGCACGCGGCTGATCTCGGGGTTTTGCTCAGCCAGCTGCTGCATCTGGGGGTTGGATGCGACGATATCACTGAGCAGGTTGGGATTGGAGAGGATGCTCTGTGCCACCTCGCTCAGCAAGCTGTCCATGGACACAGCGGGGACTTGGATGCTGCTCACCACCTCCGCCACATCTGCCGAGTCCAGCCCTAGGATGTTGCTGCCCGTCACCCCCAGGAGGAAGCCCAGCAAGAACATGTTGTTGTTGATGGCGTTCAGGTCCAGCTCCGAGTTGATCATCCTCAACAAGAGGTCTTCCGTGGTCTGGGCCACTATTTCCTGGCTGGAGTTCAACAGCCCCGGCACATTCTGAGGGATCAAGATCAGGCTCTGCAGGTCAGCCGTGCTCTCCAGGAACAAACTGGGACCGCTGTGGCTGGGAGGCTGCACGAGGGCAGCTGCAGCTCCTTGGTCTGCCAGGCCGTCCTGCTGTCTCGCTGGGGATCTGATGACGAGGTGGATGCTGGCCCCGTTGTGAACTCGGTGCTGGCTCAGGGTGTCGTGGTCTTTGAGGACCTTCCCAGCAAATATCAGCACCAGCAGATCAGGGGGAGTTTGGAAACGCGTGGCAATGTCTTCCTTGAACTGCTGGATGGTGCTGCTCTGAGCAACCTCAAAGTGCTCCTTCTGCTTCAGGGTCTTCACCACCACACTGATGACATCTGCAGAATCCGTGGTGACGATGGGCCGACCTGCGCCTGCCGCCCCTTTGTTCTCTGACATGATGGTGGCTCTGCAACCAGGGCTGGGATTTGATCTGTCAAGTAGCAGAGCTGCTGGAAGGTGGGGAGCGAGGGGGGGGGCAACGGCTGCCAGCCAAAATGAGGGCGGTTCCTCCTGCTATGGTGACAGCTGGGAGGGAGCAGTGGCACAGAGAGGGACCGCCTCTCTCTGCAGCACCAGAGGGCACATACCAGCCAGATGTGGCACAGCTGCTCCGCTCGCTCACCACCCCATCGTCCCTGCCCACATAGAACTGCTGGCCCCGTGCTGTGACATCACACTGAGCGGGGTGGGTGCAGAGGGGCCATCCCCGTGGGAGATGAGCCGGGCCGTCCTCACCTCCACTGCCCCCAGCAACCGAGTCCCAGGCTGTGCAGAGTCCTTGTGGAGGCTGTTCAGTTCAGTTCTGTGTTCCCAAGGCAAACACGCTCAGCACCCTTAGCAGAAAGCCTCTCCCACATTGAGCTGCAAAAGCCAATGCTCCTCCTCAAACGTTGCTCGTAATGTGGAGGCAATGTACCCAAACCCCACTGCTCTGTGACCAAGCCCTGAGGAGGTCCTTGGGTAGAGAATTCTCCCGAGCTCAGGGTTTGCTGGAAGAAATTTGCCATCCTCTGTGTGGTTTCTTGCTGCTGCTCATCCTCAGTGGGAGCCCAGCAGTGCTGCTGGTGGCACTCAGGAAGGAGAGGAGATGCTGAATGGTCCAAAGATTTCACTGGGAAAACAACACTGCACCTAATAGCTTCCATCCTTCTCATAGGCGCACGGTCTAGGATGGGGTATCGCTGATGGAAAACTTGCTCTCGTGAGCCTCTCACTGCACTTAATTATTCTCATTATTCAAAATAAGGCTCTTCTAATCAGAATGTTTCTGGCTTCATTTTTTCACTCGTACAAATTCTTCCTTCTCAAGGGCTTCACAACAGTCCTCAGCATCAGACGTTTTCCCCCACCCCGCACTGAAGCCATCAGTGCTCAGAGCCCCATCCCTGACCCTGGGTGTCTCCAGAAATGGGACACAACCACCTCTGGGCAACCTGTGCCAGCATCTCACCACCCTTATTGAGAACAACTCCTTCCTTATATCCAGCCTAAACCTCCCCATCCCTGTGCTGGGTCTGCTCACAGCCACGTGGAGGAGTCAGCCACCATAGCCAGCAGTTCCCAGGGCTAAAGGCTTATTTGTTGTCACCCTCAGCTCCACAAAGGGACCACAAGTCCCAACTCTTTCTCAGCACGGCCCTGTGAGATGCTTTGCATTCACGTTCACTACAACCAACTATCAGCCATTATTGGTGCCGAGGAAAAACATTGGGGCCGTATGGAGAACGTGAGAGCAGCCCGAGGTGAACACAAACCTCTGCTGCCACCTCCACCCCAGCTGTGGGAGCACCCTGGGACCCTCACATCCACCCACGGGCCAACCACCACCCCAAGTGCCCCAGCACAGTGCTCCTTCCCACAGCCCCAGCTGGGGGACGACACCCAGCCATGACTTTGCACCACCTGGCTGTATAACAGCCTCTCCTGGCCAGCAGTACGGCTATGCCAGCCCTTGTGTCACCTAAAAACCTCGTTAGCAATGAATGTGTGCTTGTTTCTGCACACCTGTATCAGTCATAGGCGGAGCCAAGCTGCGTCCAACCACTGCTGAATCTCCCCAGGAACACACAGAGCACAGCTCTCAGCGGGGAGCTCACACCAAGACTGCAGGCAGCCAGGCTCCATCAGCGCCTCCTTTATGCACAAGCAGGTGTAGTGGCTGTTTGTCTGTCTGTCTGCCTGTTACAGCGAGCTGCATATCAGATTGCTGTCACAATAAGAAATTACAGCTCTATTCAGTCACCAGGAAACTCAATCACCCAAAAACGGGAGGAAAATGCAGTGACACGACTCCGTGGAAGCCAAGCACCAGAAATAGGCACTGATTGCTATGGATTACATTATTACCTTTTTACTGCTATTGATCAAGTCTCATCTTCACTTTTCCGTTGTTCCATTTGGAGCTGATGCCACACTGAGCAGTGTCCAATTTCCCCCATCATCCCCTGTCTCCATTTCAGCACTGGCACAGGGCAGAGGAGCTGGTTTTGTTGTCTGGGTTTGCTGGGCTTGGCGATGCCTGAGGAACCCTCAGGACTGGTGGCCTCCAGCAGCCCCTGCAGCCCACCTGGTCCTGATGGCTTCCAGCTGACCACAGCTCCCAGAGGCTATGGAAGGGATAATCTGCAGCTGAAAATGGGCAAGATCACAGAATCGTAGACTCGCAGAACGGCTTGGGTTGGAATGAAGCTCAAAAATCATCTGGTTCTGACCTCCCTGCCATGGGCAGGGTTACCACCCACTAGATTGGGTTGCCCTGTCTATCTGGCCTTGAAGATCTAGTATTAGATATGGAGGTTGGTGGCCCTGCCTGCAGCAGAGGGGTTGGAGCTTGATGATCCTTCAGGTCCCTTCCAACCCAAGCCTTTCTATGGTTCTATGATTCTGTGATTCTGTGATCTGAGTCACGATAAAGAAAAGCATAGGCAGCCCCTCCGTGCAGATGGGAGTGAGATGAGGGTATGCCAAGGAATGCATTGGGTGAATCCTCGGCTCTATCAGCAGAGGGGTGGCAGCAGGGACAGGGAGCTGATTGTCCCTCTCTACTCTGCCCTTGTGAGGCCCCATCTGCAGTGCTGCATCCAGGTCTGGGGCCCCCAGTACAAGAAAGACAGGGAGCTGTTGGAGAGGGTCCAGAGGAGGCCACAAAGATGAGCAGAGGGCTGCAGCACCTCCCCTGCAAAGACAGGCTGAGGGAGCTGGGCTTGTTCAGCCTGGAGAAGAGAANCCCCCCACCCACCCCCACCATGCCCACTAACCGTGTCCCTCAGTGCCACATCTCCATGCTTCTCCAACACCACCAGTGATGGGGGCCCACCAATGCCCCATGCAGCCCATCTCCATGCTGATTCCCTGCTCCCAGTACACCCTGGTGTCTGTCTGGCCCACAAACTTCTCTTGGTCTTTAGACTGAGCCATTACACAGCAGCATTATCCATGTTTCCTTCTATATCACAGGGATCATTTGTTTTTAATGTGCATTTCAGCACTACTTTATGGCCCTGGGTACTGAGAGATGCAAAACGCTACGGCTGCCTGCTACATCAAATCAATGTAAACACAATGAGAATACGACAGGAAAAGATGAATGTGAGCAGCACATTATAAAACAATATTTCCTGTATGATTTCTGAAGCCAAAACCTAATTGTGTATTTACTTTTATTGCATTACCTGAGAGGCCACGCTTGAAAAGCAGAGCAGCCCTACCCGGGAAATGGATATCTGTGGTGTGCCATTTTCTCCCACACAGTGGAATGGATTTCTCATTCTCTTGCCCTCACATGATGCTGCAATGCCAGCTTTTACATCTTACCTTAACACAGTGTAAATAAAACAAGCTCAAAAGGAGAAAAAGAAGAAGAAAAGGGTATGGTTTCTTTGCCAGTAGATCCGTGTAGAGTAGAACTGGAGGCAAAGGTAGCTCTTCATTTCACAGATCAGAACTTAATCACTTGCCAAAATAGAAATTAAAATAGTTTGACTCAAAGCTAGTTTGGATTCCTCCTCCTGAAAACAAGCCGTCTGGAGGCATTGTTCAGAGGAGCCGGAAATGTTTTCTTTCACTCGCAGTGATGAGAAATGTCGGTGTGGTGCACACTGTAGACAAGAGAACACCTCCTGCGAAGGCAGCGATTTCTGCACTTCTTCCTTGGCCATTTAATGTACCATTTGCCCAAGGAGGCTGTGGATGCCCCATCCCTGCAGGCATCCAAGGCCAGGCTGGATGTGGCTCTGGGCAGCCTGGGCTGGTGGATGGTGACCCTGCACATAGAGGGGGATGGGACTGGATGAGCATTGTGGGCCTTTTCATCCCAGGCCATGCTATGAGTCTATGATTAAGGACACTTGGATCAACTTCCTGTGATTCCTACAGGTGGCAGAGGGGTGAACGCTGCACACAGACGTGCTCTTCCCATGCACCCTCTGTGGATGGTCTGGGATCCACACCCATCGCCCACGGCCCCTCATCCTGCCCTCGTGATGAGCAAAGCAGTCATTGCTTTGCATTTGGCATGCACAGCATCCCACCTTCCTGAAACAGCAGGGAAGCACCATCCCGGATGCCTCAGAGCCACTCGCACCCCAGCATCAGCTTCTGCTGACCACCGTCCATAGAAATCAAGCAGAGCTTTGCAAGTGCCCTGTATCTAAACCACAAGGTGCCACTGTGCAGTGCTGGTGCCACCATTCCAACCGCAGCCGTGAGCAGACAGCACACTGCACTTCCCCTGCCAGCTCTTGGCAATTCAATGGTACACAATGATCTTGTTTGTAATTGATTTGTCCGTCATTCTTCGTGTCAAGAGCTGGAAAAACTAAGAACTAAGTGCCCTGGACATGGCATCGAGTCCTGAAAAATGCAGTGCACAGAACTCCTGCTCCACGTGGCACTTCTGGAGCCTGTCTGACCTTTCCAGTGTCCTTTGGCACGAGGCAAACTGGACAGCCTCAAGGTTATATCTGATATTGTGCAGCTGAGATTGTGAGCACAGAGGCAAAGACATGGGCCCAGAAGCAGAGACACAAATCAGATTTCTGTCTTGCTTGCATACAAAGCAGCAGGCACCTCATTGAAAAGCAGACGTGTCCGTCCATGGCAAGCTAAGTACTCCTGAAGCAAGCTAACGCTGCAGATAGAAATTGCATTGTGCATTCAGCACAGTCAGGAGAGCTTCTTCTGCAGTGGGTTAATCCACGCACATAGCAGGCAAGTTCCCCTCTCTGCTGGCAGGTTTGTGCACGTGGAGCAGCAGAACTTCCCTCTCCAGACCTGAACGCAACTGGTTCAGACAGTTCATCTCCTACAAACTTTGTTTGTTGGTGTTCTGGTCACGTTTCAGCTTAAGCCTTGCACAGCACCGCAGGATTCTGACTCCTGTATCCTCTGTTTGGCCTTGTTCCTTGTGTGCCCATCTCACCTTACCCAGCATGCTGAGCATTTTGCCTCCCTGTTGCTAAATCCCATCACTTCCACAATGAAACAATAGCAAGTCATAGGGAATTCATCAGCATAATATCCCAAAACAGCACCTGGGCTGTGCAGGTGGGACGTGATGGGAGTGGGCTGCGGTGGGCTGTGGTCATAGAATCCTAGAATGGCCTGGGTTGAAAAGGCCCACAATGCTCATCCAGTTCCAACCCCCTGCTGTGTGCAGGGTCGCCAACCAGCAGCCCAGGCTGCCCAGAGCCACATCCAGCCTGGCCTTGAATGCCTGCAGGGATGGGGCATCCACAGCCTCCTTGGGCAACCTGTTCCAGTGCCTCACCACCCTCTGNCAGGTTGGATGGGGCCCTGGGCAGCCTGGGCTGGTCTGAAATGTGGAGGTTGGTGGCCCTGCCTGCTGGGGGGGGGTTGGAGCTTCATGATCCTTGAGCTCCCTTCCAACCTGGGCCATTCTGTGATTCTGTGTGATTCTGTGAATCAGCGCACTGGGAAGGAGAAGGCCAGCGTGTAAAACACAGCTTAAAGGGGAGCTGAGCTCGTGATAAGCAAGGCTCAGGTCACAGACACTCACACTTCTGAACTGCATTTCATCTAGAAGTGCTCAATACTGGGCAGTTTGGTTCATCAGGTTCCTCTCCTCTGTTCAGGTCCCTCCACTCGCACTTGGCAGCCTCGTTTCTGCTGTTTGAGTCTCTGAAGTAAGAAGTCTTTGGCACCCAACTGCCCACAGCTGGTGGGACCAGAGCAAGATATACAGCTGTGCTCCTGGAACAGCTGCCACACGGATGCCTTTCTGGGACACATTTTGGTTGTGATGTAACTCCAAAATCTTTGGGGCTGGAAGTATTTTTAAGGAAATTCCCTACTTCCACAAAGAAGGCACGCACACTGCACAGGGATTCTGTGGAATGGATGCTGCTGGCAGAGCACCCAGCCAAGGAGAGTCACAGGAGTTCAGAACCTGTCTCTGGAATCAGGAATCCCATCAGAACTAAGGGACCCTGACCCAGCCCACAGGGACCCCAACAGGGCCGTGATCCTCCCGTGCCAGCACTGCCATCCCGCTCAGACCCAGCATGGCAATGCTGTGGTTGGTTGGTGCTCCCCAGGGCTCCGCAGGGCGTCGTCAGCTCTGCTCCCCCAGGAGCAATGGGGACCTCACAGCCCGCGGTCCCCAGGTAGAGCACTAATTGGGTGGGGACTGCAGAGCCCTGCAGACCTCCAGGCTGTCCTCAGGGAGCCACCTGAGGCATCACCGACCCAACTACAGCGATGTGTGTGCAACCGCTGCCTCCTGCTGGCGCTCGGGGGCTTCCCAGGGCCGCGGAGGTGCCAACAGGGACCACTCCACTGCCTTCACAGCAGGACCTGTTTCAGCTTTCTGTGAGCCCCGACGGAGAGGAATTTGGCAACCCCGAGGTGGAGATCAGCAGCCGTTCCTGCTGCAAGCCTTACTGCTGGTTTTGTCTCATGTCCAATTTTAGGAGAGAGTAATGCGTGTATGGGACTGCTTCTCCTCCAGGAACCTGCAGAGACCCCAAGCAGACCGGGTGTTGGGTGCTGAGGTCAGAGGAACCACAGCCAGCACCTCCCCCACTGCCACGGCCCCAGCATGGCAACCTTCAAGGACCTTCGAGGACCTCCGAGGACCTTCGAGGACCTTTGAGGGCCTCTGGGGACCTTTGGGGACCTCAAACACATCAGGGCAGGACAGAGTACTGCATGTGCCATTTATGGCTTTCCACTCACGAGGTGCACTGAGGATTTTTATTAATTAACATTTACTAAGACACAGGGATGAAGGCACTGAGACGCAGTGAGATCATTAAGCTTTGCTACTGTAATTTATCACCCACTGCAGCCTGCAGATGAAGAACAATTAATAAAGCACTATTGAAGGCAGCAGTAGAAACGAATGTAATTGTGGCACTTGAACATGGACACATCAGGCTTTGTTCGCCCTGAATGCTGTGCTTACCTCCATCTCTCTCCAGCGGAGCACTCACTGAAGCTGCATTCCCCCTCCCAGTTCGGAGCCTGACTCAGCACCTGGAGCACGACGAGCTCATGCAGGTTATTTAGCTAACATTTTAACCACGTTATGAATATAAATCTTCCCAACCAACTGGCTAATGCGCCGTTATGCATGCCCCTTTGGGCACTAATTGCCCAGCTGGTGATTCATTGACCCAGGGACATTTTCCCATGAAATCCGTGCCCTGACCCAGCCAGCACCTCCATCCAGGGCTGAGGGCTGTTCCTCATGTTCAGCTCTTCCTGGCAAACCAGAGGAGCAGCAGAATCCCTGCCATGAACCCACCCAGTATACACACAACCCATCCCAACCCGGAAGGCTGCTCAACCTGGGTGACACTGCGGTGCCTGCAGGGAAGCCTTGCCCCAAGAGGCTCCCACACATTGGAGAGGTCCAGGTGCCAGCAGGACCTGAGCACGGTGCTGTTCTGGCCACTGGGATGCCAAGACCCAACCTACGGGCCAGCACTCTCCTGTTCACAGAATCAGAATCACAGAATGGTTTGGGTTGGACCCTTAAGATCATCCAGTCCCAACCCCCTGCTATAGACAGGGAAACCGCCCTCTAGCCCAGGTTGCTCACAGCCCCATCCAGCCTGGCCTTGAGTGTTTCCAGGGAAGGGGCATCCACAGCCTCACTGGGTAACCTGCTCCAGTGTCCTGTTACCATTGTTCTCTATGCATTTTCCAGTACTTGGCTTGGAAGCACTTTGAAGCTGGGTCTATTGCTTTGTTTCTCACCTGCACAGCTCCTGCTCAGGGTGGTCCCACTGCTCCCTATCTGCAGGTTGGGCAGTGATAAGAGGGGCCGTTCCCAGCAGCAGACTCCAACCTGCGTGCCCTGAGCGCACCCGCTTGTGGCCAAACTGCTGCTGCGCTTAGAGGCAAGTAAGTACACCCCTCAGTTCATCAACGAGGAGAGGCAACAAAAGGGAAGCAGAGAAGAAGGCAGCAGAAATAACCACAGAGCTGAGACTCCATGGAGCTGAACTGTCTTGCAATAGTGAATCTGGACGGCGGGTCAGCTGCCACTCGAGCTGGTCAGAAATCTTTCAGGAGAACCTCTTCATCAGAAGGGTTTGTCAACCAGCTCGTGCTTGGGCAGGGCTGGGGGGACCCTGCAAATCCTCTTGCAGTCACGAACATCCAGGACCTCACCCCAACCTCCGTGCTGCTGTGACAGCCCTGAACACCCAGAAGCATCTCATTGCAGCCTGAATGTATTCATGCTCTGGCTACACCAGCTTGCTCTCCTGACCTGCTGCTTTTGATACAGTGCAGTGTCCTATCAGACACCACGTGGGCTGCTCTCTGTAAATACTCTTTGCTAAGAGAGATACAGAAATGCTTGGAGGACAACATTTCCACCAGCTCTGTTATCACTGCTGCTAAGCAAACAGCTCTGAGTGAGCAGACCTTCATTTCCGCTCTGCCTCTCACAGGCTTTGATGAAAGCACACCCAAAAAAATAAACCCACAGAGAAAAAAAAAGAAATGTACTGAAAGTGCCTCGAATTATTATTATTATTTTTTTTAATTCTGAAACTGTGGGTCTCTTTCTCTCCTTCTTCTCTTGAACTTGCAGCAGTGTCACTGGGAGGCCCGGAGCGGAGCAGTACTGGGTTGCTGCATCCCTGCCCATCTCATCCTGCCCATCTCGTGCCCCTGGCAGCACCACACAGCACAGCTCCTTGGGTCTCACGGCTGACACGGAGCAGAGCATCCTGGCTCCTGGCACTGTGTGGGAGTGGGACTGCAGGACCAGCCTCCGGACACAGCCCCCAAATCACTGCACTCAGAAGGCTGTGGTTGCTGCCCAGGTGAGGGTGGTTTCACTGGTCAGGATGCAGGAAGCCCCTGAGCTCAACACAGGCACAAAATTGTCTCCAAGAGGGGGGTAGAAAATACGGATCAGAGAGCAGGAATGATGCAGGGGGGAGAGGCAAGCCTTTATCTCAACTCCCCACCCAGAAAAACACAAAAGAAAGATGAAAGAAAGGTCTCCAGGCTCTGGTGCACTCCCTACTCTTCTTCATCCCGTGGGCAATGGAGATTTTGGCACTTAAACACTGAGCCAGAATGGCCACTGGGACCCGGCCATCAGGACAGCAGAGCAATCCCACTCACCTAAGTGATGCTATGCAGAGCTCCAGATGGAAGGATGCAGATGGAAGGACCACTGTGCTTCCCCCCATGATGGGAGCAGACAAAGCCACAGCTGAGATGCTTCCATGGGGCTGAGAAGCTCCAGATACATCTGGTGCTCACCCTGCATCCTTGCGCTGAGGCAGATTGCCACCAGCTTCAGGCAGAACCCACTATGATTGGTACGACTGGTCTGCGGACCAATGTGAGAAAATGTTGGACAGCACCCTCCTGGTGTTGAAGGATAAATGGAATGTATGGCAACAAGGTGGTGGGTGATCAAACAGCAGTGTGGGAGGAAAGGACACGCACATTGCACTGAGCTCTGCTCTGCTGTGAAACGGTTGTGTAAAGAAAAAAATGTCCCTATGGGATGTGAGGGTTTGAGACTGTTGTCTGCCTGCAGTTTGTCGTGGAGTCTTGAGTGCGGCATCGGACACTGCGGCTTAATGGACATTTCCCTCATCCGACCCATCTCTGTGTCCCATCTCTGCTGGATGGAGCCCCCAGGGGCGGCACCTCCAGGAGAAGGCAGTAGCAACGAAGGGGCTGATGGGCCAAGCTCACGTATCAAAAAACCCTTCAGCTTCTCCAGAGCCTCGTGGACAAACCCATTACCCCGAGGCCAGAAGTGCCACCACCCCTCACACCGCCTTCCAGACCCCACCCCGTGTCCCCTTTCCCTCAGCAGCGGCTCCCACAGCTGGGATGGGGACACTGCCCCGCAGGGCAGAGCAGGCGGACCACGCGCTCGCGGATCTGCCGTGTCCTCACCCCGTACACAATGGGGTTGAGCATCGGTGGGACCACGACGTAGAGGTTGGCCAAGAGGATGTGGACGTGGCCTGGAATGCTGTGGCCAAAGCGGTGCGTGAGGAAGGAGAAGAAGGCGGGCGTGTAGAACATGAGGATGACGCAGAGGTGGGAGCCGCAGGTGCTCAGGGTTTTGAGGCGAGCCTCGGGGGACGGCAGCTGGAAGACGGTCCTGAGGATGAGCCCGTAGGAGACGGCGATGAGCACCACGTCCAGCCCAGAGGACAGCAGCGCCGTGGTCAGCCCATACCAGACGTTGGCCCTGATGTCGGCGCAGGCCAGGCGGGCGATGCCCATGTGCTCGCAGTAGGTGTGGGGCATGACGTTGTGCCCGCAGTAGGGCAGCCGCTTCAGCAGGAAGATGGGAGGGAACATGATGCAGAAGCCCCGGAGCACGGCGGTCAGCGCGATCTTCCCGATCACCGAGGGGGTCAGCGTGGACGCGTAGCGCAGCGGGTCGCAGACGGCCACGTAGCGGTCGAAGGCCATGGCCAGCAGCACGGACGACTCCACGATGAAGCTGAAGTGGGTGAAGAACATCTGAGTAACGCAGGCGTCGAAGGAAATCTCCCGGGCGCTGAACCAGAAGATGGCCAGCATTTTGGGCACCGTCGTGGTCGAAAGCATCAGGTCGGACACAGCCAGCATGGCGAGGAAGAGGTACATGGGCTCGTGGAGGCTCCGCTCCGTGGCGATGACGAAGAGGAGGACGGAGTTGCTGAAGAGTGCAGTGATGTACATCAGACAGAAAGGGACAGAGATCCAGATGTGGGACTCCTCCATGCCCGGGATGCCGGTCAGGACGAAGGTGATGGGGTCGAAGCTGCTTTCGTTGAGCTCATACATGGTGCTGCTGCTCCCGGCCCAGCCCGGTTCTGCTCAGCATGGGAAAGAGCGCAGGATAAGTAATGCCAAGTGTTAACCCATGCCCACCCACCGACACGTGAATGTGCTGTGTGCAACGTCCTCTTTGCAGCTGGTCTCCAAACAGAGCCGTTCCTGAGCCTGAGGGCCTCACTCGGTGCGCTTTGCTGCACAGAGGAATCTATTCATCCTTTTCTATCAACCCTCACAAACTGTGTCTGAAAGAAAAACATCTTCTCCGTCCCCCCACATGAACTGCACAACAGGTTGGGTCCTGTTCTCTCACTTATACACTGTCACAAGAAGGCATGCAGAGTCCTCGTGGCTTGCTTTGTGGCGGACAGTGGGCAGTTGTCAGCCCCACTTGATGGAATAACACAATGCCTCCATCTGTTCGGATCAGTTTCTGAGAGCTCCTTGTTAAATCAGGAATAAAACCAGCTCCAGTACTGCGGGGTGTCCTGGATGTGGCTGACACACAACCACCACCCCGAGGGTTCTGACCGCCCCTGGAACTTCTGCTGGACCGGTTTATCCCTCTATTTCCACCCACAGAAGCATGTTGATCCATTTGCAAATGACATAAAGTGCTTTTTCATAGAATGATAGCATGGCCTGGGTTGCAAAGGACCACAATGCTCAACCAGTCCCAACCCCCTGCTATGTGCAGGGTCGCCAACCAGCAGCCCAGGCTGCCCAGAGCCACATCCAGCCTGGCCTTGAATGCCTGCAGGGATGGGGCATCCACAGCCTCCTTGGGCAACCTATACCAGAGCATCACCACCCTCTGCGTGAAAAACTTCCTCCTAAAATCCAACCTCAACCTCCCCTGTCTCACTTTAAAACCATTCCCTCTTGTCCTTGACCCCCCTTTTTGTGTCCCTGGCCCATCCCAGAGGGGCTACAAAGAGCCAAACACAGGCAGACATGCGCAGGAACGCAGGACCTCCCCAGACGTTCCCAGGCACTGCAGCCATCCCGTGCTGACTGCCCTGCTTACAGGGCTGCAGGGAGCCCTTATCCCTCTCAGGGGTACAGAAGCAGATTTCTCTCACCTGTCGGCTCACTGCTTTCTGCTCCTTTCAAGCAGGAATCCTTGCCCGAACACCGATGCTGGCACAACACATCCCCCAGGGTCAGCCCAGCTCCCAGCTGAGCCCCGATGGGTGCAGCGTGGATCCCCCCTGATGGCCGAGGGCCGTGGTTAAACCTTCCCTTCCCAAACCACAGCAGGAGCTGTGGTGTTTTGTGGGCATTTAAACTGCCCTGCATTAAAGATTAACCAGAAATGAGCCTGGAGGTGAGTGAAGGCATTTCCTGCTCTCCACCATTTGCATTGCACTCCCACTCACTGCACGCCCAGAGCCTGCATCGCCCTGCTGATGGGCTCTGCACTGTCCCACTGTCCCACCAGCTGCCTGCTGGCTTCTTGTGTTCTGAAACCTCCCCAACAGCCTCCAACTCTGCCCCTGTCTCTGACTCCAACCCACAGCACCGCGTTGATGTGCTCACGCTGCACAGCAGCTGCAGAGGTCTCTGCTCAGGTCAAGCTGCTGGTCTGGGCCAGCACTGACCAGAACACCAGAACTGCATGATTCATAACTCATTGCTATTGCAAAGGCATTTCTAATGTACGAGATGGTGGCCAAATAAAGGAACTGGAACAACAGCTCTGTTTGAAGGGTGCAAAAAAATACTAAAAGATGGTCTGAAAACATCTGCCTGCATCTGACATGTTGAAGGTCCGTCCGTGGAGCAGAAAAATGAGCCTGCAGTCCTAAGGACTCTGTGAGCTGATGATTGCTTTCCACACAGAACCAAAGCGAAGTGATTGAGAGCAATTGTGTTCTTTTTGGATGAAACCAAGCAGTATGAATTCTGTACACTTGGCTTGCAGTGCAATGCCCATCATTCAGTGATTTCTTGCATGGTTCCACTGCTGCACTGCCTCAGATACGTGTAACCAATGCAAGCAGACAGCAGAGATACCTTCGGTATTTCCAGCAGCTGCACACCAACACAGAGTGCTTCCCCCCGCTGGGCTGCCCAGTGCTGCCCCGCTCCACTGCCTTCTCTGCCCATCACCTGCCCTGCTCCTCCCTGCCTCATCCTGCCTCTCTTTTGCCCTCCTCCTGCCCCTCTCCTGCCCACCTCCTGCCCCTCTCCTGCCCCTCTCCTGCCCAGCCCTCGCTGCAGGAGCTCTGCATCTCATTCATATGGAGAACACCCGGTGGGTTTCTGGTACCATCAGTGCCAGTCGCACTCGGTCCTGCCCAGGTTCCTGTCAGCGTTTGCTGTAGCTTCCCAGTTTGGGTCTGCTGCCAGAGGGATCAGTGCCTCACAGCTCCAAGCCCAGGGACGGGCAGGAAGGACCTGGGAACACCAGGACTGAGAGGATCAGCCCCACCAAGCAGGGCTGGAGTTGCTGCTGCCCCATGGGTGTTGGGCAGCCCCGGTCCATCTATGTGCACCAAGCCCCATCCCAGTAGGCAATGGGGCACGGTGTATTGGAGGTCAGCAATGACCGGAGTGCTGCTGGGGTCAGGGCTGGGTCCGGGCCATCCAGCATCACCATAAAGGGTCTGGGCAACAGGACAGGCCGCACCCTTGGTGCATTCACAGACAGCATGAAACAGGGGAGTCCCTGTGGGGCCGGAACCACGTGTTGGAGGCTGAAAAAACGCCGTGTGCTCCGGAGTGGACTCTAGAGGTCTCTGTGAGGTAAGAAATGCTTTAGGGCCGCAGCACGGGCAGTGGGATCCTTCCCGGAGGGATCCTGCAGCAGTGGCACCGCGTGCAGTTGGGGTGAATGCGGAGGGTGAGGGGCTCCGCAGCCTGGCATGGAGAGGATGCCAGCCCCCAGGTTTGCCAGGCACGCCGTGGCACGACCCCATTCAGATCCTCATCTGGGCAGTGCTGGTTGTGTAGCACGCACTGCAGTGAGCAGCTCCCAACCATCACTGCTTTACAGTGCACTGCCAGCCGCCCTGCACACACGTGTGTTACTCACACTGAGCACGGACCCTCTGCACCGGGTTTGGACCCCTCCTGGGGGCTGCTGGCAACGCGTCGGAGCAGCTCTGCAGCTCTGTGCCCAGGGACAGCCAACGGCACAGTGCCTGGGGAGGGACCCTCTTTGCTGTGCTGCTTTCCCCTCTTCATGCTCCCCATCTTTAGCTCTCCCTGCAGCGGGGCTGTGGGGACGCACAGGCTGTGCACACTGCGTGCTCCCTGCCCAACATCACCTGCTCACGTTCCCAGGCCAGGCTCAGCTGGCACTGCCAGCTCTGCTAACACAGCCATTGTTTGAAGGCTTTTCAGTTATCACTGTTTATATCACAGTCCTCGTCCTCCCAGCACACGAAGCTTTCCTGCCCGCCCTGTGGGTGCAGAAGTCACGGCGCAGCCTGGATGAGGCTGCCTGGTTCTGCTCTGGCACAGCCCCAGCAGAGCAGAGCTCCATTGGGTCGGTGCTGGTGCTTTTGGCATTTCTCTCCCACAGCCGCTTGGAGCCACCTTTTCCTCAGGGCTGAGCACTTCACCATCAGAGCAGCGAGGTCCCTGTGGGACCCAACCCCGCCCCACACCGGGAGCAGTGGGTCAGAGTGAGATGCAGCACTGCAGCGCTGGAGGTCCAGGAGGAGCTGTGCCGTTGGCCCCCGCCTCCTCCGGCCCATTCCCTGATGCCTTCACTGCCCAGATGTCTGCAAAGCAGAGGAGAAGCCAAATGCTGACTGCCCTCCCCATAGATCCTGCCCCACACCCAGTGCATCTGCCCAGGGCTCAGTCTGAAGCCACGGAGCAGATCTCAGCACAAGCACTCCAAAAAGGCACCTTTGCAGTTCAGCTCTCATTTCACCATTGGACTTGGTTCTTTCGTCTCAGTTTCCAAAGCAGAACACTAAGAATGTCCCGTGAAGAGATCAGAGGCACGTAGAGTTGAGTTCCACAACACCAAGTTGGTTGCATTTGTTTTTCTTCTTCCAGAGGGAGGGGCATTGCTCACACCAGAAGTGCCCAGGAGGAGCCCCTCTCCTGCTCACAGACCAGGGCCAGGCTGTGCTGTCCTGGGGGGAAAGCTGAAACCCACAACTCTGTGCATGCCCAAACATCTGCTTTATGAATGTGTTTCCAACCACAGAACTCACTGAGCGATGCCCAGTATATATTTAACCTTTAAGTGTTTTCTCCCTGGGAGAAGAGAGGAGGCAGAGCGTGGTGCTCACTGCTCAGAATAGCTCGGCAGCAAACACCACACAGCCTCGAGGTCAAGAGAACAGAAATGCGGGGAAGCAGCAGCACGGATGCTCCAGAGATGCTATTTTTGCTCCCAGGACCATCTTCCCTCTGAGAGCTTTCCCTGTGTGACGTGGAGATCCCACAGCAATAGCCGGGTTGCAGGGCAGGGCAGTGCCAGCAGCAGCACGCTCTGCTCCAACCTCACCACTCTCAAATTGCCGTGGCACATCTATCAGCCCCTCTCAGCACGAGCTGCACGGGGCACACAAAGCAGACAGCTGGCAGCACAGAGCTTGTACTGGTGTGGCAGTGGAGACACAGAGCACAGCAGCATCAGCCCTCACCTATATGGGTGCTGTGGCCATGGCCACATTTGCTTGTGTCCCGCTGCTCCCATGGCCATGACACTGCTGCCCAGGACAGGAGTGTCACCTCGTGTCGCCTAGGGATGGTGGTCCTGCCCAGCTGTCCGATTCTTCAGTTTTGGGCATGGTGGGGATGGGCTAATGGTTGGCCTCGATGATCTTGGAGCCCCTTTCCAACCAACCTTTCCCTTCCAAGCCAAGCCGTTCTGTGGTTCTATGAATCCAGGCTGGCTGGGCGCTGCTTTATCCCCAGCTATTGTACCTGGGCAGCCACAGACTCCTCCGTGTTATTTTCTATGAGCTCACAGGCAGCTGACTGCTCTCTTATCTCTGTCCTGTTCCCATTTCTGGAAGGAATAGCACCGGTGCCACATCGCTGGGTTCCACGCCGCAGGCTGACGCAGCACAGCCATGCTATGGGGCAGTGGGCAGCAGTGGCACTCCTATTGCACATCCAGGACACACTGAGGATCACTTCAGGTGACATCTGGTGTCACGTGGAGGAAAGAGTGCATCGGGTGCACTTCTCAGGTCACCTGGATGCGCTGCCCTTCCCTCTGGTGGCCTATCCAAAAGGCGGCTGGGGGAAGGGAGGGAGGCACTCTTCAGCAGGGTCTGTGTGATAGGACAAGGGGAAATGGTTTCAAACTAACAGAGGGGAGATTTAGGTCGTATATAAGGAAAAAGTTGTTTACCCTGAGGGCAGTGAGGCACTGGCACAGGTTGCCTGGAGAGGTGGTGGGTGACCCATCCCTGGAGACACCCAAGGTCAGGGGATGGGGCTCTGAGCACGGAAACACAGAATGGTTTGAGTAGGAAGGGACCCTTAAAGGCCCAATTCCCCTGCAGTGAATTGGAACAGCCGCGGCTCCATCAGCTGCTCAGTGCACTTGGCCATAGTAGCAGAGCAGAATCCAGGTACAAGCTACCAACAATTATCTTGAGAGAGTGACTGCTTGCCGTGTGGAGGAAAGGCAGGCACAGCAGGACTCCGGCTTCCCCAAGGGAAGGAGCACAGTGCAGCCTGTGGTGCACCACTGGAAGGTGAGCATTGCCCTGATGGGCATTGGGATGGATGCCCACAGACTGAGACCTCCATCCCAGACATGGTACGTGCTGCAGTGCACTTCAAGGGGAGAAGCACTGCTGCCCCAAAGGCAGAGCCTTTATCTGCACACCTCATGCACCAATCCCAAGCTCCATCACTGCCGCCATCAACCCGGGGCGGGCAGATCTCATTAAGCTGCCCCAGCACCTCCCCAGTGCCCCAGGACCCAGCAAGGACCTGCATGGAGGTGGGACTATGGTGCACGTCAGCCCCACAATGGGTCTCACAGGTAGCGTCTCGCTCCTGGTCCCCAGTGGCTCTCTTAGCAAACAGCCCTCCTGTTGACATGGTAAACCACTCTATCTATCAGCGCACCCACAGGCTACGTGGGTCTGACCCAGCTGCGTCCCAGCAGAGGCTCAGCCCATTCCCTCCGAGGACAGAACTGGGATCTCTCTCATTTTCGGTTGGATGAGGTGGGTCAGTGGTTGGACGTGGTGATCTCTTTTCCAACCCTGATAGTTCTATTCTAACGCTGTCTTACCCAGAGAAGATCAAAAAGAACAGATCAGCGAAACAAAGAACAAACCCACCTCAAAGCTGTCAGAAATAGAGGTGGGTTCACCTGCTTTTGCTGTAATTATTCCTGGTGCTGCAAGCACCACTTGTTTTCATTTCCATTGCTGCTTGTTTGCACTTCCTCAAGCAGGTTAACAGCTGCATGTTATTGTTCTGGGGAATGTTTTCATTTTGCTTTTTCTGCCCTTATCTGATCTCTCCCTCCCGACACTTACTGCTCTTTTCTGACTTCATTATCTCCTAATTAACAGTCAGTCTGAGTAGCGCCGTGTGGCACAGAGCAGGAACCATCCAGGGGGCCGCAGAGGGATCCTATGGGGCCTTTGTAAGCCTCGTGCCCACCTGAGAATCACTCATCCAGCCATCCATCATGGAACCACGAAGGCTGGAAAAGCCCCCCGGGATCCCTGAGCCCAATCCAGCCCACCCCACTGTGCCCACTGACCGCGTCCCTCAGTGCCACTTCTCCAGCTGGCCCTGCTCTGCCCGGAGTGGTCCCCAGGAGGTGATGGGTGATGACCTGGGAGATGATGATGGTGTTGGATGAGACGATCTTCCAACCTTTATATCTCTATGATTCTCTGACCCAGGAGATGGTGTGTACCCTCCCAGGAGGTGATGGATATCGTCCCAAGAGATGAAGGTATTGTTCCAGCACATGATGGAGACTGTCCTCAGTCCATCTTAGGAGATAAATAGCAGCCCCCATGATGGGACCTGAAGTGCTCTGGTGCTGCAGGCTCCAGCCAGTTTGGCCTTCAGTCCATCTAGCAGCCCCAAGTGCCCCCACTCCCCATGGAGGACAGTGACAGGGACAGGGTAGGGGACAGCGATGGGGATGAGGATGGGAACAGGGCCAGGAGTGGGGATGGGGGTGGGGATGGGATTGGGATGGGATGGGGATGGGGATGGGATGGAATGGGATGGAGACGTGATGGGACATGATGGGACGTGCGTCAGCAGTGCTGCAATAGCATCAGGAAACAAAGGGAGGGCTGCAGTGCCCCTGACTGATGGCAATGGGATGAGAGCGGCCCGGGAGCTCGGTGGAAAAAAAGCCCATGAGACCAAGAGCTGTGGGCAGGAGAAAGGAGCATTCAGTGGCAGTGAGTTTCTCCACGGCCGGAAGAGCTCCAGACCCAATCGAGTTAACAAATTAAATTCCTCAACAGATGATGAAATACACAAAGTGGTGTCCAACATACGGAGGAAGAGTTATCTCAGCTCCGTGCCATCCCAGCTCCGTGCCACCCACTCTGTATCGCCGCACTCTGTGCCACCCCTGCCTTGGAGCTGCCTGCCCAGGGTGGGGGCACACAGGAGGGGCAGAGCTCCATGGGGCCGAGAAGCAGTGGGTGTTCAGGATCAGCACGTTATGGGGCAGCAGAGCGGAGGGTCAGCGCTGGGCAGATGATCTGAGTTTGGACACACAGCTGCTGAGCCTCACACTGTGCTGAGTGACTCATACATGGCCTCCATCACTCACACTGCTCCTGTTTCTGCCTTGATAAATGTTTTGTGATGGGATGGGATGGGAATAGGGATGGGTATGGGATGGGGATGGGATGGGGATAGGGATGGGGATAGGGATGGGGATGGGATGGGATGGGATGG
>JACDJE010000541.1:206102-231482 GCA_016647715.1 Pavo muticus
GAATAGAATAGAATAGAATAGAATAGAATAGAATAGAATAGAATAGAATAGAATAGAATAGAATAGTACAATCACAAAATGGTTTGAGCTGGAAAGGACCCTTAAAGGCCATCAGGTCCCACTCCCCACGATGAACAGGGACACCCACAGCTGCATCAGTGCTCACAGCCCCATGCCTTTACCTTGGGTGTCCACAGGGATGAAGCATCCACCGTCTCTCTGGGCAACCTGTGCCACCGCCTTGCCGCCCTCATTGTAAACTACATCTTCCTTATATTCAATCTGAACCTGCTCTCTTCTTGTTTGAAACCATTTCCCCTTGATAGAGCAGAACAGACTAGAACAGAACAGTTGGAAAGGATCTACAAAGACTATCGAGTCCAACCCCTTCTCCACTTCAGGGCCAACCAGAAGTTAAAGTCTGAGGGCATTATCCAGTGTCTTCTGCACACCAGCAGGCACGGGGCACTGAGCACTTCTCTCAGAATAAGTCAGCCCCGAGGACTGAAGCTCCACGTGGAGGCAGAGGCACCGCAGCTGTGTGTGTCACACCGTGGATGGGAGCACCTGGCACAAAAGCGGCAGCTGAGGAGCAGCACGGTGGCAGCGCTGTGCCCAGTCTGCTGCTTTGCTCCTCGCTGGTGCTCGGGTCTCCGGCAGCTGACGGGGGATGCAGGTGGTGCTGGTGAAGGAATCACATCACTGGGTTGTGCCTTCGTCCCTGAGATATGCACGCCTGGCACAGGCTGAGGATAACATCTCAGCACTGCCTCTGCAGAGCACAGAGATGGGTGCAGAAAACGAGACCTTGACCAAACGCATCCTGACACGGAGGCACGAACGGAACTGCTGCTTGCATGGAGCAGGAGCAGCTGGTGCTGGGGAGTCGTGCAGGAGCACTGCAGGCCCCATTCCACCGCTCACAGGTGGATGGAGCTGCTCCAGGCCTGAGCCGGGGCTGCGCCGGGGCCGTCCCACAGGGCACTGTGTTTATTGGATCTAGCTCGCTGCAGAGGAAATGTCTTTCATTACTGGGCAGGTTATTGATTTGATCTGTGCTTTCTGTTTTACACTGCGGATTATATTTCTCGTTGGGCACAAGCTCTGTTTTGAAAGCCCTGTAAATTTATATCAGTAGGTGAGCTAACGCAGTGTGCTGGCTGCCCTACAGCTGATGGGACACCTCGCTCGTTAGGCTTTGCACCATGCTGAGCACACATCTATCCACCTGCCTCACCCCTCTCATCACCCTGAGCAGTGCTGCCCGTGGTTGGGGCCGCTGGTGGCCAAGAAAATAGGATGTCCGTGTCCCATCCAGCAATGGGATGCCCCGCAGTGGTGCTGCATGGATGGGCACAGGCACAGCGTGGCCTCGAGTTGCATCAGGGGAGGCTCAGGTTGGGTGCTGGGGAGGATTTCTTCTCAGGGCAGGGGTGATGCTCTGGCACAGCAGCCCAGGGAATGGGGGGGTCACCGCCCCTAGGTGTGTGGGGATGTGGCACTGAAGGATGTGGGCACTGGGCATGGAGGGGTGGGCTGGGGGTGGGCCTGGGGATCTCAAAGGGCTTTTCCAACCATAATAAGCTTAGGACTGTATGATTCTAGGAACAACGAAGGGGCCTTCTGATGACACGTTTCCCCTCTCCATGTGTTGTACCGGCAGCACCACGTCCTGCCCTTCCAAAAGGAGTTGTGTGCAGCCAAAGCACACAGAGAGGGTGAGGGAGGTGTGGGGGGGCTCCCAGCCCCTGACAGCACGCAGGGACCCCCAGAGCCCCCCATGTCTCATAGCGGTGCTCTGCTCTGGGAACAGGGCAGCTGCAGGGCCCACGGCAGGCTCACACAGCAGCAAAGGGGCTCAGGGATTGCAGAGTGAGGCCAGGCTGAAGGCTGGCAGGTGAATTTCACATAGCACAACGGCTGAATTGAAGAGAGCAGGGAACGGCAGGGAGGGAGTGAGGAGCTGGAATAAGTGCAGTGTGGAAGAATCTAGCTTCCTAATGAGAGAATGAATTCCAAAATTTATCTGACCTTGAGAAAGTTGGATGCAGAGGGAAAGTGGATCACCCAGAAGCTGCAGCAATTAACAAAATTGCCACTTGTCTGGTGAGAAGGGGAGGGGAGGGGANGAGAGGAGAGGAGAGGAGAGGAGAGGAGAGGAGAGGAGAGGAGAGGAGAGGAGAGGAGAGGAGAGGAGAGGAGAGGAGAGGAGAGGAGAGGAGAGGAGAGGAGAGGAGAGGAGAGGAGAGGAGAGGAGAGGAGAGGAGAGGAGAGGAGAGGAGAGGAGAGGAGAGGAGAGGAGAGGAGAGGAGAGGAGAGGAGAGGAGAGGAGAGGAGAGGAGAGGAGAGGAGAGGAGAGGAGAGGAGAGGAGAGGAGAGGATCATTACTGTTGGAAAAGCCCTCCAAGATCCCCAAGCCCAACCCCAGCCCAGCCCCCCATGCCCACTGCCCACGTCCCTCAGTGCCACATCCCCACAGTTCCTGAACACCCCCAGGGATGGTGACCCCAGCCTGTTCCAATGCACCACCACTCTTTTAGAAAATAAACTCTCCCTGATTTCACCCTGAACCTCTCCTGGCACAGCTTGGAGCCACCACCTCTCCTCCTGTCTAGCTTGGCCTCCAGTACTGCAGTTTCTGTAATCTTTCATCACGAGGAGGGAATTGTGGAGCATCAGCGTGGCTCCAAAGTGCCACAGCCCCATGGAGACCAGTGGGACGTGCCCAGGGGCAGCAGGCAGACCCTCTCTCTCCCTTTTCTGTATAGTGGGGCCACAGCCCTCCTGCCACCACAGCCTCCTTCCATTGCCAACCCAGAGCAGCGGCAGCATGCAGTGGCACAGCAGGGCCCCAGGTAAGCCTGAGCACAGCGCTGACTGCGAGAGCTCAGAGCGGGGCCCGGGCACGGCTCGGCCTCCTGCACGTCACTGTTATCTGCAGGAATGGCAGTGGGGTTGCTAAAACAGGCTGGTAGGGATTAGTCACAAGAGCAGCACATCAGTCCAGCAAATCTGCTTAAGCAAAGCGCAGGAGCGAGGGCGAAGCACTGACTGTGCTGGTGAGGGAAGGCTCTGCTTAATCTCCCAAGGACGGAGCGCTCGGGGCATTGCCATGGGGAGGCGGCAGCTGTCCCAGCACTGCTCTGGGCATGGCTGGATCCAAGCCCTGCTTCCCTCTTCTCTGGGTGCTCCCCATCCACTGTGCCCGACACACAGCTGCCCCTCTGCTGCCCCACAGCTGGTGGTTCTGGAGATCTCCAAGCAGGAAGATTCCAGCCCCTCTCTGTGCAGCTCAACTGGCCGAAGGGAAGTGCTGAGGTGTCCGTAGAGCATTCTTCCACCTTCCAAAGCTCACGCTGAGCTGTAGGCGAGCACTTGGCGCAGCACACCCGTGGGGTGCAGCCATGGTTTGCACAGCAGTACAAGCAGTGTCTGCTGGGACAAAACATATCAGGGACTGCCACAGCTGGTGGTGAGCAGCACAGCCACTGGGAAGCCAGCACACCTCCTCATCCCGCACACTCCCATGTCCCCCTGTGGTCATGGACCCACAGCTCCGTCTGTCCCATGGCTCGCACTGAGAGAGGGAGAAGTGCTGTAGCTGGGGGCTCTCCATGCAGAACAGAACCCTGCATACAACTGCAGATAGGAGCCAAGCTGTGTGTTGGAAAGAATCTGAATACCTGAGCCTTCTGACAACAGAAGACAATTTCCTTTGCATTTGTATTCGGGGCTCATCTGTGGCATTCTCTGTGCTGCCTGACTTCAGACTGGCTGCCCTCCTGGCAGACACACATTAAGAGGGAACAATAAATTGCAATACGGTTCTTCTGTAGCTGGGTACAGGGCAGATTGAAGCAACTTTGGAACGAAGCTTTATTTATGGACTCGGAATTGGATTATCGAGCCGTTGGCACAAACAGCGGCAGCGCTGCTTTGTTAAGACCTTCAAGAAATTTCCAGGGAGATGCAATCCCTCCCTCTGACGATCTGCAGACTGTCCCTAATTTCCTCAGCTCCCTGATAACGTCTCTCTGTGCTCACGCTGACGTTAACATTCCTCACGCATCAGATCACAATCTTGGAGCTGCAGCACAGCGCTCTGCGGGCTCCGTCCTCTGGTGGAGGGCACTGCAGCTTTGCCTGAAGCCCATCATAGAATCACAGAATCCTTAGAGTTGGGAGGGACCTCTGAGGGCCATCCAGTCCGACTGCCCTGCAGTGCACAGGGACACCGCAGCTACATCAGGTTATCCAGGGCCTGATCCAGCCTTGCCTTGAATGTCTCCAGGGATGGGAGATTCCCATCGATGGGAATCTGGTCAAGTTTTGCCCTTGGGGCTTGAGAGCTCACCCAGCAGGGCAACGGAGCACAGGAGCCACGATGAGAGCTGAGTGCATGGTGCCAGGGGTGGGACAGGGCCTGCATGGTGCCCCCAACATCTGGGCTGGAGGGAAGGCCCTGCTCAGGAGCTTCATCTTCATTGGAACAGGCTGGCGTTGGCACAGCTGCCCAGGGAGCTGGCGGAGGCGCCGTCCATGGAGGTGTTCAAGAGCAGTGAAATGTGGCAACAAGGGATGCGGTCAGCAGGCACGGTGGGATGAGTTGGGGTTGGACTGAGGGGTCTTAGTGGTCTTTTCCAACCTTAACAATTCTCTGATTCTATGGTGGCTTTCCTTCAAAGCCAGGGAAGCTGCAAGTGGCTTGTAAGCCATGCCAAGTGGACACCATGCCAACTGATCGCCATGCCCAGTGGTTGCCATGTGAAGTGGTCACCACACCAATTGATCACCGTGCCCAGTGGTTGCCACACCAATTGATCACCATGTCCAGTGGTCATCATGTGAAGTGGTTGCCATGCCAGCTGATCACCATGCCCAGTGATTGCCATGTGAAGTGGTCACCACACTAATTGATCATCATGCCCAGTGATTGCCATGTGAAGTGGTCACCACACCAATTGATCACCATGCCCAGTTGTCACCATCCCAAGTGGTCACCACACCAACTGATCACCATGTCCAGTCGTTGCCATGTGAAGTGGCTGCCATGCCAATTGATCACCATGCCCAGTGGTCACCATGTGAAGTGGTCACCACACCAATTGATCACTGTGCCCAGTGGTTGCCACGCCAATTGATCACCATGCCCAGTGGTCGCCATGCAAAGTGTCCCCTGTGCTGCCTTCCCCAGGGCACAGCTCAGCATCACATCCCAGCACGTGGAGCTCCCCACCTGTGTCCTTGAACGCAGAGCCTGCAGCCACAGCTGGGCTGAGCTCTGTGTAAATAATCCACAGAGCCGTTCTGCTGATTGTCTGCTGCTGCTGCCCTACTTAACTGCATCTTTGTGCCGAGGCCGCCGATCACGGGGAGGATGCGCTGTGCCTCTTCCTGCAGGACCGAGCACAGTGTGCACAGAGTGCTGCTGCAAATTAACTTCTAGACCTGCTGGGTTTCAAAATCTCGCACAATGATGTCTCAAGAAAGGAGTCTGAGCCCATCTGAGGCCCATGTACCACACCTGAGGCAAACGGAAAATTGCCTGGAATGGGACAATAAGTGGTTTGCAGAATGGCAGATCTCTGCTCGGATGCTGTATGAGAGCTGCAGACCCTCAGAGATGTGACTGAGCTGACTGGTTCCGAGCCTTTGGCTTTATTTTAGGTTTGGAATCGTTGGACAAGGCTTAAGCTAAGGTCCTACACGTACCATTGATATCAATCAGTGCTCCAACACAGGAGGATGTGGGTTCTGAAGGAGAGGATCCGCAGGCAGCAGCACAGAAGGTTCTCCAGTGGCTCTGGGAGTTCCCACTGCTCTGTCCTTTCTCAGGTGACATCTGACAGGGTGTGAGAGAACAGCTCAGGTTGTGCCAGGGGAGGTTCAGAGTGGATATCAGAACTTCTAAATGGAGAGGGGAGATCAGGAACTGGAAAGGGCTGCCCAGGGCTGTGATGGGGTCACCAACCCCAGAGATGTTTAAGAAATGTGCAGATGTGGCACTGAGGGACATGGGTCAGTGATGGGACTGGGTGGGTCAGGTGGGACTTGGTGATCATGAAGGTTTCTCTAACCTCAGTGAGTCTGTTTCAGCGATCCCAGGGCCCTGCCCATGCCAGCTGCTGTAAGCAGGCCTCTGCCACCTGGCTGATCAAACAGCCCTGACTCTAAGAAGCTTCACTGAGTGCTTTGACATCCCAGGGCCATTTCCCTGCTCTGGGCCTAAGGGTCAGCACAGGAGTGTGGGACAGGGCCAACAGGCAGCTCTGCGCCATGTCCTTAGGATAGAGAGGACATCGTGCCACAGGGCTGACACCAAACACAGGGGGCAGCTGCCCTGACACTGCGTCCTTCTGTTGTGGGGGAACAGCAGCCCAAGGGGCTCCATTAATGACAACGTTACGACACACAAGGCGGGTGCCAGCAGCAGCTCAGCCACCCTGGGCCCCTTCACAGGGCTCAGACGCAGCAGTGGTTGGGAGGGGGATTCAGAGTACAGCACTGGGGTGACACAGCACGGGCATTTGCAGCTCACCCCCAGTCCTCACTGGTGCACACTGAGCTTTCACACCTGCAAACATTCTGCTCAGGTGTTTTCTGAGTGGCAATGAATCGCTGAACCACAGAACCATAGAACATCCTGGGTTGGAAGGGAACCACAAAGACCATCGAGCCCAACCCCTGGCTCCACACAGGACCACTCCAAATCCATACCCTACATCTGAGAACATCCTTGCTCTGGTGTAAAGTTCTCTAAGCCTTCCTGAGGATGCTGTGGAACACAGACCAGTGCTGGTGCCCCAGGGAGGGCAGGCAGGGCAGGATCTGAGCAGCCTCTGGCCCACACAGCACCGCCAGCACTGGGGTCCAGAACATGCAAACACTGCTTCCCAAATGCTCATTGTCAGGGCTGTTAAAAACAGCTGAAAGACCTAACGAGATGCTAACAGGAGGTATGTCAGGGAGATAACAGGCAAAATATTTAATGGACTACTGCTTTAAAGCACTTAAAGCCTTAACTTTGTGCTTGGTCAAGCACAACTTGCTGTCGGTACAATCTATACTGGTTGTCCCTGAATGCCTCCCCGTGCCTGCTTTGTTTGGGGACAGGGATCACAGGAGGACACACAGCACACTCCTTCCAGGGATGGAGCTGAGGCTGAGTGCTCCACAACCCTCTGCCTCCTCCTCCTCCCTCCCCAGCAAAGGACTGGAGCTTTGCAGGCCACTTCCCAGCTATTGGGAACCCCTTCAGCCACCACAGATTTCCACAGAGGAATCACAGAATGGCCCGGGTTGGAAGAGACCTCAAGGATCATGAAACCCCAACCCACCCAACAGGCAGGGCCACCAACCTCCACATCTCAGACCAGCCAAGGCTGCCCAGGGCCCCATCCAACCTGCCCTTCAGCACCTCCAGGGATGGACGGGGCATCCACAGCCTCTCTGGGCAGCTGTTCCAGCACCTCACCACTCTCTCTGCAAACAACTTCCCCCTCACATCCAACCTCAATCTGCCCTCCTTCAACTTCAAACCATTTCCCCTCGTCCTGCTGTTATCTCCCCTTTCCAAGAGTTGACTCCCCTCCTGGACAGTCAGGAGCCCCAAAATCTCACCCAAAACCTGACCAGAGACCACAAAGATCAACTCTGTTGAGCTGTGGGGAAAGGGGCATCACAGTGCTCTGACCTTATGGCCCAGCCCTCACAGCGACGAGGCTGAGGACATCACCTCTGCCCCTGCCAAGGCTCGGTGTGAGCAGTGCGAGGGGCTGAGTCCACGTGGGATGTCCCCAAGGGCCAGCAGCACCAAAGCACGGCCCTGCACTGTGCAGGGTAGGGCTGAAAGGGGAACGGCGTTGGAAATCCCAGGGGTTGCTCCTCTGCAGCCCCACTCACCCACGGACCTGGAGGAGCAACACACAGCTGGCAAAGGGAAGGAGCTGGCCACGGGGTCCGGGATACCACCAGCCTGGGACACGCATGGAACAGGACGGGCAGAGAGCACAGCGCTGAACTAAATGCAAATAGGAAATGCGGTGAGCTCACACCACCAGGGCTGGGCACTTGGGAGGTGCAGTGCACAGATGAGGGGAGCGACCGCCCGAGGAACAGCAGCAGCAGAAAGCACGGAGGAGCAAAGGAGGGTCTGCGCCGGGAACAGCAGTGACAGGACAGGGGCGGACGGCTAAAAGGGGGCAGATGTGGGGCGAAATCCCCTCCTGGAGGCGGTGCGGCCCGGAGCTGCGGGCCCCAGCCCTGGAAGAACCCGAGACCGCGGGAGGGCGCTGGGACCCCGAGCTGGCGGCACCCAGACCGCGGGCGGGGGGCTGCGGGGTCCCCTCCAACCCCGCCATCCTGTGCTGGCCCGGACCCAGAGCCGTCCGCCCAAAGTTCCCGTTCTCTGGAGCTCAGCACAGAGACCCAACCACCCCCGGCCCGCCCGCCTCACGCATGCGCACAACCCCAGCCGCAGGTCACGCCCCCTCCCCGCAAGGCAACTTCCGGTCTTCTCCCCGCCCCTTCCGGTCCCGCCCCGGATAAGCGGCGCCGCGCACCACACGCGCTCCTTTTCCGCCGCGCGCTCCAAGATGGCGGACACGCAGGTGGGGCCCGCGCGGCGTTGGGCCGCGGTGGCTGCGATCCGTTGGGCCTCCCACGGGGAGGGGGGGAGGGTCGGCTGCGGAGCCGGAGAGGAGCCCCGGGGTGGGCGTCCTCCGTGCGGATGGGGCACCGAGCGCTGGGGTGGCGGGGGGAGGCCCACAGGATGGAGGCTCGGGGCCGTGATGGGGTCTGGGTGGGCCCGAGGCCGTCTGTGATGCCGATTCTCCCCACCTCAGACCGAACGGGCGTATCAGAAGCAGCCCACGATCTTCCAGAACAAAAAGAGGGCCCTGCTGGGCGAGGGTGGCAAGGAGAAGTTACCCCGCTACTATAAGAACATCGGCCTCGGCTTCAAGACGCCCAAGGAGGTACGGCCCGGCTGTGCTGCTGCGGGCACTGAGCCTGCAGTGCTCCCAGAGCGATGGATTTCATGGGCCCGTAGAGTGGGGAGGTTGGAAAGGACTTCAGAGGTCATCCAGTTCCAGCCCCCGGGTAGGGGCATCTCCCATTGCTCAGGGCCTGTTGCTGTCTGCCTGTGTACAAAGTCGCTCCTTCTCCTGCTTATAAGCTCCTTTTAAGTACTGGAAGGTTGCAGTGAGATCTCCCCAGAGCATTCCCTTCTCCAGGCTGAACACCCCCAGCTCCCTCAGCCAGAGGTGCTCCGTCCTCTGAGCATCCCCGTGCCCTCCTCTGGACCCACAGCCACACGTCCCTCCTGTGCTGTCCAGGCCTGGATGCAGTGCTCTGCACAGGACCTCACAAGGGCAGGCAGAGGGGAACAGTCCCATCCCTGCCCGCTGCCCCCTCTGTTGGTGCTGCCTAGGGGACTGATGGCCTTCTGGGCTGTGAGTACACGCTGCTGGCTCGTGTCCATGTCATCCACCAGAACCCCTTAGTTCTTCTCCATAGAGCTGCTCTCAGTCTGTACTCATGTCTGGGATTGCTCCAGCTAAAGTGCAACACTTTGCATTTGGTCTTGTTGAACCTCATTAGCTTCACGTGGGCACTTGTCCTGGTCCCTTTGGATCTCTTCCTCTTGTTGTATCAGCTGCAGCACTCACAGCTCAGCACCATCACTGGGCCTCTGTGCTGCCAAGGCTGCCTGCCCAGACACTGACTGGCTCTGGGTGACCCTGCTGACCCTGCACACAGCAGGGAGGTTGAAACTGGATGCTCACTGTGGTCCTTTGCAACCCAGGCCTTCCCCTGATTCTATGACCATCACTTCTCTTGTAGGCCATCGAGGGCACCTACATTGACAAGAAGTGCCCCTTCACTGGTAACGTCTCCATCCGTGGCCGAATCCTGTCAGGTGAGTTGTGCAGCACCTCCAAGCAGCAGCACCATAACCATATGATGCCCCAAAGTGGGTCATCACACAGAGCCCACAGGTGTTGATCTGGGAAGCACAGCAGTGGTCCTTGAGCTGCACGTGATGCCATTCTCACGATGGTCTTCCAAGCCTCGTGCTGAAGGGGCTGTGACGACAACGCCACACGGCTTTGCTGATGCCTGGCACAAGGACCTGGTGGTGACATTGCTCTGCAGTGTGGGTGCTGGGTAAGTGCAGTGCTGGCTGTAGGAAGGCACTGGAATCGAGGGGCACTGCCTTCACGTGTTAAACACCTCTCACTGCTGGTCTGGGGTGCCTCCTCTCAAAGTCTCCATTCTCCAGCAGCTACAAACAGCTCCCCAGCACGTTTTGCTAGCAGTCACTGAATGCTTCCCCCCATCATCAGCTCTGCTCTCGTCCCCAGGGGTGGTCACCAAGATGAAGATGCAGCGCACCATCGTCATCCGCCGGGACTACCTGCACTACATCCGCAAGTACAACCGCTTTGAGAAGCGCCACAAGAACATGTCTGTGCACCTCTCCCCCTGCTTCAGGTGTGTCCAGCAGCCCCCCTGCCCCCCAGCAGCAGAACAGAGCTCTGACCCTCACAGTGCAGGGCTGCAGATGTGCTGGTGTGTCTCATGGGTGTGTCTGATCTGTGTGCTGCTCAGCCCAGGTTGTGCTGAAGCGAGTGAGCGCGTCAGGGTGGGAGGGATGGTTTTACTGCTGCTGTTGACCTGGAACTTGTTTGCTGGTGGTGATGTCTGAACTCACGATGGTCTTCAGAGTCCCTGTTGGTGAAGGGGCTGCTGACAATGCCGGTGGCAACTGCTGAACCATCAGACACGATCCGGTCAGCCTGCCAAAAGCTCGGACTGATGTGTCCAAAGTAAATGCTGAGGCTGGAGGAGGCAGGTTGGGAGGCTGACATTTCCATCTCCTGCATGTTTCCAAACGTGTCTTTGGAGTTTGGGGTTTCCAGAGAAACCTGGAGTGGCCCAAATGCCAGCCCAGCTGTGCTGGCTTACGGAGTGCTTCAGGTCTGTCAGTGACTGGAAGGGAAACCCGTGATGGCTGGAGGGCTTCCCTTCAGGTGCTTCTGTGGGAAGCTCACATCTCCTGTCTTGAGTTGATGCTCACGAGGAGCAACAGACTCTGGTGGCAGCTCGGGGGATGACCGCCTCTATTTCAGCACAGTCATCTCTGCAGCGCTTGAGATTGCAGCTCCTTGTTCTGCAGCTCTGATTATGCAAGGTCACTTCTGGTGTGGTCACACAGCAGCGTTTCCGACACCACGCGCTGCACGCATCTGTGCTGCAGAGCAGAGAGCTGCAAACTCACAAGCACTGCTGTGGCTTTCCTTGCAGGGATGTGCAGATTGGAGACATTGTCACTGTGGGAGAGTGCCGGCCCCTCAGCAAGACCGTCAGGTTCAACGTCCTCAAAGTCACGAAGGCTGCTGGCACCAAGAAGCAGTTCCAGAAGTTTTAAAGGCAGCACATGGAGCATAATTGGGAAAAATAAACCTTTTTTTAAAGCTTCCTTATGTGTCTGGTGTGTGATACCATAGAATGCCATGAAGCAGGCACTGTTCTGATATTCCAGGCTTCCTGCTCAGGAGGAATGAAGGCTTGGTGTGGGTGAGGGTCAGAGTGAGCCTTGTCCCTCTGTCAGTACCCGGGGCAGTTTAAGCGTGTGGTTAATGGGGAGGGTGCCACGTGGTGTTTCCACACACAGCTCTGAGCACGTTTCACAAGGATGTGCTGTCAGCAAATGGGAATGAATGCTCAAGAAGATGCTTTTCCTATAGATGTGCTCAGAGCTGACACAGCTCAAGTAGCTCCAGGCAATGTTACTCTGAGAACTGAATGAGCCCTTCTGTAGGGCACGCTCAGTGCTGGTCGGTGGCTCTGTTAGGTGGAGGCAGTGATCAGTGCTGTCCCACAGGGAGCTGTGTTGAGATCAGTGCTCTTCAACATCATTAGTGACATCAGTGATGGGCTCCAGTGCAGCCTCAGCGAGTTTGCAGGTGACACCAAGCTGAGGGGTGTGGCTGACATGTTGGAAGGAAGGGAAAACATTCAGGGGGATCTCAGTCAACACTAAAGGTGGGCCCAGGTGAGCCTAATGAGATTCAACAAAGCAAAGTGCAAGGTTGGCACTTGGGTCTGAGTAACCCAGATACAGAGTGGGAGAAGAACTTGAGAGCAGCCCTACAGAGAAGGACCTGGGGGTCCTGGTGGGTGAAAAGCTGACCATGAGCCAGCTGTGTGCTCTGCAGCTCGGAAAGCAAATGGGATCCTGGGCTCCATCAGCAGAGGGGTGGCCAGCAGGGATGGAGCTGATTGTCCCTCTCTGCTCTGCCCTTGTGAGGCCCCATCTGCAGTGCTGCATGTAGGGCTAGGGCCCCCAATACAGGAAAGACAGGGAGCTGTTGGAGAGGGTCCAGAGGAGGCCACAAAGATGAGCAGAGGGCTGCAGCACCTCCCCTGCAAAGACAGGCTGAGGGAGCTGGGCTTGTTCAGCCTGCAGAAGAGAAGGCTGCGGGGTGACCTCAGTGCAGCCTTCCAGCACTGTAAGGTTAACAGGTCGTAAGGTTAACAGGTTGTAAAGTTAACCAGTATATAGAGAAGTCAGGCTAGTAAGAACAGTTAAAAACAGAGGAAAGGTGCTCACCGGTGTTGTAGGCTCACAAGACTCCAGAAGAAGCGATCTCCAGGAAGAGATCCTTCCTTTGTGGAAGTCAGCCCTTAAATGGGGTCTAGGAGAGGTGGAGCCTGGCTCCACCCCTTCCAGGCACACAGGTGAATTGCTTTCACCTGTGCTCCCATGGCTGACTCAGTGCTTGCCTCAGGTGGTCAATCAGAGGTTCAGGCTGTGATTCAACAGTTCCCATACACTGCACCTAAAGGGAGCCTCCAAACAGGAGGGGAGTCACCTTTTTACAAGTGTAGATATTGGTAGGACAAGGGGGCAGTCCTTCACAGAGAGTGGTGAGGTGCTGGAACAGCTGCCAGAGGTTATGGGTGCTCTGTCTCGAGGTGTTCAGGACCAGGTTGGATGGGGCCCTGGGCAGCCTGGTCTTGTACCAGATCTGGAGGTTGGCGGCCCTGCCTGTGGCAGGGGTTGGAATGATCCTTGGGGTCCCTTCTAAGCCAAGCCATTCTATGATTCTGTGATCTGTGAAGGTCCCTTCGGATTGAGCCATTCCATTCCAGCTGTCAGGAATTCTGAGCACGTGGGAAGTGAGGAAAGCAGATGCAGAGGGGCAGCCCTGCTGCCTGAGCCCACAGGCACCGAGTGGGGGTCCCTCTGTGTGCACTGCACAGCACCCGGAGCAGAAGGGAATCTCAGAATCACAGAATGGTTGGGTTGGAAGGGACCTCGAGGATAATGAAGCTCCAACCCCCCCCAGCAGGCAGGGCCACCAACCTCCACATTTCAGACCAGGCTGCCCAGGGCCCCATCCAACCTGCCCTTCAAAACCTCCAGGGATGGACGGGGCACCCACAGCCTCTCTGGGCAGCTGTTCCAGCACCTCACCACTCTCTCTGCCTTCTCTTCTCCAAGCTGAACAAGCCCAGCTCCCTCAGCCTGTCTTTGCAGGGGAGGTGCTGCAGCCCTCTGCTCATCTTTGTGGCCACCTCTGGACCCTCTCCAATGGCTCTCTGACCCCTCCCCAGCTACGGCTCATCCAAACACTGCATGAATAGGCACACAGCACTGCCAAGCCCCATAATTGTACAGGGGTGATCCACACTCCAGGATGGGGGTCCCAGCTCCTCCACTGCCCCTCCACCCCCTGCGCTGTGCTGGAAGCACAACCATTGTGTGTATGCAGTGCGTGGTGCTGCCATGCTGCATGGAGATGCCGTGGCACTTGGGGATGTTATGCCTTCTGGGGGTGCCACGGCTGCTTGGGGATGCTCTGCCCACCCAGGGATGCTGTGGCCACTTGTGAGGAGGCCGTGCTGCTCGGGGATGCCAGAGAATCCCAGAATCACCGAGGCTGGAAAAGCCCTCGAAGATCATCCAGTGCAACCATCCACCTCCGACCAGTATTGTCCCACTAAACCACGTCCCTCTGTACCACGTCTACACATTTCTTTATGCCCCCAGGGATGGTGACTCCCCCACCTCCCTGGGCAGCCCTTTCCAGCACCTGAACACTGAGCAGCAATTCTTCCTGCTACCCAACCTGACCCCCCTTGGCACAATTTGAGTCCATTTCGTCTCGTTCTTTTGCTGTTACGTGGCAGCAGAGGCCGACCCCTCTCAACACAACCTCCTTTCAGGCAGCTGTACAGAGCCATAAGGTCTCCCCTCAGCCTCCTCTTCTCCAGACTGAGCAATCCCAATGGCACCCACTGCTCCCTGCCCAGCGCACCCTGGTCCCCCAGACCCCAAACGGGTGATCCCTGCGGGACCCCGATGGCCTTGGGCTGTGCTGTGAGCAGGAGCTCCATGCCATGCATCTCTCAGAGGGCGCGCAGTGGGGCTGCTGCCTTGCACTGTCACCCAGCACTGCTGCTGAACTGCTCAGCTGTGTTTCCTGTCCCAGCCCGCAGCTCAGCCAGCAGGAAGCGCAGGCTTCTGTTGGCCATAGATGGCCATTGGCAGCACAGAAACGGAGCTGTGAGCTGCGTGGGGCCAAAAATATGCCAGGGAGTCTTGAGGTGGAGCTCGGCCAGCAAGCAGCAAGTGTGCACCACCCCCAGCCCAGCAGTGTGGGCCTGTGGGGAAGGCACAGAGCTCAGAGCACAGATGTGACGGTCCAGGTGCACCCCAAGCCCTCAGCTGTGGGCCGGCTGACCCCCTGCTGGTGGGGATGTGGGGATGGAGGCTCTACATCCATGGGCAGTGCTTGCAGTGCAGGAGCTGCTCCTCCCTTACAAACCCTGCGTGCTGCCTTTGTTGGCACCAAGTGTTGGGCATCAGCTTGGTGCCATGCAGCCCTAAGCACCCCACAGCTCCCAGTGGCCGTGGTCAGGGTCTCCTCCCTCCCAACTTTCCTCCACATCCCTAATGCAGCCCCAGCCCCGAGGGATTGTCCCTGAGGCCACTGGGACAGGGGATGCCACGCTGTGGCATGGAGATGCCATGGCACAGGGCATCTGTGTGAGCATCACATCATGATCCCACTGCATGGGACATGCAGAGGCACTGCTGGACAAACCCCATGTCCCCACGGGGTACAGAGCCCAGCTGCGTGCTGCTCAGCCGTGGGGCTGCAGCGAGGTGTGATCTGGGCACAGCGCTGGGAGCCTGGCCTCACACGGGCAGGAAATGAGTCAGGACTGAGCAGGAAGGAAGGAGTGAGGAGACCTGGGCTGCACCACTCCCTACATCCCAATGGCCTCCCAAGGAGGGACGAGTCCTGCTGCTGCCTTCCATGGGTCCCAGCTGGTCCCTCCAGCTCACAGTGCCCTGCACACAGCTCAGCTGGGCTCTAGGGGTTTGTCCCCCCCCCCCAGACCCTGGTGCGTTATCCCACTCCACTCCCCAGTCCGTAACAGCAGAGGGGTGGCCGGGATGGATGCGTTGTGCCACCCGGGACAGATGTGCAGTGTCCTTTGTGATCCATCAGAGCTCCTCCTGCCTGGAGGCCCCACGCAGACAGCGCAGTGCCAGCAGCCCTTGCATGCTCACATGTGTGCATGTGGGCACCCGGTTCACTCAGGCATCCCAGCAAACACGGGGATCTGTGCCCAGGGCCCCCCCCTGCACCCTGCCCACCCCACCACCCCCAGCGTCGCCCGCCTGCAGGGAAAGTGGAGCACAGCAGAAGTCACCAGGGCTGTTCCATCTCCACGGGGTTTGGGTGTCAATCTGTGCATCTCTGCTGCTGGAAGTGGTTTCCAGGATGGAAAAAAGAGAAATGCTGCTCAGGTCTAATTTTGGATCCCCACCACCCCCAGGAGCCGCAGTGCTGCGTGGGGGGAACAGCGCTGCTTGGAGGCTCCTGCAGCTCTGCAGGGTGAGGGGCGCCCTGCGCTGTCTCTGCTCCCAGCACCCAGCCCTGACCCCAGCCCTGGGCACTGCCTGCAGAACATTCCTGGCTCTGTTCCCCATCTCTGCTCAAACATGGCCCCACAGCCTGCATATCCCCACAACCTGCATAACCCAACACTGTTAGCTTTGCTGTCAGGGTGCACCACTCCAGGTTCCACAATGCCACGGCCGAGCTGCTGTGCTGTCCTAAAGTAAGACAAATGCTCCCTGAAATCCAAACCTGTGTTGCCATTGACTTGACCAAAGCAGAGCACCTTCACTTCCCATCAGATGTACTCAGTGCTACCAGCACTGCGCCAGCAGCCCGGTGCTGATGGTGTCCTACGAGCTGCCAATGACCCCACAGCAACGACACCACCCTGCTGAAGGATCTCCTCGGCTGTGTGCATCTTTGGAGGAAGGAGAGAACCAAAACCACCGAGGAGCTCTGAAATATTCTCAGGTGTGCACAGAAAATCTGAAGTTCCCAGGAGGAAAACGCCGTCCTTCATTTCCATTTTAAGACAGACACCCACATGGACAAGAGGAAGTGCTGACATGCTCCCAGCCCGTATTGTTTGGGGCTTTTCAGAGGCAGCTTCAGCACCAAGCAGCCCCATCACACAGAGCTGGGAAGGGCCCAGCCAGCCCATGTAAACTCCCATCCCATCCCATTCTATCTCCATCCCTATCCCCATCTCATTCTCATCCCCATTTCCATTCTTATTCTCATTCCGATTCTCATTCCCATCCCAATCTTTATGCCTATCCCTATCTCTATCCTTGTCCCCATCCCTATCCTTGTCCCTATCCCTATTCCTATCCCCATTCCTATCCCCATCCCTATCCCCATCCTCATCTGCATCACATCTCCATCCCCATCCCGATCTTCCTCCCATCCCCTTTATCCCTATCCCTATCCCCATCATCCCTACTCTTATCCCTATCCCACCCCTATCCCTATCCCCATCCCCATCCCCATCCTCATCTCCATCACATCTCCGTCCCCATCCTCATCTTCCTCCCATGCCCATCCCCATTATTCCCATCCCTATCCCCATCATCTCCATCCCTATGTCCCTCCCCATCCCTATCCCTATCCGTATCCCTATCCCATTCCCATCCCATCTCCATCCCATCCCCATCCCCACCCCATCCCCATCTCAGCCCCCACAGCTGCCCTGCATTCACACTTCCCATGATGGCACTGCAGAGTAGGGCAGCATGGCTGACTTTCCCATTGATCTGTTGGTTCAGAGTGAGAGCTTTATAGAAAAGCCTGGCAGGCAGGAAGGGCAGCAGAACGGATGCCGAAACCCAAAGGGGTGTGAGTTACAATTTACAAACGAAGGCTTAAAACACTGCATGGATGATTAACAGCCACCAGCACTGCTCTGCAGGAAGTGGCTCTGGTGAACGTTGGGTTGGTGGATGTGAGCACTGGGACGTCCTGCTCACTGACTGCCACACTGAACCGTGTTCCAGCAGGAAACGAACACTGGCAGCATCACTGCAGCATATTTTAGTGTAAAGGAGAGGAGATGCGGTGGATCTCATGGGAAGAGCTCATGGGGCAGCATGGAGCCCTCGGCAGCAGTGGGGTGCTCCTCCCAAGGCACAGCCACGAGCGTCCTTCCATTTGTGCACTGGGAACACTGTGGTGGAGAGTGAGAATGCAGGAGGGGATGCCAACGTGGACAGGGCGGATGCCGAAGGCTGTGTGGTGCTGCGGGTGCCTACAAGGACATCCTCCGCTGCACCCGTGTGTACCAAGGGCCAGATCCTGCTCACTGCTGCTGCCCGTGGTGGTGGCCCAACCATGGCAATGGGCACACCACATCCTCAGTGGCTGCCCTGTGTGTGCATCAGCCCACAGCAAGCTGGTGGAGCTGCTGATGGAGGATGAGGTGGAGAGGTGGGTGCACGGTGTGATGGGCCATGGGGCTGTGCTCAGCACCCTGCTCTGCAGAGGGGCAAACATTGACCAAGGGGTGGGCAGTGCAGGATGTGCTGGCAAGGATGGAGATCCCTGGATGGGAATCACCACAGCACGCAGGGCTGGAGCCCACAGCACCGGCATCAACAGGGCCAGCAACCAATGGGCCACAGTGCTGGGCAAAGAGCCAAAGAGCTCACTGAGCTGCTCCACCGCCTCCTCCAGCAGCCACTCAATGGCCACAACGGCACCCATGGTACCAGGCAACATCCCCAGCCTCAGCCCCACGGTCAGGCACAACGGGCTCCAGCGACACCCCCAGACACCCCATGCAGGGAAGGTCAAGAAGGGTATTAGGAAAATTCTTTCTCCCAAAGAGCAGCGATGCTCTGGCAGAGCTGCCTATGGACTTTGGGGGGTCACTGCCCCTGGGGGTGCTCCAGAACCGTGTGGATGTGACACTGAGGGACGTGGTCGGTGAGCATGGTGGGGATGGGCTGGGGATCTTGGAGATCTTTTCCAACCTCTGTGAACCTAAGATTCCATAGCTCCCCCTCTACCCCCAGCACGATGCAGTGAAGGGGACCCCAGAGATGGGGCTCCTTCCTCTCCAGCCCCGCAGAGATGGCGGCAGCAGTGCCCTCGACCAGACCCTTTATTACAGAAGGGCTATACACAGCACAGACACACCGGCCCCCCATGCACCGCCCGGCCCCGCGCCCCCACCCTGCTCCACAGCCACCCCAGGAGCGGGGCATTGCATAGAGAGGAGCGGGTGGGCGGTGGGTGACATTGGGGCCACGGGGGCGGCAGGGGGCAGAGCCAGCCCGCCCCACGCCAGGTGGCACCGTCCGGCCCTGCCGTCCCCACGTATCCCCGCGGCCGCCCAGGGCCAGCTCCCGGCAGAACATTCATCCCAAATAAATTAAAAAGGTCCGTGCCCCGCGCGCGGTTAAAAAGCAGCCACCAGGGTCACTCCTCGGGCGGCTCGGAGAGGAACGGGGAGGTGACAGCGTGCGCCTGGGCGATGGCCGCCAGCTCCTTCAGGAACTCGCTGAAGATGACAGCGCAGTACACGGCGTTCTTGACCCGCAGCGCCTCGCTCTGCTTCTCGGCCGAGCCGCGGAACAGCGCAGCCCCCGCCAGCGCCTGCAGCACCGGCCCGTCCCGCACCTGCTGCAGCGCCAGCTGTGCCGCCTGCCGGGCCCGCGTCGGGCTGTTGGTGTGCCGCAGGATCAGCTCCCCCAGCGACGGCTTCCGGCTGCGGGCTGAGGGGCTGCGTCAGCTGAGGGGCCACGAACGCGATGCCACAGGCACAGCCTGGGACATGGCACAGGGCAAGGCATGGGGCATGATATGGAACACAGGGCACAGCCCAGTGCGTGGCCTGGGGTGTTGCATGGGGCACAACCCAGTGCGTGACATGAGGCAGAGCCCAGGCTGCATGCTGGGCCAGGTGCAGCCCCCAGTGCAATGCAGCAAGGGGCAGGCAGAGATCAGTTTGCATGCAGTGCCGCATGCAGCCCCCTGTGCAACGCTGCTGAGGTCTAGGAGCTGCAATGGAGAAGCAGAACCCAGCCTTGTGAGGAGTGCCACGCGCAGCCCCCAGTGCAATGCAGCCCCTAGTGCAACATAGCACGCAGCTGCAAGGAAGAGGCAGACCCAAGTCTTGCATACAGCACCCAGAACAGCACACAGCCTCCATACAACACAGTGTGAAGCCCTGAACTCTGGTGCCACAGCCCCTTCACCATGGCAACCCCCAGCCCTCCACACAAAGGGACATGAGCTCCCCATCTCAGGGCAGCTCCCAGACCCCATGTAGTGCCATGGGCACCCCCACACAGTGCACCTTCAGCACCCCCAGCCCCAGGGCAGCAGCTCCGACCCCATCTCACCCAACGTCTCTGAGCGGCGCAGCGCCGGCATGACACCTGGTGCATCAGCCCAGTCCAGCTTGCCACGGGCAATCAGGTACTTCTTGGCCTTGAAGAGCAACGTGGGGAAGTCCTCCTGGCTGGCAGCAAAGCTTTCGATCTTGTTCTTCACCGAGCCAAGCACCTGCAGGACGGGACATATAGGACAAGATGGGATGGATGGGACAGGATGGGATCGGATGGAGGGAAGGATCAGCGGGCAGCACCACGGACAGCGCCGGCAGCACCACGGACAGCGCCGGCAGCACCACGGACAGCTCCCGACCCCCAAACCTGCAGCAGAGATTTGACGCTGGGCTGGAAGACCATGTTGGTGTTGAGCAGGAAGGAGCGCAGCAGCGGCTGCGGGTAGCAGGCCAGCTGGGCCACGAGCCCCGTCAGCAGGAAGTTCACGTAGAGAGAGTTGTGCAGCATGTTCTCCAGCTTGCCGAACAGCACCGTCATGAAGGGCCCTGTGGGTGGGTGCAGGCGTCAGGGTGTGACCATGGGATGGGACACAGAAGTATTCCCGTCTGCGCCCCGTTCGGCCCCACCTGTGAAGGGTTGGCTGTGGGGCGGCCCCACAGTGCGTGGTGGGCTGGCCACGGCCTGTGCCAGCGGGTCCAGAGCCCGCACACGGCCCAGTGCCTCCTCGCCCTCAGGCAGAGTGGCGAAGCTGGCATAGGCCTCCTCCTCCTCGAGGGACAGCAGTGGCTCAGGCGTGGCAGGTGGCTCAGCCCTGGCCCCGTTCTCCATCTCGGCCTCAATCTCTCGCAGCTCCTGGGTGAAGGCCTCAATGCTGACGCCAGCCCCATTGGGTTCAGCTGGTGCCTTGGCCAGCAGCTCTTCCAGCAGCGAGTCCACCGAGCGCGGCGGCTCCCAGCCCGCAGGCTGCACCCGGGCCCCGTTGTGTGCCAGCCCCTCGCCTCGCGGACTCCTGCGCACTTTCTTCACCACCACGTCCCCCTCGGGCCGCCCTGGCTCCGTGTGCCCATGCGCCCCATTCACCAGTGCCCCTGAGTCCCGTAAATCAGGGCTGGGCCCCATAGCGTGGGGCTCACTGGGGCTGGGAGCCCTCCCTGCCCCCTCCTCAGGCAACCCCCGCTTCTTAGTCCGCGGGGTAGGGGGCCCCGGGGAGCTGTCAGGCAGAGGGGCCACATCAGGGGTAGTTCCGGGGGCTGCGGGCTCCTCGCCATCGTAGGGGGCAGACCAGACGCGGCACGCCCATGCGCAGCGGTCGATGCTGCGGCGCGCGTCACGCAGGTACTCCAGGTAGTTCCTGTCCAGCTCTGCCACCTCCTCCCAGCGGGCAGCCCGGTGCACAGGGCTGCCACTCGGCGTGCCGGGGGAGCGCGGAGCTGTGCCGGCTGCCTCTGGGCCACCACTCTGCTGCCTCATGAAGAAAGCGAGACGTGACGGCGTGGAGGGCCGAGGCACCGGCACTGCTGAGGACGAGTCCACGCTGGGGCTGCTCTGCCCTATGGAGAGGAGATGGTGCTCAGCAGTGCGGGGCCGGGGCTGGTGCACTGCGTGGACCTGCAGTGCTGGTGCCGTACCCTTTGCCCACGCTGTGTGCTCCTCGTCGCGCTCTGGCAGTGCTACATTCTCAGGGCGGCAGCAGCGTGGGATGAGTGAGAGGAACTTGGCGGCCGTCTTGCCATAGATGTCCAGGTCCCGCACCGCCCGCTTCTGGCTCAGCATGACGTGGCTGCAGGGCAGCAGGTACCTGGTGGGACGCGGGGCTGTGAGCAAGGACGCAATGGGACCGCAGGGCAGGGGCAGCAGGCAACAGCACCATGCCATTCTGCCCTGTCATTTCAACCCCTGGGGATGCCCCCTATGGGATACAGCTGTGCCTATCCCAGTACAAACACGATGATACCCCAGCCCCATCCCATACTACCACCAAACCCCCTGGATATGTCCCCCATACCAGTCCCTGCATGCCGCAGCCATGTCTGACTCTAGTGCCCAAGTGGCAATGTCCCAACCCCATTCCATCCTGCCACTGGATCCCCTGGAGATGCCACTCTCAGGCCACAGATGTGCCCATCCAGCACCCACTTGGTGACACCCCAGCACTGTCTCATACTGCGCACCAGACCCCATGTGCCCAGCACGGGACACAGCCATGCCCATCCCAGCACCCAAGTAGCACCATCCCAGCCCCAACCCTGGGGATGCCCCCAGAACCATCCCGTCCCACATCACATCCTCCGGAGATGCACCCCATGTCCCTGCATGCCAAGGCCACGCCTCATCCCAGTGCCCACAGCACGATGCCCCATCCCAGCACAGCACAGCAGCGCAGTACCTAAGCACCAGCTGCAGCATCACGTCCTCACAGTTGAGACTGAGCAGCGTCCGGAAGAGGCTCAGGGACACCATGCAGAGCTGGGGACGGAGAAGACATGAGGCGGCTGCACGTTTGGGTCCCCCCACTCCCTGCCCTCACTGCCCCACCACTAACCCGTGAGTTGCTGTTGATGCGGCTGACGAGCGTGTCGAGGATGGTGGTGTTGTCGTGGCGGTGCAGCAGCACGAAGCGCAGGAAGGTCTTCAGCAGTGCCGTCTCACTGACGCTGCGCAGGAACAGGTCCAGGTAGGCGGTGCTGGCGATCATCTCCTCGATGGAGGTCTGCGTGGGGAGCAGCAGCTGGAAGCGCTCCGGGTGCACCGCAGCGTGCCCCACGGCACCTCTGATGGGATGCCCCTACCTTGTGCAGCGCCGGCCCCATGACGGGCACCAGGAACCCGTTGTGCACATAATCCACCAACTGCTTCTGCACCAGCGGGTGGGCGACCTGCAGGGCACAGGGGTCAGGGCTGCCCGTGCCAGCCTGCATCGCCCCACGTCACCGAGAGCCCCACCTGGATGACGGCGTTACAGAATTCCAATGAGTTCATGAAAAGCACAAGGGAGGAGACCCCGATCCAGTCCTCGCGGCGCAGGCAGTGCCAGTCGTCCCCGCGCACCTCGATCTTGCGGGGCAGCGAGGAGTACAGCGCGCTCAGCCCCGTGGCCAGGACCTGTGGGTACAAGCACTGAGCGTGGTGCTGGGCCAAGCAGCGCCCAGCAGCTCCGGCACCGCGCCGGCCTTACCGGGCAGAAGTAGGAATTGTCGGTGATGGACTTGGCGACGGCGTGGTTGCTGGCCGACATGGCCATGATGAGCAGCAGCGCGTCGCGGGCCTGCTGCCCCAGCACGCCCTCGTGGTGGATGAAAGGGATGAGGAGGGAGAAGATGATGAGGTTGGCGGGGCCCTGGTCGGTGTGGCTGTGAAAGAAGAGCTCCAGGATGGCGGGCTCTTTGGCCACCGAGACGCAGAGCTGGTTGAGCAGCAGCACCAGGCTGTTCTCCAGCGGCGCGGAGGTGGGCTCGGCGCAGAGGCTGAGCAGGCGCAGCAGCGGCGTGAGCACGGCGCGGTGCCGCAGGAGGGGCTGCCGGGCCTGGCTGATGAGCATCTCATACAGCTTCAGCTGCTCCACCTTGCGCTCCTCGCCAAAGTCGCCCTGCAGGTGCCAGCCCAGCAGCCGCTCCAGCAGATTCTCAGCCACCACAAACTCCAGGATGGGCCCCGGGATGGCCTCGCCGCGCGGCCGGTCCTCGGCCAGCAGGTTCAGCAGCTGGTAGGTGTTGTTCCGCACCGCGCTCAGGTCGTCGGGGGCCGGCGTGCAGCCGCGGCGCTCCAGGATGCGCAGCACCTGCGGGCGGAGCTCTCAGCGCCCGCCCCGAGGGACGCCCCGCACCCACCGCCCCGCACCGGCTCACCTGCGCCCAGTGGTTCTTGAAGACCATCAGGCAGGTCTCGGGGTCGGCGGTGACGGGGCTCTGCAGGCTGGCGCTGCGGGCAGCACGCTGCCCAACCCCGCGCGGGGTCAGTTTGCTCAGCCAGCTCATCCTCTCCATGGGGACGCGGCGGGGGCTCGGCTCAGGGGCAGCGCTGTGGTGCCCCGCAGGCCCGGCCCGATCCGATGGCTGTGAGGTGCCGTGCAGGCACGGGGCAGCGGGCAGCGGGCAGGGCCACACACTCCATGCTGCTGGGCTGCGGGGAGTGCATTCAGCACAGGGAAGGGGCAGCAGCACCATCCCAGCACCATCTGGCAATCACAGCACTGCCCCAGAACTGTCCTGGCACCATCACAGCACCACCCCAGTACCACTCCAGTACCATCCCAGAACCATCCAGGCACCATTTCAACACCACTCCAGCACCACCCTACAGCCACCCCAGCATCATTCTGACACCACCCCAGCACCACCCCAGCACCATCCCAGCACCATTCCATCACCACCCCAGCACTGCTCCTGCCTCAGCGCAGCCCCGCGCTGCGCCCAACCTCCTGTGGGCAGCTCTGGGGGTGGCACTGCTCTGTGGCTGCCTCTGTGGGGAGGGACGGAGGTGACTGAGAGCCACAGCTCCTGCACCATGAGTCACACACCATGACCCTGGGCACAGGTGAGGGTGAGGGCAAGGGTAAAGGAACTGCTGCTGCCACACTTGCGTGGGGATGGGCATGGAGCTGCGCAGCCTGGCCACCAGGCCTCATGCACCCCCACCCCCACGGCACAGCCCAGAGGGACAGAGCCAGAAGGAGCAACCCCAGAGCCAGGAGGGCAGGGGATGTCACCCACCTGTGAGCGAGACCTCACGGGCACAGCTGGAACCCAGCGGCACCACCGTGTCCCAGCGCAGAGCAATGGATGAGAGGGCTCTGAGCAGCACCAAGGGAAGGGGGTCCCAGAGATGCCTCTGCTGGAGGCACCAGGAAGGAGAGGCTGCTGGGAGCCGGGGCAGGACAGGAGCTGGGGCGGACAAGGAAGTGTGGAGTGGAGGAGGGCTGTGACACAACACCGCTCCACACCCAGAGCTGCACTTTGAACCAGGAGCTGAGCCTGGGGGCACCCGAGGGCACTGCGAGAGCTGCGCTGGGCACGGGGAGCAGCCACGGCCCAGCACCCCCTGCACAGCTCCCCGTGAGCTCAGCGCCTGTGGGTGCAGGCCCTGCATGGGGCTGAAGGTGTGGGGCCCAATCCCTGTCCCTGGGATCCTCTGTCCCAGAGCCACCATCCCCTGGGCTGAGGTGCCAGCACAGCCCTGTGGGGCACGGGGTGGGCATGGGGTGGCGGTCAGGGTCAGCACTGAGCCCCCCCAGTGCCCACTGTGCCCAAAACACACCCTGTGCCCATTTGTGCTTTGGAAGCAGTGGGAGCAGGGGCGGGAGGGTGGCACAGGGACGGCACCGCGGGGCATGAAAGCGGCCATTCAGGAAACCCCAAACCACAAAAGGGGAAGGCAGCAGCGGCACCCAGGGCCATGGGACAGCTCCACAGCCCCGGTACGGCAGCACCGCGGAGCTGCGCCGGTTCCAGCCCGGCAAGGCGGGGGTGTCACCGCGCCCGGTGTATTTTGGGCAGCTCACAGATGTATTTATACCACGCGGCGAGGAGCTCCCGTTGCACCGCAGCTGCGGGTGCTAAAGTTAGAGAGGGAGAAAGCGGCTCCCACAGCACTGCCGGCACCGGGACCGCGGCCACGGCGCCGTGCCACGGGATGGGGCTGACGGACCCCAAAGCTCCGCCAGGGCCCCATTT